>BSBK01004168.1:1017500-1295000 GCA_027943335.1 Chamaecyparis obtusa
ACCCCTTCTAAAAATATGGTCGAGACCTCTTCTTGTCTTGAACTTCTGACCCCTCATAACTATCACACATGGAAATCCTTGATGACATGGCTTCTCCAGTCAAAAGGGTTGTGGTCTTGTTTAGATGCAGTGCAACCAATTTTACAGAGGCCTTTCAAGGTCATGCACCATAGGAACAAGATGGATGAGGCAATGGGGTTGATTGCTTTACATGTATCAGATAGTCTACAGTTTCATCTTGATGGGTACAATACCCTTCTAGCTACGTGGACCAAGCTTAACGACTTGTTTGGTATAGTGAATGATTTCAAGGCACTTCAGATTGAGGAAAAGCTTACCTCTCTTGTACTTGATCATTTTCCATCCATTGAGGACTTCTTGATGAAGTTCAAGAAGAAGAGGTCTTTATTACAGGGATGTGGAAAGACAAAGACTAACATAGAGTGTGTCTACCTAATTCTGTCAAAGCTTCAAGGAAACTTTTAGATTTTCTCCTCTACCTTCCACTCTACCATGGATGCATTGGGTCAGAGATTCCAGATGTCCACTTATGAGGTGTTCTGTGATCAGTTGACTAGAGAGAAGGCCAAGCTCACACAATTGGATTCTTTATCTGGAACTAAGAACCAAGCTTTGGTTTCTCAGACTTCTAAGGGTATATAGAAATAAAAGCAGAAGCCCAAAATAGATTCAGTTGGAAGTGAGCATTTCTCTAAGCCACCTCAAAAAATAGAGTCTAAGAAATCCACTCCTAAGGGTAAATCTTCTAAGTTTGGTAAGTCTTCCTCCAAGACTAAGAAGTTCTTAGGTGAACCTTGCAATTTTTGTGGCAAGCAAGGGCATCCAGTTTTGATGTGTTGGAAACATCTTGAGGCTCTAGAGGAAGCCTTGCAACAACATAGTATTGCTTCTCCATAGCCTTCACCTACTCCCACAGGGAAAGGTCATGCTCTTTCTACATGATCATTACCTTCCATTGCTACATGGATCATTGATTCAAGTGCTCCGCACCATATGACACACACACCTAGTTTGGTTACCTCACTTGCTCAGAGTGCTACTACACAGATTGTAGTTGGTGACTCAACACAAATTTCAGTTACAGGTTCTAGTAATGTTTCATTATACGGTGGATCTCTACAAGATGTTCTTTTGGTTCCTACCATTTCTACGAACCTCTTGTCTGTCTATTAGATTTGCCATTATGGTTATGGGAAGATAGTTGAGTTCTCACCACATGATGTAGTTATTCAAGACCTCCGTGATCCTAATTTGGTTTTTGCTACTAGGAGTGTTGATTCAAAGTCTCACTTATACAAGTTTGATGGATTTGAGAGCTCCGATTATACATGTGTTTCTCTTGTTGCTCATGCAGACTCAATGAGATAGCTTTGGCATGAGCGTTTTGGCCATGTCAACTATAGATATCTATAATAGATGAGTACATAGGAGTTAGTGATTGGACTTCCTCAGATCTTTTGCACTGATGGTATTTGTCGAGGTTGTGCACTTGGAAAAAATCATAGAGATCCTTTTCCAACAGGTAGATCCTCATGTGCTAAGTCACCATTGGAGTTGATACATAGTCATCTCATGTCATTTCCAAATACTTCTTTTTTTTGGTGCTCATTATGTTCTCACCTTTATTGATGACTTCTCTAGACGCACATGGGTGTACTTCTTGAATTACAAGTCTGTTGTTTTTTATTCATTTCGAGTCTTTAAGACATTTGTGGAGAAGTAGTCTGGTCTTTCTGTCAGGCGGATACACACTAACAATTGGGGGAATATGTGAATCAATCTTTTCATGATTTTTGCATTGAGTAGGGTATATTGCATCAGTTGATAGTTCCTCATACTTCTTACCAAAATGGAGTTACTAAGAGAAAGAACAAAACATTGCGGGAGATGGCCAATTGTATCATATAGTCTCGAGATATGCAACCTTCTTTTTGGGAAGAGGCAGTGAATTGTTCCAACTACATTCAGAATTGGATGCCTCATAAGGCATTACAACATTTGACTCCCAAGGAGGCTTGGTCCCATGTCAAGCCTGATGTTTCTACATTTCGAGTGTTTGGTAGTGAGGCTTAGGCCTTTATTCCAGATACTCAAAGGAAGATCCAACCACTCATATTTTTTGGATAGTGTGAGGATATGAAGGCATACAAGTTCTTTGATCTTGATTCTAGAGAGGTCTTATTTTGGTGAGATGTCTAGTTTAATGAGCGCTATCCTCAGATGGAGCCTCCATCACCAGCTTGTACCTCATTTCCTTGTACTTCCTCTTCTCCTCTTTGGGTTTCTATATCCTCTGAGGATGATTTAGATGATGATCCACCTTCTCCTCCTCCACCAAATATTCCGTGAGTACCCAAGTGGGCTCGTGATACTCTCAGTGTTAGTTCTTTGGTAGGAGATCCTTCAGATATCCATCATACTCATGCCTAATGATCTGGTACTGGTCTTTTGAGTCATGCTATTTCAGATGATCCTCAGAAGTTTTTAGAGGCAATAGGACATCTTGAGTGGGATAGGGCTATGGATGAGGATTACTCTTCTTTGATGAAGAGTCACACTTGGGATCTTTGTACTCTTCTGAAAGGAAGAAAGCTGGTTCAGTGGAAGTGGGTGTATTGTACCAAGTATGTTGTAGATGGTTCTATTGATCAGTATAAGGAACATCTTGTTGCAAAGGGATTTTCACAAGTGGAGGGTATTGATTACTCCTAGATCTTTTCTCCTGTCGCCAAGATGAATTGTATTCACCTAGTACTTTCTCTTGTAGCTTCATAGGGTTGGAAAATGTATCATATGGATGTGAAGAGTATGTTCTTGCATGGGTATCTACATGAGGAGATCTATATGGAGCAGCCTCAGGGTTTTGTGCAGGACTCTTCTCTTGTGTGTAGACTTTGGAGGTCGTTATATGATCTCAAACAAGCCCCTCGGGTGTGGTATGAGAAGATGGACTCTTTCTTGATAGCCTCACACTTCACCTACTGTCATTCTGATCCTACAGTGTCTACTCAACATCATGGGGATGATCTTCTGATACTCGTGTTGTATATTGATGATCTCATCATCACAGGTAGCTCATCTTCTATGATTCAAAGTGTTAAGAGAGCATTGATGGAGCAGTTTGAGATGATAGATCTTGTACTTCTGCACTACTTTTTGGGCCTACAGGTTATTCAATCTTTGAATGAGATTTCCATACACTAGCAAAAGTATGCTCTTGACACGCTTTATAGACTCAACATGCTTGATTGCA
Source organism: Chamaecyparis obtusa (assembly GCA_027943335.1). Lineage (NCBI taxonomy): Eukaryota > Viridiplantae > Streptophyta > Pinopsida > Cupressales > Cupressaceae > Chamaecyparis > Chamaecyparis obtusa. The sequence goes on from BSBK01004168.1 coordinate 1,020,775, forward strand.
AGCTTGCTCCCACACCTTTTCAGTCAAGTGTTCTTTTGTCTACCACTTGGTCTACTCCTTCAGTGGACTCCACCTGATATAGGAAGCTTGTGGGTAATTTGTTGTACCTGACACACACTTGTCCTGACAATTCCTTTGCGGTTGGCATTGTCCCTTGATTTTCCCATGATCCTCATGAGATTCATTGGTAAGTCACCAAACATATTTTGAGGTACATTTGGGGCACTACTTCATATGGCATTCACTATACATCAGGAGCTCCTCACATTGTTGGTTTCAAAGAAGTTGATTGGGGTGTTGATACAAATGGTTGAAAGTCTACTTATGGCTTTGTTTTTTGTCTTGGTTCTGGTCCTATCACATGGTCTTACAAGAAGAAGACTATTGTTGCATTATCATCTACAGAGGCAGAGTACCGAGTAGCTATGCTAGCTAGTCATGAGGTTTTATGGCTTCAAAAATTGATGATAGAGTTTGGGTTTCCTCCTGATAGTCCCACTCTTCTTTGGTGTGATAATTAGAGTGCCATTCATATTTCTTACAACCTAGTTGAGCATCAATAGACCAAGCACATTGAGATCCATATGCATTTCATCAGTCGACAATTGATTCAGGATGGTTCTCTCATCTTAGAGTATGTTCCCACTTCAGAGCAGGTTGCTGACATCTTCACTAATCCTTTTGCATCCTCGTGGTATCTTCAACTGCGTCTTATGCTTGGGGTGAAAGACATTGTCCTTGGGGGGTCTCAGTGAGGCCTAATTTCCTTTCTTTTTCTCTTCTTTCGACATCTTTCTATCTCTTTTTGGAGGAGGGTTTTTCCCATGTGGTTTTCCCTGTTTCTCTATTTCATAGAGATTTGGTTGTGATTAGGTACCTCATCATGCCATGTTGTCGGGACCCAACTTTGCATTCAACATTGTAGTTCATTTACTTCTTTCTTGCATTGTTTATAACTGCATTGTTGCTCATTTAAGGGGGGTGTTAGAATAAATAATTAATTTAATTACAATGATTAAATTAACTTTACTACCTCTTAAGATTTTACTTTATGCACTTGCATTAGTCATTTAATAATTAAATCTAATTATTAAATGCATATTTACGTATTAGGGTTTCCTATTAGGTTTTACAATATCCTTCTATAAGGATTGATCTATTGTATATTTTCATTTATTCTTTTGACTGATAATAAAATTTCGTATTGTCAGAGCAAAACCCTTTTTTTTTTCCTACAAATTTCTTCCTTGTGACAGGTTTTTTAATGCATGTTTCTTGGGCTTAATAGATTTATTTTTCATCAAATCTTACATTTGCTAGACCATAATCTTCATATACATATAAATTATATTAATGTAGTAATTAATATAAATTTAATTTATAATTATTTATATTATTAACATTAATAAATTATCTTTATTTAGAATATTATGTTGTAGGAAATTTCAAATAATATTTATATTGGCCAGAATATTTTATAATATAATAATCTCCTTCGTCTGATTTTATATTAATTTTTATATTTCAATTGATTGCAATAGTTTTGTAAGGAGTAAGGTCTATGTTCATTTTTATTATTGAAAATAGTTCTTAATTCGATTAATAAACTGATGGTTTAATTTATTTTAATAGAATATTTGATATCTAGTAAGTATTTTAAAATATAAAATAATTTAAATATATATATTTCAAAGATATTAAAAGATATTTTTGGTTTTTAATAATTTAGATAGATATGTTAAGAATGCAAATGAAAAATACAAGTAAGAGATAGAGATGATGTGTTTCGAAGTAATATATATAATCTATATTAAATTTCTAATGATTTAGCAACATGTTAAATATTTATAATAATTTATTAAAATTATATTTATCTTATATACTTTTTTACATTAGTAATATAATATATATTTCTAATAATTTTTATCTTATATACTTTTTTACATTAGTAATATGCTATATATTTCTAATAATTTTTACAAATTATATTTAGATTTTATTTGTAATTGTATATTTTATTTGTAGTTGATTTTTAAATAATAATTAAAAGTTTATTGTAATAAATTTAATTTATAATTATTTATCTTATTAAAATTAATAAATTTAATTTATAATTATTCATCTTATTAAAATTATTACCCAAATTATTAATTCAGGGTACATGTACATTCACACTAACTTTCTAGAAGTACACCAAAAAAATTAGAAAAAATCCGATTTATGATTTAGGAATTCTAGGTGCACAAAGTTAACCCAAGCGGCTACCCCGTATTTTCCCAAGGTAGTAAGAGTCATGTTTGAGAATATGTTGTATAAAAAGATGAATATTTTTGTGGAACTTCACAAGATGAAAATAAATTTGAAAAGTAGTGCCATGTGGAGTGGGTGTAGAATCTTCAACATCAACACTAGCTCGAATTAATGGAAGACGTATTAGTACAATGCAATGCTGTGTACTAATATGTCCATTTGCAGGAATATATCCATTGGAAATCAAACACAGTTATGTTTCATGTTAATAATATGCTCTCTTTTGCTTTATTGTGTGTTTATGCTAGATGAGATCACTGCGGGAGCCATGACAATGTTTCGATATTTTATCCTGCTCTACGTCGTCTTGTTCGAGTTGCCTGTTTGCAACAACGCCCTCATAAAAAGCCCACAGTTTGTAGAAGATGACCTACGGTGCCTCAACGAGACTAAAGAAGAATTGATTGATCCAGATCAGTCTCTTTTCACGTGACGGTTTGGGAACAACAACCAAGGCTATATCTGCAACTTTTTAGGAATTCAGTGCTAGCATAATGATGACAAAAAAGTGCTAAGTGTTAACCTCCCTTCAATGGAGCTTTTAGGGCATTTCCCCAGTGGCCTTAAGTACTACGGGAGCTTGACGAACTTGGATCTCTCTAGTAATAGTCTGTTTGGCCCAATCCCAAAGGATCTTTGAAAATGGCCACTACTACATTTTGCACCATTTTTTGATGCACTATTGGTCAAAGTTTCTACCAAACTTGATCGAATAGTCGACCAACTGGTTCATCGCTATTTTGTACATCAAAATATCGACCCATTGCTGCAACCATAAAATAATTGACTCCAATATTGGTTGAAAATGAGGGCAATCTAGGCTGAAAATAACATTGGCAAATGTTGGTATATTGGTCAATCTTTCGACTAGTATAGATTAATATTGGTCGAAAACGTTGGTTGCTCCGACGAGGATGCAAAACTTGCGACAGTCATATTTCGACCACATTTGGTCAAAATATTTAGTGGCTCTGACCAGGATGCCAAACCCACGATGCCACATTTCGACACAGCATGGCCGGATTTTAGACCAAACTAGGCCAGACTTGCGATGAATGTGGGTCAAAATTTTGATGCAACACCTAGTTTTAAAGAAAAATTTGAAGATAAATATCCAGACTAATCACCAACGGCAACCTGATCGGTGATTAGTCTAGATATTTATCTTTAGGTGTCCACAATCATTATGTTGCTTGTTGCTAGCAGGTCCCTACTTGTTCTATTTTCCAGACTGCTTTGGGCTTTAGCAATCCATCTGCTCTGCTCTACGTGAAACTGTGGGGTTTTTTCATTTTGTTTGAACTATTTGAGAGATAGGCTCTGACTGGTGATCCGTGAATTGGTAGAGGTTCCTCTTAGATGCCCACAACTCTTCAAGTCTATTGGTGTGAAACCCCAAAGGGTATTCTACTCTATGGGCCTCCTGGTTCTGGGAAAACTTTAATTGCTAGGGTAGTGGCAAATGAAACCGATGCCTTCTTTTTTTGTATCAATGGACCTGAGATCATGTCAAAGTTGGTTGGAGAAAGTGAAAGCAATCTTTGGAAGGCTTTTGAGGAGGCTGAGAAGAATGCCCCATCCATTATATTTATTGATGAGATATTATAGAGATTTGTCAATGGGCTTGCAAGTATGCTATTAGAGAAAATATTGAGAAGGTGAGTTTCAATTGTGGCGGATTTTGCAAACTAGATTTGGTTATGAATTTCTTAATGGTTTTTTTTGAGCTGGTTTGTTAGAATTTTACATTTTTTGATTCAATTTTCCTCAACTTGTATCTTATTATTTCAATTTGTCATGTTCTCTTTCCTCTGCACTTTTACAGGATAATATTGAATGTGAAAGAAAAAGAAGTGAGAACCCCGAGGCAATGGATGAGGATGATAGTGATGAGGTAGCTAAAATAAAGGCTGCTCATTTTGAGGAGTCAATAAAATATGCCCAAAGAAGTGTCAGTGATGCTGATATTCAGAAGTATCAAGCCTTTGCACAAACACTAAAACAATCTCGAGGCTTTAGTTCTGAATTTCAATTTCCTGGTGCTTCTGCTGGTGCTTCGGATGTATTTGCTAAAATAGATAATAAAGATGATGATGACTTATATAGTTAGGAAACTTAGTACACAATTGTCATCTTAATGAAGTGACAAATTTTTCTATTCTAGCAGGGACCTTCCGCTGACAAATAGCCAATGCTATTCAATTTGGCTCCGGCTTTTTCTTGTATGAGTTTTATCTATTCATATGTTTGAAAATTTATTTATTTTATCAGCCCTTTAGCCTAGGACTTACTAACTTGTAATTCATTAGAGCAATATTAACTATGGCAAGGAAATTTAGCTATGGAAACTTTTGTTCAAGTGGTATATAATGCTATGAAAACATTTCTTTTTAAAAAAAAATCTTGCTGGAAAATATTCTATACTAAATCAATTCTACAATAAAGAAAGTCTAGTTCAACTAATTTTGATTGGTGATCCATGTAATACCCCAAAAATGGGCTATAAGTTCATTAACCTCCTACATCGACAAATCGAACAAAATCGACATTGAAGTCCTAACCTAAGGCACATCTGAACATCATCAAATCTAATTGATTATCTTAAATTCTGCATCAGGGAATATTCCTAGCAATATTCCTAATCATCATAATTATCTTTAATTTTATAATTATTTGGCAATAAATCACATTTATCCTAAAGTTTGATTAATTGAATATTTTCATATTTAATTAATTAGATTTAATATTTGCCACTTAATTGTGTAATTAAATTAAATTATATCTATTATTAATTATATTATTTAATTTTGACAATAAATCAAAATTCCTATCTTTAATTGATTAAATTCTTATTTAATTAATTAAAGCAAGTTGTCATTATTTAATAATATAGTTTTTAATAAAAGTTTGATTAAATAATTGATTAACCCATAAATCAATTGTTTTATTTTTAAAAGCAGTTAAGTTGGAAATAAATCACTTTATTATTAAATTAATTCATAAATAAAACATGCACAATCATAAAAGAAAACAACTATCAATTATCAATTAAAGCTAAACTCTATTTTGAGTTAAAGCTTAGCTTTTGCATGTTTTTGTGAGTTAATTATCTTTTATTTAAAAATAACTCAAAAATCAACCGGAGTTATTTGAGTGATTTATGACTTTTATTCATGCACCTCCAAAGCTTTGGATTTCTATAAAATCAAGGCTCATCTCTTCATAATTCATCTCTCAATCATCTCTCAAATTTGCATCCAAGCATCTCATATTTTGCACAATCATGCTGGAGAATTGGAGGCTGAGGAATCAACTTGCGAATTCAAAGCTTTGTGAGATCAATTTCAATTGCATAGTTTTTATATCTTAGCATAGAATTTCATAGTTTTTATATCATTGTTAGAATCTTCATTGTTAGATCATTTAGCATTCATTTCATATCAGTTTTCAATAGCATTCATAGCATATCAGTTTATCATTCTTATTGCATAGAAAATATAAAAAATATAGATTAATTGCATTCAATTTCATATCAATCTTTTGCATTCAAATCCTTCATTTAGGTGTCGTCTAGGTCACTGATCTCGATTACAATCTGAGAACATCAATCTCGCACCTACTAGAAGGCAGTAAATCGCTTGGTTAGATTAGATTTTAATTTTGCACGATTTTGATTATCACTAACCTCTAATGTTTTACTGAGTGTTGTGTCTACAGATTAGGTACAATTTTCACACACACAATCCATGAATTGGTAGAGCTTCCTCTTAGATGCCCACAACTCTTCAAATCTATTGGTGTGAAGCCCCTAAAGGGTATTCTGCTCTATGGGCCTCCTGATTCTGGGAAAGCTTTAATTGCTAGGGCAGTGGCAAATGAAACCGGTGCCTTCTTTTTCTGTATCAATGGACTTGAGATCATGTCAAAGTTGGGTGGAGAAAGTGAAAGCAATCTTCAAAAGGCTTTTGAGGAGTTTGAGAAGAATGCCCCGTCCATTATGTTTATTGATGAGATATTACAGAGATTTGTCAGCGGGCTCTAGCAATCCATTTGCTCTGCTCTACATGAAACTGTGGCTTTTTTCATTTTTTTTTAACTATTTGAGAGATAGGCTCTGACTAGTGATGCATAATTGGTTTGCATGTTTGCAGCGTGGAAGCAGTGTTGGGGATGCTGGTGGTGCTACGGACAGAGTCCTTAACCAGTTGTTGATGGAGATGGATGGTATGACAACCAAGAAAATAATTTTCATTATACCTAATGGCATTGGCCTGTTATACCCAAGGATTCAATGGAGTTGATATTATAGAGATTTGTTAGCGGTCTTCAAAGTATGCTATTAGAGAAAATATTGAGAAGGTGAGTTTCAATTGTGGTGACTTTTACAAACTAGATTTGGTTATGAATTTCTTAATGGTTTTTTTGAACTGGTTTGTTAGAATTTTACATTTTTTGATTCAATTTTCCTCAACTTGTATCTTATTATTTCAATTTGTCATGTTCTCTTTCCTCTACACTTTTACATGATATTGAACATGAAAGAAAAAGAAGTGAGAACCCCGAGGCAATGGATGAGGATGATAGTGATGAGGTAGCTGAAATAAAGGCTTCTCATTTTGAGGAGTCAATGAAATATGCTCGAAAAGTGTCAGTTTTGCTTTTGCTACTGCTACTGCTATTGCTTCAGATGTATTTAATAAGATGATTTCCCCTACCAAGATGATGTGCATCCATTTTATGGAGATCTGCTAAATGTTTTATATGATAAAGATCACTACAAGTTGGCCCTTGGCCAGATCAATATTGCTCACAATCTCATTGCCAAAGTGGCCAAAGACTATGTTATGTTGATAAAATATGGGAATTCTCTTCACCGCTACAAATCTTTGAAGGTTGTTGCACTTGGATAGATATGTACCATTTTTAAGAGAATTGGACCGAGTTTGGCTTACCTCAAATAGGTGAGGCAGTTGTAATCACCTAAAAATGGACAAAGACAATTTAATGGTAAATCAAGTCAAATCAAAGCAAATCAAGGACAAAATTGAATCAATTGAATCACAATGCATAATTAGCCAATCAAAATTGAGAGCAATTTTATCAAATGCAATCAAATCAAAATGCAATTAAATCAATTAATTGTATAGTCTTGGATTAAATCAAATTCAACCCATTCAAGGGGTACATGGCTAAACAAATCAATTTAAATCAATTAATAAATCCTAATTTCCCTCAACAATTCAAAAGGGGAGGAAATTCAATCAACCAATAGGATTTGAGGAAAGGCATTCACATGGATCAAGCCAAATTCAATCTCCATCACTCAAAGTGAAAAAGAATCTTGTCCATTGATCTTGTCTACTTGTCCCAAGCTTTGAGGACACACAAAATTTGCATTGTCTTCAAAGGGTGGAACCAAAGACTCAACCAAGGCGTAATCATGATCAACTACACTACACCCCCTACCATTGGGAAAATCTATAAAAGGAAGACCAAATTCCTTCATAATTCAAAACCACACATCTGAGAATTGCATTGAACCTCTTGCAATTTGAGCTTAGAAAGGCAATCTAGATTTAATTTAGCATTCAATTTGGAATTGAACAATTAGCTTTAGCTTTAATCATTTATCTTTCTCATTCTAGGACTATCATTAATGGAAGCTTTCTGAGAGCTTTGCATTAACATTCTTAGTTAGAGAACCATAGGATGCTCAATTGATCATTAATTTTCTAAATAGTTTCTATATTGTGGTTTATTTAGTTTCTATTTCATTTATTGTCAATACTAATCCTATGAAGATACTTTCCCTAGTATACAAAATGGCACCCACCATGGGGTAGAATGTTTCACTTTGCTAAACGTATGGAAATTTATCATTTTTGTCAAATTTGCAGGTGTTTAACTCTTAGCTTTTTTAGGAAACAACACTTTTGACAAATTAAGCAGTGCTTTTGCTCAGTTAAACGACACTTTTGATCACTGTTCCGGTGCTTCTGTGGCAAAGTTGTGTGCCTTTGCATTGATCTGCAATGCTTTTGATCTTTCTATTATCTATCTCTCATTCTTTCAGCGCTTTTGCATGAATTAAGAGCACATTTCTTCTGACTACTGAGTGCTTTCATTCTTTTCTTGAGTGCTTTTGCCTTTATTTTACTGCTTTTAATCAGTTCTATAGCACTTCTGAAAGTTATTTGTGCGCTTTTGCATTTATTGACAAAGTTAAAGAAGTGCTTTTAATATGATTAGTTGCACTTTCAAGCAATAAAATAGCACTTTTAACTGTTTCAGGAGCGCTTTTGCATAATTTTTTAATCTGATTAATCTAACTGTGGTAAAATGGTTTACTGTGTTTTGCAGGATGACTGATCATAAAAAGGCGAGAAAAATAGAGAGCAAATTTAATCAAGAAGGCTTTGGCTTTGGCTAGAAATATTAAGAAGGAGAACTTTGCTCATGTCAAAGCGATTCTTGAGGAGACACAAGAGGAAAAAAACTAGGTATATCAAAATTATCTTACAATTGTAGAGGCTTACAAGACAAAATTTGTATCTCTTAATTGGATTTTTACTCCTTAGTTCAAGTTTTCTTAAAATTTTCAAATAAGGTGTTTAAGGTTCAATACATAAGTTTGGCTTCTTCAATTTTGATTTGGTTGCCTTCATTGTGATTGTTTGTGTTGACTAACTTGCTGGTGGAAAAACACATTTGGAAGGAGCTATTGCCAAGGTAATGATAAAAATGATGAAATCACTAAAAAATGCCCCTAACTTCGGTTAGCTACAAGGAAAGGTAAGCCTCAAACTAGTCAATATTTTCCCTTAAATTGTGGCATTGGTGCATTTCAAAAATCTAGTAATTACAAAACCTCTCTTTGTTTGGAAAGTTTAGCATTTAGGCCTATGCTCTTCGCTTCTTCTAGTGAATCAAAATGCCAAAGGTGTTGAAATTTTTGATTAATAAGAAAGGTTAAGGAATCAAGCACATAAAATCAAAGCCCCTTGTTTGTGGAAGAGAGTAGAAATACTCAAATCCCTATAGTTAGTGGGTGAAATCAATTGAACATTGCTTATTGTGTTTGGGAACTAAAGGAAAAGTTATGGATATGCTCTTCACCTTTTGGTGAACCAAATTCCAAAAAGCTTGACCTTAACTCCATTTCCTTGCTTTAAAAATGAACATGCTAGAACATTAGTGGGCTCACCTCTTGAGATTTTCATTAATGAGGCTGGTGAGAGGGACAAACCAAAGTGGGATACGCTTGCTTTTGCTGTGAGAATCCAACCCACTATAAAATGAAATGCATGCATCCTTAATGGGGTGTGTGACAAAAGGATTTTAAATTTTTCAAACTTCCTCTAGTAGTCCTCATGGATTGCACCAAATTGTACTTTTGTGCATGTGGGAAGCCCCTTAACATACTTGGGGGATGAAAGTTTAAAGTCCATTTTGAACAGAATCTACACTAAATCCTTGATAAAGTAGCAAGACCACCTTTTAGAGCCATGTTTACGAACCAAATCTTGTGCTAGGTAGGTGCTTGAAGTGTCTTTTTGTGCAAAACCCATGACAATGTTCTTCAAATCAAACATTTTGTGTTAAGTGGGTAAAAAGAGACAAGTGAATGCGTGATTGTTGTGTTTGAAATACATAAACAAGTGAGAGATATATCCATTGAAAATTCATGTTATAATTTTAAATCTTTTCAATCTAAAATCAACAATTCTCAAATCAAGGATCACTCCAAATCAAACCCTTGTTGGATGTTGGTTTCCACGCGGTCTCACACATATAGGGTATCATTACAAGGAGATAGCATTCTTGTTGCAAACAAAAGGCAAGAGGTTGAATACCAAAGTCTTTTCAAAGATCCTAATCAAGAAGAAATTTTTCCAAACCTATTTGAACAAAGACTTGGAGAAATGGATAGAAACTCGACATATCATAATCACAATACCAACAATGCCAATCATAATTCTAAAGAAACACTTGAAGAAAAATTTGAGAGAGCTGCCCAAGATCTAGAATTCCTAGAGGTCATGGAGAAACTGATAGATAGGGATAAAGAGAATTTTTTCCTAAACCTAGCTCAAAAGGGAGTAAAGCTTCCTTATGATTTTTATATTGACCAACTCAAGAAAGACCAACAGCAAGATGACCCCATGAATGTTATGACTAGGTAGATAAAGGCCTTCCAAGAACAAATTGATACCATGAAGAAGGCAACTGAACCTAAAGCCTTTTCCATTGAAGCTGTGTGTCCTTTCCCATTCAACAAAAGCCTAGTTATGGTATCTTTTCCCTTCAATACCATTTTTCCTAAATATGCTAAGTATATGGGTAAAATAGATCCATAGGATCATCTAAGAGAGTTTTGCACCCTAAGCATAGAGTTCATGCACAATGATACATATCTAATGAGACTCTTTCCTAGATGCTTAGGAGGTCCTTCCATGGAGTTGTTTTCAAAACTACCCCAAGGAATAAAGACCTTTGAGGAGCTAGCCTCTAAGTTTGTAACCCATTACTCTTATAACATTGAGGACAAAATAACAATGCTCAAGTTGTGTGATACCAAACAGAAAGATGGAGAGTCCTTCTTAGGATTCCTACAAAGGTGGAGGACCATTTTCACAAGGTATCCACAAAGTATCCCTGAGAAAGAGAAGATGGAAATCTTCACCAACAATTTGACCACCGAAATGAATTATAGATTACAACTTCAATGTCCCCCAACATTTGAAAAACTCATCAAAAATGGGATTAAGATTGAGGATGTTTTGGTCAAGAGAGGTGAAATCAAATTATTTAAAGATAACAAATCCAATAACAACAACAACAACAATAACAACAACAACAATAATTATGTGCCTAAGTATTTCAATAATCAAGGGTCCAACAATCACAATGATAAATCTAAATCATGGATAAAGAATAACTACAAAAACCTTGTGAATGATGGAGTTGTGGAGGTCCACAACTTAAAGTCAACCCCTTTTATCCTACCATATGGAGCTAATTCTTCAAATAATGTTAATCAATCAAACAAAGCTCCATTTAATTCCAATAATTCCAATAACAATCCCAACACTTCCAACAATAATGCTAATGGAAGTAAGTCCAAACCCTCCTTCTCCAATTATAAAAAAAAGAAATTCACCTATTTAGGTGAACCTTTGGAGAATGTACTAAGGACCTTGGTTGCCAACAATGTCATCATGTTACCCGATATGAGAGATTATGAACCTCAAGTTAAACCTCATTGGTGGAATGATGCCCATCAATGCGAATATCATTGAAATAGAGGTCATCCAACAAATGAATGCATGAGGTTAAAACACTTGGTGCAAGATTTAATTGACAATGGAACCATTAAAATTGAAGGGCCTCAAAATAATGAGGATCATACGGCCTTCAAGAACCCTTTTTGAATCATGAAAAGGGTGAGTCATCTAATACTAATCAAAATAAAAAAAAGGCAATGAGAAAGTGAACTTTGCTCATACTTATGATAACACGATAAATACTCTAAGGGAAGAGGATCAAACCATAAATGTTATCACAGTAAAGGATAAATCAAGAGAAGCATCATCAAATATTGTCACTAGGGGGCAAGCATAAAAAATTATCCTACCTACCAATGCTCCAAATATTGTGTTATCAAATCAAGCTTCAACATCATCATCAAAACAATATAACTTGGTTGATCAATTACAAAGAACTCTTGCTTAAATCTCTATTCTTGAGCTACTCAAATTATCACCAATTCATAAGGATATCTTGGAGAAGGCCTGATTGGAAACTAATGTGCCTCTAAATTTGGAGGTAGAAAAATTCCAAAATATGGTAGGGCACCTAATTGCACCCCATTGCCTATCATTTTCTAAACAAGATGACATGTCTCTTAATCATCCTCAAAATCTGCCCTTACACATAGAAGTGTTGATTCATAAGCATAGGGTGAAAAGAGTCCTTATAGATGGAGGAGCCGGCCTAAACATTTGTACCCTTAGCTTGGTGAAATCCCTAGGATTTTTTGAGGAGGCTATTGACCCTAAGAAAAAGATAACCATAAAAGCCTACGATGATGAAGAAAGAGCCTCAAAAGGAGTCATAGTATTACCGATAAGATTTGGTCCCATGCATAAAGAGACTATATGTCAAGTGTTGGACTTAAAGTTGACTTACAATATCTTTCTAGGAAGGCCATGGATCCATGAAGTGCAAGTCATTCCTTCAACTTATCATCAATGCCTAAAATTTCCATATCTAGGGCAAGAGATAATGGTAAGTGGGGATCTAAACCCATTCCAATATTGTACAAACAATGTCAAGCCTATCAATGACTCCTTGGTTCCAAAAAATGTTGAAGGGTCTCTACCTAATCAAATGGAACAAGGTAAAAATTCTAAGGCCATCCCCTTGTTGAAAGGAAAAGAAAAGATGGAAGAAGAGGTTGTTATTGAAGATACACCAAAACTCATTAACCTAACTACATTAACTAAAGGAAAAGAGAAGGTTAATGAGGATAACATTATTGAAGAACCAAAAGAAGATCATACCAAAGCTATCCAAGTGTACACTAAAGAGGCCCATTATCAAAAGATGGACCAAATGATGAAGAATTTTGATAAGCAATGTAAGATCAAGCTAAAAGGAGTAGGCGAATACTCCTTATCTATGATGGACCTCCCTTTATCACCCAAGTCCTTTAGAAAAACTCCAAATCTACCCCATAAATATAATGATAACTTTGTAAGGGAAAGTAAATCATCCACCATGGATGAAGAAGACAATGAAATCCTAAACTAGTTATACAAAGATGAAGAATCAAGTGCCCATGTCAAAAATATCCAAAATGTAACCATTGCCACACATCAATATGGGAAATGGTTTTCAATCATGCAAAAGATGGGGTACAAAGGTCAAGGACCTTTGGGCACAAATAATGAAGGGCTCATTAAACCCATAGAATCAACATGGCGAGATTCCAAGGAGAAAACAGGTTTAGGGTATCTTGAAGAAGGTCGATACACTCAAAAACATTATCCCAAACTTTATGATCAAATATTACAATTAGAATATCACAGTGATGAGGATTCTAATGAATGGGAATGGGAGACTTTATCCAATGAGTCATGTCAGGATAAATGTATTGATGTTATCCATACTTATGCTTCTACCAAAGATAAAGGTCCAATAAAAGAATCAAGTTCAAATCAAGCATCTAGTTCTAGTCAAGTGATCCTAAATGATGTGCCAAGCATAGCAATAGAGATAAATCAATGGGTAGGTGAACCATACGTTCCTTCATGGAGACCTACTATGGAAGAATCATGTGTTAAGTTTAATCCACATGATTTTTATCCAACAGAAACCCTAGAGGAGTCTAGTGAGGAGGACTTTGATCATTTTTCTTTAGAACATTTAGAGGAAGCCCATGTTCAATAATTTCAAGATACAATGTATGAACCATCCAATAATGAGATATACACCTTGAATCCAATTGAAACAAACCCAAGTGTTGACCCATTAACTCTCATCTGCCCAGACCTAATTGAATGGAATGCCATTAAATCAACTACCCTTCCAATCTTCTTAAATGACAACATGGTGTCCCAATACCTCAATGTGGTTGAACCTTCTTCTATCAAAGAATATCAAGAAGAAATGATCAAATGGAGCATCCAAACTTCCAATCTGAGAAAAAATGAAAAAATGAAAAAAATAGAAAAAAGAAAACAATCGAGTGTTGAAAACCACCTTGTGGAAACATTAGATCCAAAAGAAAGAAAAAAAGAAATAAAGGATGTTTCCAAAGGTGAAAACCCAACCGAGGCACCTAAGGAAGGGAGTTTGGATGTTCTACTAGAGAATTATGAAGAAAGATCTCCTATCTTAATTGAGCCAACATAAAAGATAAACATTGGATCAGAAATAGAACCAAAGATCATCCACCTAGACACATCCCTATCTAGCGAAGAAAGAACATAATTCATCAAGTTCTTTAAGGAAAAATAGGTCAACTTCGCATGGTCTTATGACGATATGCCAGGTTTAGACCCAAATTTGATAATGCATCATCTAAATATCAAGGAAGGAGCTAAACCTGTCAAGCAAAAGCTAAGGAAGATGCATCCTCATATAGCACTACTTGTCAAAGTAGAGTTAGAAATATTATTGAAGGTAGGATTTATAAGGGCCATTGATTATGCACAATGGATCTCAAATATAGTGCCAATATCAAAAGTAGATAAATCCATCAAAAAATGCATAGATTTTAGAGACTTAAATTTGGCATGTCCTAAGGATGATTTCCCACTTCCAAGTATTGATGCCATTGTGGACTTAACAGTGGGACACTCTATGTTTTCACTCATGGATGGATTTAGCGGATATAATCAGATAAAGATAGCACCAGAAGACCAATATAAAATTGCCTTTACATGTGCATGGGGTACTTTTTGTTGGAATGTCATTCCTTTTGGCTTAAAAAATACGGGAGCAACCTATCAACAAGAAATGACCACAATATTTCATGATATGATGCATAAATTCATGGAGGATTATGTGGATGACATACTAGCTAAATCCCATTCAAGAAAAGAACACCTATCAACATGGCAACAAAATACTTTACCAAGTGGGTGGAAGCTGTACCCCTATCAATTGCAATAGGAAAGAAGACATCTTTGTTTATCCTCAATCATATTATTTGTAGATATGGCATACCTCATGCTATCATAACGGATAATGCAAAGCATTTCAAGAACAAAGACCTAAAGGAATTATGCACAAAGTTCCACATGATTCATCATTCTTCTTCAATCTATTACCCCCAAGGTAATGGACAAGCTGAAGGAACGAATAAAAATATTTTGAAAATTTTGAAGAGAACGGTGGACAATTCAGGTAGAGATTGGCACATCAAAATAAACCCAACCTTATGGGCTTATAGGACAAGCATAAGAACGCCAAAAGGAGCTACACCTTTTTCCTTAGTCTTTGGAACAGAAGCAGTTTTGCCTTTGGAGGTAGAACTTCCATCTTTGAGGGTATCTCTTCATGGTTTGATAAATGAGGAAGACTATAGGGTTGCTAGGCTGCAAGAACTAGAACTCCTAGATGAGAAACAAAAGCAAGCCTTTGATCATTTGAAGGTGTACCAAAATAGAATGTCAAGGACTTACAATAAGCACATCAAGTCAAGAACATTTCAAATAGGTGACCTAGTTTTGCGAGAGAATCCCAAGAATCAAGTGGAATGAGAAAATAAATGAAAATGGGAAGCAAACTGGTTAGGACCATTTATCATTGTTGAAAACTTTGGGACCGACACCTACAAGCCAGTAGATTGTGATGGAGAGGAGTTATAAGAACCTATCAATAGCATACATCTAAAGAGGTTCTATACATGAGGTAGATGAAAGAGTATAAAGAGTATCAGATGAGGAGCATCATATTTATTGTACATAATCAAAAGAGACCTTGAAAATATCAAAAACATTTGAAAAGAAGAAAAGACCAAAAATAGTGGAAAATTGAGCATGAAGAAGAAAAAACATTCATATATGAAAAAAGATGTTTTCTTGGTGAAAACCTAGCAAATAGGTGCCTTGATGATATGAAAAAAAATTGAAAAAGAGAAAAATACAAAAAAAAAGAAAAAAAAAAAGAAGAGAAAAGTGCCTTGGTGAAAACCTAGAAAATAGGTGCCTTGGTAGCAAAAAAAGAGAAAAAACTTTAAAAATAGAAAAAAGAGCTAGATCCATTTAATCGGTGAAAACCTAGTAAACAGGCACTATTGAAAGTCCAAGTCAATCGCATACCTAGAAGGTCACCTTGTAAATACTGCATTCACCAGCATTTGTATATATTGCATAATAAAACCCCACAGTTGCATTTACAAGTACCTCAAGATTTTGGTCACATAATCGGCAAATTGTCCTAAGTCCCACAAATGAAATCAATATCAAACTGGGGGCAATCTACTCAAAAGGAGAAAGGATTCATCAAAGCAAGGTTTATTCAATCAGAGAATCAATTCATCAAACTCGAAAGAGGAACACTTAATCAAATCTACATCCTAATCCAATTTGAACCTAAAATGCAAAATTTGATCCAAGAACTGAAATGGCCTTATCTTTATCAAGATTAAAAGTATGAAATAGATAGAACTACACTTGAAATATGGATTTGAAAAACATTGCAAAATTTTTCTAAGTGTTGACTCAATTGATGAAATCATGTCTTTCTAGCGAATCAATGAAAGTTTTAGACTAGACAAGCTATGATGAAAGGATGATATTTTTCTTGATTTCTGAATGACTATCTTAAAATCAAAGTTTTAAATCATGTATTGTTTGTCTAAGGATGTGATCATCAAAGAATCATCAAGGACTTGTACATAGGATAAAACTAAGATTTATGCTTGTTTACACAAAAGGATATCTTGGCTATTTTGATCTTCAATATCATAATACCAAAATCCACTTGCAGCATAGAATCCGACAAAATCGGTATTTGCACTCTCATGATTGGCTTCAATCAGTGATAGTCGTACCAAAGAGAGATGGGAAAGAAAACAAAGAGGTGCACAAAGTATTCATATCATCATAGTTGAACTAGTGATGGTTGTACTAAAAATGGGATTCCAAAAATGCTCAATGATGATTATAAGCTCCAAATCTTGAATAATGATAGTTAGCTGCATACATCGCAAATTAAGTGCATTGTCTATATTGTTTTGCCTTTCTTAGCTTAATTTGCAAGGGGGGAAATAAAAAGGGGGTGTATGCAAATAAAAAAGCAAAGGATCATCAAAAACCAACTATATAGGATCGAGTGTGTTGGAAATAAAAAATTAGAATAAAAAAAACAAAGTGCATTTCAATAGTTCACTTGCATTAGTTAAAATTACATTAAGTCATCCTCATTATACTTTGCATATATTTAGATGTGTCTCACATTTGAATTATTAGGTGCATTGCATGAAGACATTATCATTAGATTTCATTCATTTCATTTAAGGTGCATAGATTAAGTGCATTGTATTAATTAGAAATCATTCATTACATCCATTAAGATTATTCAACATTAAAAACATCTCATACATGATAGTACCATCTATGCATATTACATATATTATTGAAAGATCATTGCATCATTACATTACATGTACATATCAAGAGAAATGCATTCACTATCCATCTAATATCAATATCATTACGTAAAATCATTACACATTGCATTCATCTATTCTATGTCATACGTAAGACAATCATTTAACCATCATTAGGACATATACATACATTTGAAAATTGCATTCTGAAAAACATAAAATAAAGCATATAGAATATAGAATCATATAGAGATGCATATCACCCAAAACATCTGAAAATGGTATCCAACACATGAAGACATCATATATAGTGAAATCTATCAAAGAAAGTATCAGAGTCCATGGTATGATCATCCATAAATGAACAAGAGATTAGAATCTATAACATCATTATAAAAGAAATGTCTAAAGATCAATGTCCATCAGATATCAAAGTATCAACATAAACAACATCAAATCGATAAAAAAATGATACAACAAGGGTCCAATGTCTCTATCATAACAACAAAAAGAAAATCAAAGTCCAAAGGAAACAATGGAGATAGCTCATAAGAAATCAACTGATAGAGTCACCTGCACCATTAGTACCATCACAATCAGGAGCACTATCAGGAGGTCGACTTGAACTAACCTGTAATCCATGCTGGCTCATAGTAGTCATGAAGGTCTACATTATCACACTCATCTATGAAACCTGCTACTGAATGGATGATATCTAGGTCTGCAAAGAAGCAACATCTAATGTTGAGGTTGGGGCATGACCCTGAGCTGCCGAAGATTGTGGAAGTGGAACTAAAGCAGATGGCATCGATGAAGAAGATGGATCACTCAAAGATGGAACAAAGTGAGAAGAAGATGGATGCAAAGAAGATGAAGGCATCAAGGCAGAAGCATGTGCCTAAGCTGAAGGAGCCTGAGGAACAATGGCAAGAACAATAGGAGGAACAACCTGCTAAGCAGGAGGACCCTGTGCCTGATCAAGTAATACCTATGCTATATCTACATCCATCTCTCTCTATCATCTAGCTTGAGGCCTCTGTGCTAGAACTTTAGCAACCTGATGCAAAAAGCCTGTTCACCCATCCACCTCTACCCTAATCACCACCCCTAGAAGGAATAGGAGCAGCAGCTAACACTGCCATCTGTACTCTACCTACTCTAGCTCCGTGATGACCCCATCATCCTTGTTGACCCCTCATCCTACCACCACCTCCACCATCATCCCCATCATCACCATCATCATCATCATCTCCACCTGCATCATCATCCCCATCTGATAACTCCTCAATGGTGGGAATCCTCTCAGGAGGATCTGTGAACTTGGGAAAAAGATACCTATGCAATGAGGCACCATACTCATCAGTAATACTGGGGTAAAAGCACAATCAGGTGTCACCTTTTAGGCTAACTTATCAACACAACTGAATTTTATTATTTCTAACTAAAAATTAATTTTGCTCAAGCATATGGTCTAGGTAGATTCATTCTAGCTAAGTTAGATAAGTGCTTTAACTTTTCCAATTGGAAATATCTATTAAATGCATGTTTTATACCACTTTGGGTCCAATTACCATAAAAATAAAATTATTTCAAAAAAGTGGTGTTTCAATAAATCCTAATCCTTTTAATGATATTTTTTGAAAAATAAAAAAATACTCTTATGTAGAGATTAGAGTCAAGAATACTCTCATATAGATTTTATAGTGTTTGAATTAGACATAGTTTACTGTAATTAAAAATATTGCAAGTAGGAATTTTAATAGTCAAGGAGATGTTGATTCGGAGAAAGAAAAAAATAGTAAATCATATTAAATAAATTTGAAAAACATATGATGCACTAGAGGAGAGAGTCCTCTTCAAGAATATATATTTCTTTTTTTGATTGGGATAGCTTTGTTATGAAAAATATGTTGCGAGATGAAAACTGTCGATTTTAGTGAGTTGGAATTTGAATTGTTATAAAAGAGAAAATATAGGTCACAAACCAATTTTTATTTCTTCATGCACTAGCTATATATGTCATTTATGACATATTTTAAAATTAGGGGAAAAAATGTTTATTTACATATAAATTTTTGGTGGGAACTAGACCCCTAATTTTTGACATTTTTTAGCGACTGAAAATCATCTTTAAAAATTAAAAAAATATATCAATTATTATTCAAAAAAATTATTAAAAATATTAATCATAAACTTCATCCATTTTATCACATTTAATTAGTTTACATCATCTTCAAATTCCAAACATAAATGTCATTTTTATACTATTGAAGTTGAACAACTTTGATTTTGTTAGCCTTTTCCTTTGTAAAAGGGTGACAACTTATTGTGCTTTTACCCACCGACATCCATGACCTGTGATCTAGGAGACCAAGGATGATACCCAATATCTCATATCTCTCAAACAGCTGTACCAAAATCTACACAAGGGCCCTGCAATGACCTCTCGGCCTGTACACGAGCATACATGGCTATGCCCTGTGGCATCTCTTGAACACGACCATATTGATGAAAAAAATGACGGAAGCATAATCTCTCAATGACAAATGTAGAACGGCCGATCATCCAGCGAGGGTAGAACATATACAAAATTTCACCATCATCCTTTGGCCAAGCCTCACATCCAAGATAAGGCCTCCAAACGATAGTATCCATGTCATCAATCCAACGTTGCCAATAATCTAGCTTATCCATGTGGGTCTGGATAATGATACCACTGTACATCTAGGAAAATGGCCAACCCAGATGATGATCTCGTGCTGTCATAGGATGTGTCACTGGGAGGTGCTCCCAAGTCCAAAGCTGTAACAAAATAGCTCCTACTATCAAAGTGGCAGAATACCTATATACAACAGTATGTAACTCATGATATAACTAAGATAGCAAACAAGAACCCTAGTCGAACCGATGAGGATCTTCCATCAAATCCTCTAGGATGGTACCCCACCCAATGAAAAATCCATGTCCATGCCTATCAGGAAGCAGGAAACCACCGATCAAAGTACCTAGGATAGCTGGTAAAATAGGGAATGAAATGAACTACACCCACTGGATATGTTGATCACCAATAGAAGGATCATCAAAGACTCATCAACAAGCTGAGCCATCATAAATAGTATCATAGTACATGAGCTCTCCTTGAGTCAATAAATGCAAAATGTGATACACATCCTTGGGTGTAATCATCATCTCCCCCATGGGAAGATGAAAGGTGTTATGGTCTGAGTGCCAACGCTCAGCCATAGAAGTGATGAGACCTCAATTCACTCAGAATCGAGGAAGATAAAGTAGAAAAGACAAGCCACACTGAGCAATATGTTGATGATCAGCAGCACTTAAATCAGGAATCATATCCCATGACAAAGGATATGAACCATAGATACGTAAAGACCCAAGATCCTCCTACAAAAAAAACAATTTCAAACACATCAGCATTGAAATCAGAAATTACTTGGACTATCCTAAGTCAATAAAAAATTTATATAAACCTATCAAATCACAATCAAATTTTGTGTTTCTACTCAGATAGAATGGAAATTTTATCCTCACCCATCACTTGAATCTAGATTGATGGACGATATCCTAACTATAACTGATTTCTAACTAACATATCACAACTTGTTGAAAATATCAAGATTGGGAACTTTACTTATCAACTGATTGACGACGTGGCAGAAAAAGTGCAAAGTGGACTTAATAAAAAATTCAAATTTTTTTTTTGCAAAGAAAAAGTGCATATTAATAATGCAAAAGCTAAAAAAATAAAAAAAGTTTCTTAAATTTGTGAAAGAGCATATTAATATTACAAAAGCAGGACAAAAATCAAAAGTGCCCAAATCCATAGTGGAAGTGCACTAAAAAGTTGTAAAAGTGCAAGACATGGTTGAAAGCGCATAGAAGGATTGCAAAAGCGGAGAAGGGCTTCAAAATGGTGAGCAAAAGCGCACTATCGATTCGTGGAAGTGCACAATAAAAGTGCGGAAGTGCACTTTCAAAGGTAAAAGCACCCTTTAATCAGGAAAAAGTACCCATTTGAGGAAAAAAGAGAAAAAAAGGGCTAAGTACCAGGAAAAATTCAAAAAAAGTTGAAATAAATGCATAAATGAAAAAAATGAAGAGGTACACCAACTCACTGAAGGTTCTGAGCCAAGAAGACGTTGATATCGATGACATTTCTCAAACTGATGCTCGCGAAGAGGGACATACATCACGAAAAGTCAAAAGCAAAGAGAGGGTAAAAGTCAAAAGTGAAAGGTAAAAATGAATAGTAAAAAGGGATTTTGACCCCTTTATATAGCTTTTTGACCGAAAAAGAGGTAAATTTAACCTAAGAGGTGACCTTTTCATCAAAGTTGACCTAATATAGTGATTTTATCATTAGAATATTGGGAATAGGGGCAATTGAAATAAAACGGACCAAACATCGATATTGGAAATACAAATAAAATTCATTATAAACTTGAACTTTATCAATATCAAACGATCAACATCATTAAGAATCAATCATGGATCAAATTTTATTTCATTTCTGAGGGGGCATACCATTGGAAATATCGAACAATAATAAGATCATCAGTGAATCGAGAAACTAATCATCAAATCAAAGCGAAATCTTTTATCAGGGAATTTTTTGTAATCAATCAAATGGGGCATCAAATCAAAATCCATCATCAAATTCACGTATCATATCAGAATGTTTCATCGAATTACGCATCATATAAGAGATCCATCATTAGAACAATCATCATATCAGAATGATCATTAGAATCACATCCAATGAGAGTTTCATATCGATCAAATCTGCATCAATTTCATATTAGAAATCAAGGATCGACCATCAAAAGACATCAAATGAACATCAAAGATCGGCCATCAATGAATCAAGACCTATCATCAAGTAAGATCAAAGTATTCTTTGAATCGACATGCTTCACACGTCAACTCAAAGGGGGGCATTTGTAATCACCTAAATGGACAAAGACAATTTAATGATAAATCAAGTCAAATCAAAGAAAATCAAGGACAAAATTGAATCAATTGAATCACAATGCATAATTAGCCAATCAAAATTAAAATCAAGTCTTAATTCAAGATAAATCAAAATTGAGAGCATTTTTATCAAATGCAATCAAATCAAAATGCAATTAAATCAATTAATTGTATAGTCTTGGATTAAATCAAATTCAACCCATTCAAGGGGTACATGGCTAAACAAATCAATTTAAATCAATTAATAAATCCTAATTTCCCTCAACAACCCAAAAGGGGAGGAAATTCAATCAACCAATAGGATTTGAGGAAAGGCATTCACATGGATCAAGCCAAATTCAATCTCAATCACTCAAAGTGAAAAAGAATCTTGTCCATTGATCTTGTCTACTTTTCCCAAGCTTTGAGGACACAAACTTTGAATTGTCTTCAAAGGGTGGAACCAAAGACTCAACCAAGGCGTAATCATGATCAACTACACTACACCCCCTACCATTGGGAAAATCTATAAAAGGAAGACCAAATTCCCTCATAATTCAAAACTACACATCTGAGAATTGCATTAAACCTCTTGCAATTTGAGCTTAGAAAGGCAATCTAGATTTAATTTAGCATTCAATTTGGAATTGAACAACTAGCTTTAGCTTTAATCATTTATCTTTCTCATTCTAGGACTGTCATTAATGGAAGCTTGCTGAGAGCTTTGCATTAACATTCTTAGTTAGAGAACCATAGGATGCTCAATTGATCATTAATTTGCTAAATAGTTTCTATATTGTGGTTTATTTAGTTTCTATTTCATTTATTGTCAATACTAATCCTATGAAGATACTTTCCCTAGTATATAGCAGCATATGGTTATGTTCTTTTTTGTATCTATTTGGTTTTCACTACTTGTCGTTCCTTGGGATATCTTGCAAGGGTTCTATAAATTGATGGTCTATATTTTGGTGGGTGTCTTGTATGGGCCTATGAACTTTTTTATCTTGTATTTTTTTTCAATCCTACGACTAGATTTTGATACATGGATTGCTTGTAAGGAACTTTGATACTGCCATTTCAGTAGTTCTTCATATCATAGTTTTCTATGCAGTCCCTAGTGTAGGCTTTATTTGTAGATTTTTTATCTCAATATTAAAAGTATTAAATTAGTTAAATAAAGCTTTATGTCCCAAACACAGTGACAACTAGGATGTGAATTTAATCTTTCTGACAACTAAAGAGTCAAAAAAGATAACAGATGGTTCAATATAACCTACAACTTTGTCCATGTAAGAGCTAAACTCTAAAATTTATGGTATGAAGACCTGCAACTTGCAGCTAAGAATATGATACTGAATAATTATGACTTACATAAAAAAAATTCAGGAAAACTTAACCATTTCTGTAGCGATTACTTAAAAAAAAGTATACCTGATCGATGACTCAATATTTGTAACCTCTTAGAAACTTTTCCTTTCCACTTCAATATCTTTCCTTGATAATTCTTGATCTCCTCAGAACCACTAGAAAAAAAACAATGACAACAGAACTTGGTACTTTAAAAAATTGCATCAATACTTAACTTAAACATTACAGTCATGAAGGGTGCAACAAAATCTGATATGCTAATAGACAAACTCATTTTGCACAAAATGGCATTAAGCATGGATTTTGGTTTACATGTGGTACATCAATTCCTTCACTGAAGACATTATCTATTACATTTATAATTGTTTATTTAGGTTCCATAGCACTAGCATGGACACTACATATATATATTAAAAATAATCTGTATTTAAAAAAACATGGACACTACATATATATAAAAATAATTTGTTAAAAAAAAAAGGGGCCACTGAGGACAATTACACAGGTCTCCAGAAACAACATTACCCAACTCTTTCTCTCAAGCCAAAGACTTAGTGTGTTCAATTGCCCAGACTAGCAGTCAATTCTATGTTGAGTACATCTGTCAGGCCCTCCTATAGTTTAAAGGAATTAAGAATAGAAGATAGGACTGATTTAACACTTCACCTAATAAAAAACACAAACCAATGAAATAATCCACATTAGGCCAAGAGAGGTTGACACATTCAATACGAGAATACTTACACAAAATGAAGCCGAATCATGGCAGATAATGACAATGAGAAGTTGACTATTGGCCCTTCTAGTTTTTTATTTGATAGTTGCCTGGCAATGACACATTCAAAATTCACTTATGAGAAAAGACCTAGAATGAATGAAATTGATTAAATAATGAAGGTATGTTAGTTTGAGCTTCACTTGGTTTCAAGAATACTTTAATATTCTCTACTTGACAAGGCCAACCACATGAAGGTGGAAGCTCATCTGGCCTCACCCCCCCTCCCCCTAACATCAATCTAAATTCCCCATTAACATCTAATTACACACTTCATTCATCCATTTATGAACTATAACATTCAATCAATACAATCCATTAATACGATATAACATTCATTAATATGCAACACTAATCAAGAATTCATTAACACATAACAATATTCATTAACATGACATATAATTCAATATTAATACACAACATTCATAGATAATTACTTAAAACAAAAAATAGTCAAAACGGTGAAGAAAAAACTAAAAAGAGTCAATGCATAAATTATTACTATTTTGCATGATGCTACTACTAGCCTCACCACGATGTCTATGACTAGGTAATTGAGCAAGCAAAAAATCATGTAACAAGAACACATACATATTTTAGTTCATGACATAAAAGAGTATAAAATATAAACCTTTATTGAACTTTTGTTATAACTAAAGATTCATTATTGATTACTTCAAAATGATGTGCTCACACCATCAATTCATCTATCCTCTTCAGCATCTCCTCGATTGGATTTGCATCTTCCAAAATAGTAATAATTTTTGCATTACTCTTTTTAGTTTTTTCTTCACTGTATTTATTATATTAGGGATTTCTGGGATATCCTCATCTATATCTACAACTATTGCCTCTGTTGTTGCAAATGCTTTTCCCCTATTTGATATTTATCTTTAGGTGTCCACACTCGTTCTATTGCTTGTTGCCAGCAGGTCACAATCAGTGATTGGGAGAGCCCTATTTTGGCATCAGTCATGTAGTACAAGCACTAGAATTGAGTTTTTGTGCACAAGCTGGGAAATTTTTGTTTATCAACATGCGATAGAGTTTGGGGATTTTTTTAGTATTTAAATACATCTATAGGATGTATTTCAGAGTTCGGATATATGGGAAGAATGGCTCTGAAAAAGATATTTTTGTTTTTCATTCTGAGAAGATCTAGAGTGATTTTGAGTCACAGAGGAAATGCCCTAATCCTTCAAAAAGTGCTATTTCGATGAGTTTTGATCACTTGAGGGATTAGGGCATTTCCTCTATGACTCAAAATCACTCTGGATCTTCTCAGAATGAAAAATTGAAATATCTTTTTCACAACCATCCTTCCCATATATTTGAACTCTAAAATACATCCCACAGATGTATTTAAATACTAAAAAATCCCCAAACTCTATCACATGTTGATATACAAAAATTTCCCAGCCCGTGCCAAAAAACTCAATTCTAGTACTTGTACTACATGACTGGTGCCAAAACAAGGCTTTCCCAATCACTGACTGTGACCCCAAATCTACAAACTCTCATGTTAAACATTGGTCACTTTACATTCATTTCCAATTTCCTAATTCAATGTCTCACCATGCATAGCTTGAGAAAAACTCTTTTGTTGCTTCAACTTCTTCTCCACCATATAATTATGGTGTGAGACATCTTTCCACTAGGATGCCCTATCTGAATACACCTCCTGCACCGGAATGGAATCCCTATGTAATCCCTTTATTAAATTATTGAGCTTCTCTTTGTTTCGAGAATAGTTTAACATTCTCTACTTAACAGGGCCAACCACATGAAGGTGGAAGCTCATTTGGCCCCTCCTAGGAGCCTCTTATGACCCTTTACGACATTTTAAGACCTCTAAGATGTATTCTTAGGGATCGTAAATGGTCGTAAAGGGTCATAAGGGGTCCTGGGACACAATAGCTGAGAAACATAATTGTAGGCTGCATCATGGTCACATTTTTTTGGAGACAACTTAATTGAGTGGTATACCCAGATGATGGAGAGAAACTTCTACACCTCCAGTTCCAAGTTGTTCTCAATCCCGCAGTGTCAACTTGGAATCAGAGAAGCAGAAGTTGCACTCCATCGTCTGGGTATACAACTTAATTATGTTATCTCCAAAAAAATGTGACCATGATGCCTAAAATTATGTTTGTCAGCTATTGTGAAATATTTTGAAGTCTGGCCTTTGTCTCCTTTGATGTGTCCTACAACCTATGAAAAGTTTGAAATATGTTACATGATATAGATATAAAGATCACTAATTAGTGCATTATTACATTCTATTAGTAGTTAATACTATTGCATACCTTCTTCTCTCATTTGCTGGTGTAATTCCTCTTTGAGTATCCCCTTTCTCCTTTGCATCCAAAATGAACTCATTCCAATCCCTCACTGGAATAAAGGGATGACACTCGTACTTTGGGTTCTGGACAAGACTCCTTCTATATGAGTCCCTCATAGTCTTAAGATGTTTGGCAGCTTTTTCTAAAATTTTCTTTTGCTAATAATTTCTGTATTGACTCTTTTTAGTTTTTTCTTCAACATATTTATTAGATTAGGGATTTCTGGGATATCCTCATCTGTATCTACAACTATTGCCTCTGTTGTTGCAGGTGCTTTTCCCCTATCCTAAACATCAAATTATGATAGGAATATCAATAAAACTATCATAATAACTCCAAAACCCTAAATAAAATAACATAATAATATAACATTTTTCAACTATCTAATTTGTACAATTTCAATAAGGTTTACCATTTCTAACAAATGGGTGGGAGGAGTATCCCCCCGGCCTCTATCATGTGGGGGATCCATGTCACCTGCTCTTGTACTTCTTTCATAGTTTGAGTGAAATCCTTTGCATGTCCACTCTTCATCTGTTTGTGGATGGTAAGCTGAGCTAAATGATAAGTTAGTTCCAAGTCTTTTCCATAAGGTTTTCCAAAAATGGCTCATGAACTTACTATCCCTGTCTGCTACAATGCTTAGTGGGAGTCCATGTATCCTTACAACCTCCTTAAAGAAAAGATGTGCAATGTAACTAGTTCTTTAGTTCTTCAAGCCTCTACAAGATATCTAAATCAATAAAGTTTGCAAAATTGTGACCATCCATGATCTCAAGAATGGTCCATCCCTATTTTATTACTGATGTCCCTATTTACATCTTTTCATCAAATGACCCAAAAACATCAACAATGGTCCTATATGGTCACTAATAGCCAACTTTCAGAAGAATATGAATGAATAAATGTTTTGAGAAATATTTGAATTTAATTTTGACAATAACATGAGGAGTGATATATTTCAAACTTTAGCGAGACTTCATACCACACAGTGTTCGTAGATTACGTTCAATGCATTATTTACACTTGTATTGGTGGGAAAACTCTTGAAAATGTGCAAAAGAGATTGCATTGAACCATGTTGTTTACATGACACATGTAGTTTACCTCCATCCTAAATCAGCTTTATGTACAAATCTACAGATGGTGCATGGTATCTTAGATACTCTGCTTAGCTGTTATCTTAGAAAAATGAGCAAGAAACCAAAAAAGAAATGATTGTAATTAACATTTTTTGCTAATCATTTCTTTTTTGGTTTCTTGCTCATTTTACTAAGGTAACAGCTAGTAAGCAGAGCATCAATATCCTAGTCATCCCCCCTGCTCACTCTCTCTCTCTCTCTCTCTCTCTCTCTCTCTCTCTCTCTTTCCTGCAATAAATGGACTTGTGATGATTTTCAAAATAGTACATGTGTGGCAGGAATGCTCAAAGTACTGCTTAGGAAAATATGAATGTTCATCACCTATTGCTGAAATAGATTTACATAAACCAATTAACTCAAAACACAAACCCTTTTTCGAATAATTTAATTTTAAATTTGGTTGTGTTAAAGGAACTATGTTGACTTTATTTTGTAGTTGTTTAACATGAGATTTTGTAGATTAATAGGAGCTCACATTTTTATATATGGGAGAGTATCATCAATTGAGCATTAATGCCCATTTATATCTAGTGAGATGAACATAACTCATGTACCTCATGCTAGTGTTCTTGGATTTGACTAGACATTATCCAATCGCCTATGAGGGTTGTCACTATTATTAATTGGTGTAAAAGGAGGAGCACCTGTGTGTTATAACACTTTATATAAATACTCACTATTTGGATAATGTCTAGTCTAATAAAAAAGAGTGTATACAAGGTATCCAAGAACACTAGCATGAGGTACATGAGTTATGTGCATCTCACTAGTTATAGATGGGCAACTATGGTACACTAGTATCTGTGAACTCCTATTAATCTACAAACTCTCATGTTAAAGAACTACAAAATAAAGTTATCATAGTTCTATTAACACAACCAAAGTTAAAATTAAATTATCTAAAACAAATGGTGCCTTAGAGGGATAGAGGAACACTTTTATGAAGAATTTTGACTATTGTTTGTGAAAATGCCTCCAAGGAATGCAGGTACTACTAGGGAGATCTAGGAGTTGAAGGAGAAGAGCACAAGGTTGCAGGAATCTTACAATGCACTTTTGGCCAGGCTTGAAGCACTATAATCCAATCAAAGAAGAGCAACAAATGAAGGTGTTGATAGTGAAGAAGAGGAAGAAACCCATAAGGAAGGGGAATGAGAGGAAGAAGAGGAATAAATAGATCCTAAAGAGCAGAGGATAATCAGGATATTCAAGGCTATGAAGATTGAGTAGCATAAGGTGAGGGGAGATATCCCTATGTAAGATAGAAGTCTGAAAGAAGAAGAGCTTTTGGATTGGATTGCATCAATGGTTGCATACTTTGAAGGTGAAGAGGTACCAGAAGATCAAAGGGTCAGATTGGAAAAAAAAAAACTCAAAGGGCATGTACTCCTATGGTGGGATCATGAGGAGGTAGATAGAAGGAGAAGAGGTAAGCCAAAGATTGTCTCTTGGGACAGGATGATAGCAAAACTAAAAGGTAACTTTCTTCCTAAAGACTTTTATGTACAAATTCATAAAAGAATGCAAAGTTTAAAACAACGAGATTTAGATGTTAAAGCATATATAGATGAATTCTATAAACTAAGCATAAGGTTAGGATTGGAAGAATATGAAGTTGTTAAGGTTTCTAGATATTTAGGTGGTTTAAGATTTAACATCAAAGATGAATTTGTGGCTTCTAACCCCAGAAGTGTGAATGAATGTTACTAGTTGGCCCTTAGAATAGAGGAGAAATTGAAGAGGAAAGGTGAAAGACAAAATAACAGCAATAGAGGAGGTTCTTCAATGAGGGGAAGAGGAGGAAGGAAAAACTAGGTTTGGGAAGAAAAGGACAAAGGATTGAATAGGACAATGCTACACAGTCCTAAAAATGCATACTTTTGGGATTTGAACTATGTTCAAATAGGTACAGTCAAGTGTCCTATTGAAGGGAAGCTAGTAAAAAACCATGTTCAGATGTGGACATCTAGTGGGCAGAAAGAACCAACTATCAAGGCACCATATTCCTAAAGTACAGGTTCAGACACAGACATCCAATGCTAGGACTGATTCTTGGGACAAGAATGCTTTCAAAGGTGGTGAACATGGTGCAGGGGCACCTAGAACATCCAAAGACTACCAGGAGTCCATAATGACAACCATGCACCTAATGACATCTAAAGACATCAATTGGAATGTATTGGCACCTATAATGGCCTATAAGGTCATTCCATGCAATGCAAATGGCAAATATGTAATAAGTCTTAAAAGGCCTAATAGGCCTTAGGGCCAAAATAAGAGCCTAGGATGGTATTTGGTGTTACAAGTTTATAATAGTTTAGATTTGATTTTAATAATGCTTAATAAGTTAATTTGGGTCACATTTCAAAGTCTTAAGGCTTCATTATCTTTAAAAGTTTCAAAAACTCCAAATTTGTAATGTTGCAAATTCAAAAATTTGAAATGAAATGGTTATTAGAAAATGGAGGGAATTGGATTTTGTTATGTTTTAGTGCAAACTAATCTAGCCAACCATTTGGGATTGGTTGGGGTAGTTTCTAGGAGTCCATCAAATATGCCAAAGTTTCATTGTACGATAGAAGAGGCCTGGTGTACGGACTGTATTGAGTTTTTGATAAATAAACTTCTTTCAAATGCAATTTCCTTGAGTTCTTAGAGTGATTTTGGATTCATTTTCTCATTTTCTTACATTTAAATGCATTTGGAATAGTTATATATTGATCCTAGACCACATCTATGCATTTGTGAGGTCTGTATTTGTATTTTTACTCAATTAATTTTGACTGGCAGAGTAGTTTCATCCATTGCTTTGATAGTTTTGTGAGTTTCCAATTGAATATGGTCATTCCATGACCTCTGACCACTGTAATACATGGAATTAATGAGTATTAAAATGTACTATAGTTCCCTAATCCATTAATGTAATGATAAGGAAGAATGTTTGGGTGATCACCATAATTTATAGAGGAAACTTAATGAATTTGCTTGGTATGCTACAATAGTAGCCATTTGGTTTGAATGAAGAACATAGATTATTATTTGGATCATCTTATAATGATCATATAATTGTGAAACAACTACCTATTGGACCTATAAGTGATCAAAGATAGGAGATTTAAGAAACCCTTGCATTAAGGGTTTAGAAGTGCTAAATTTGGGGATTTTGGGGTTCTCGGTGGACTGAGCCCTATTCCTTTGAGGTTTGTTCATTTTTAGACATTATTAAAGACTGATGAAGGTTTAGAGTCTTGAGAGTGCAAGGAGACTATGGTTGCTTTGTTATTTGGGGTCTTTTTAAGCACTTCTGAAGCCATAGTGTGTAGACAGTCACACTTGATCTAAAAGAGTCCATAGAAAGTCGACTGTAGAAAGCCAGCTACCCTAGTTTTATGTCAAAAATAGTCTATAGATGACCATCACATGATTTCTTTTGGATTTCTCCACCAAATGATCTCAAACCAGTCGCAATTGAAAGCTATGACTCCAGGTAGACTTCCTATGGACTTAGATTTGACATTCCAATCCACATGAAGTCGGCAAAAAAAAAATACTACTAAAAAAATGTTAAAAACATAGTTTTCTCAATCTTTTTTGCAATATTTCCTCTTCCAACCTTACAATCATAAACCTAACACTAGTACATTTATAGTGTAACATGATGCGGTGATTCAAAAATTTAGGGTTTTGCAAGTTCATCTCTGAATCAAATGTATATAAACAATGATAAAAAATGTGCCTGCAAATACCAAATACATGATTACCTTGCACATTGCTCACGGGCCCTAAATAGGTAACCAATAAAACAATGCCAGACAAATACATAGTAAGAAAATCCTTACAAGAGGTCCTCCTTTTACACCAAATCACAGTGGCAACCCTCGTAGGTAGGTGGTCCTCCTTTTACTCTCACCAAATAATAGTTCAAACAATCATAGGCTACAACTCCTTCGCACGGTCCAAGTTAAAATGAAACAATGAAATGAGATACAAAATCTTTTTTCTTTTTAAAGTTATACCCGTGTTGGTCAAAATTCCGACCTACATAGTATTGGTCGAAATTTTGACTAACACAGGCATGGAGTAAAAAAAAGGAAGTTTTCCTTCTATAATCCAACCAACCTAAACCTTTTTAATTGATGGTCAAAAATTTTGGTAGAAAATTTTGGATGATATTTGTTGCTAAACAATCAACTTTAATGAAAAGTCTTAGTTTTTAGTTGAATATTTTGTATTTTTTAAAAAATATATATATGATCATCTTGTCTATTTTAATTATATTTTAAACTTATAATACATATTCATTATAAAATTATT
Source organism: Chamaecyparis obtusa (assembly GCA_027943335.1). Taxonomy (NCBI): domain Eukaryota; kingdom Viridiplantae; phylum Streptophyta; class Pinopsida; order Cupressales; family Cupressaceae; genus Chamaecyparis; species Chamaecyparis obtusa. The sequence goes on from BSBK01004168.1 coordinate 1,053,118, forward strand.
TTATCTTTTTATTATTAAATTATATTTTATAAATATGTTTACATTTAATTTGATTAATAATTATAGTACTATTTTTTTCATAATAAATCAAGTAAAATATTTATGTGAGTTCATATTGTAGTAGTATTAGTAGAAGAAATGTGAAAACAATAGAGAGGCCAAATCTAATTTGAGAGATGAATTAAAAAATTGCTAAAAGTTGACCTAAGGGGGTCTTAATTGCCAAAAAAATATTCTAGAAGTTTTCGCATGTTAACTAGTTGGAAGTGTCCCAAGATACAAGCTTGTGTCATGAGTGGCATGATTGTACAAATATTGGTGTTATGTCCTTCACAAATAGGATCTTTGATAAAAAAAAATGATCTATAAATGGGTATATTTTATTAACTATTATAAAAAAAGGATTACAAAAAGGTAGGGATACTCCAACACTAAGATGTCTCCTATTATCAAGAGCCATTTTCCATATACTTTTGGTATTGAGGAACACTGAGGGTTTTGGGTGGGGGGGTAGTGTGAACCAGTTTCTAACACTTTTAACATTAGCAGATTTATCAACCATAAACTGTATGTAAAGAAAAGTAAACAACATAAGCAAGTAAACAACAACCACAACAAGTAAAAATGGATCATATAGTGTGATCTAAAATGTTAATGCTAAAAAGGTGTTACACAATGAATCCCAGAAAAAGAAAAATATATTGATATAGATTGTGGAAATTTGACAGCGTTAAAAATGGAGTTACCAACTTCTATGAAAAATTCTGCATAGAGAAAACAAAAGTTTTTTGTTATTTAGCCACGACTGCTGGGTAGTTAAGAAGAGAGAAGATGTGCATTGGACCACCTATATTGGAGATAGCACTAGTTGGTATATACTACTACAAGGGATTATGAGAAAAGGTTGAGGAGGATATAGTCTCCATTTTTATCTGTAATCTTTATGTTTGCATGCTTACCCTTCAATCATTACCATATGGGAATCCTCTTTTACCATATTAATGTGCCCACTTCTTCTCTCTCAAAAATCATTAGCATTTTCATGAAAAGATCCATAAAATTTGTTTCTAGAGTTATAGGCGCCTTGCTACATTTTGTATTTTCATTAGACTAGTTTGACTCAGATGTTGTTGGCTCTATTTAATGATAGTTTGACTACCAAAATATGTCTTAGAAATTGTGTGATCAGATCAATTAGTATGAACTCTTAGTTGTCCTTTCTTAATCTATATGTTTGTAGTTATTGTAGAGTATAGATAATTGTTGAATAAACTCTACCAAATAGTGCATTTTCCTTCCACATCTTGCATGCATTTTCCATACTAGGATGTGAAATCTCCTGATAATGTCTATGTGAGTTTAGAGAGTAAATTGAAAAGGGTATTTAGGGTGTTGTGATAAAGGCCCATGTTCTCATACTTGGCAAATGTGAAAAATCCTGCTGAACAAGGAAAAAAATCATCTACAAGATCTCAAAAATTTGTATTAGATCTTAAATCTGCTAGAAGATGAGGTGGTGGAGGCCCTAAGAAACTTCCTACAATTCTAACTATTTTTTTTAGGCGAGCTTTTTACTTTTCAGTATTTTCTTATATTTGTGTTGGTTATTGACTCTTTGTTATTCTTACTGTTATACACTAAGTTTGCACCCTTAGTTCAAGCTCTCGTAGTCTTGATAACTCAGTATAACATGGGAATCATCTCCAGGTTGTGGGACCTTTGCTAACTGAGATGAAACCTCCAAGTTCTAGGCTGGTTCCTCTTGGATAATCACCTTAATTTTCTTCCTGACATGAAAGTAAAACTTTTGGAGGGAAAGGGATAGAAGGAATGCTTGTAAGGGAAATGACTTGAAAGCAAACTACCTACTAGGTGATTCACTGAAATTAGGGTTTGGATCTCAGTATGTAGGAATGAAATCAATGAAAATATTAGGTCTAGTAGGTCACAACTTACTAAATAGGCTTGCATAAGTATTTCATAAGAGGGCCTAAGAATAAGACACAACTTATGACCTGCAAATAGACATTCACTTCTACAACTTGGTGTAGGATTGAGACAAGACTGTTAAGGGGGTTGAGGTATACCCACAAGAACATCTAAATCAAATCAAACACAGTAACACACAAGATTACAGAAAGCAAGAGGGATCAAGAACCCTAAACTATCATTGAAAAAACATGCACATACTTTGATCCAATAAGAGATAATCCAAACAAGGAAGCATAGGGACATGAAGGATTGTCACAAAATACCTCTGCAATATTTGAATCATCAATGGGAGAAATAAAACTGTATGAGCCAGAGGGTAGAAATGATACCACAGATAACCTTTAAGAAAGTATGAATTTCTTCTAAAAATTGTCCAACTCTTGAGCACTAAAGGCTCCAAAACAATATATACATACTCAATTGCACGCAGGCAGGAGTCAAAACTAATCTAACTAGGGTTACAAGATTTTATAATATAATAATAAACCCTAAAGTACAAGATAACATCAAATTCACTGAGAACACCCGACAATCAGATCATATCTTCTTTTGCATGTATCCATCTTGTACTAAGCTCACCTGCAGACACAACAACCTTGACTCAACTACCCACCTGCAACTCCACTAAGCCATGAAGGCTTCAAATATGATCTCATGGATATTTCTATTTTCAATAATCACCCTACAAAAGGTGGCGACAACCCATTGAGCATTTCACACGACATGGTACCCTAAAAAATTCACGGTGCTAATGATCAGATCATTCATTATCATCTTCCAACCATCAACCATCTCTATCCTAAAGAAATCAATTCCAGCTACCAAACTATCATGCATGGCTGTCAAAATGCAAAACCCTAGGAGGAAACCAATGCAAAAATTCAAATTTGAATGTTAACGGTTAGCGGGGCCTTGAGTTAAAATGCAACTATCGATGAAAGATCCTTCTTAGCAAATGAACGGCCCAGATGCACCCTTTAAAATAGCTTAAAATCCTTTCTGACAATTCAACCGCCACCGCAGCAGTCAACAACCAATCAAACTGCACCATTTCGGATACACATTGTGACCTTTCGACATTGGACCCACCACTTGAGATACTGATCTAATGGCGGGCGCATGATCTTACAGCCCTAGAATATTCCTTACACTTATACACCAGTCGTTAGATCCTTTCTAATCCGGGACCCCAGTGACACATTAGTCCACCTAGAAGTCCTCATCATCATTTGGCAGCCAATCAAAAGCATGCATGTCAACAATACACGTCACTGGGACCACCTTACATATCTCTTTATTGTGACCAATAAGGACTCAAGAACTCATCTTGACCTAGCACTGGACCCATTGACAAATCTTGAACACTTGGCAAAATCGACGGCTAGTGTATAATCTCATGTGTCAGAAAAGCCCTTCGTGAAGATACGCCAGCCGTTGATCCTCATCCTTCTGATATCCCTGTAGACATTCTGACACGACCCCACTGCAGCATCCAAGTCATTGCTATGTGGACCAATGAGAAATGAGCACATCATCATCTGAGGACCCACTTGCAAGGCTTTCACAAAAAGCAAGATCGACGGCTAGTCTTATCCCCTTATAGCTCTGACAAAACCCTTGCGAACTTAAGACAGCCATCGATCCTCTGACAACTGTCAAAACCTCTGACCGCTGCAAGAACTTGGTCCCACTAAAAAAAGATGACTCAATACATGTGGACCAATCAGAAGCTACCAAATTAGATGAGGTGGCACCGGTCCCACTGACACACTGAAGTGCTGTAGACCTGGAAGATTTAACGATCATCTTAAGATCTCAAGCTCTGACACCAGCCTATCTGAAGATATGCCAACCATTGGATCCTTCTAACCGGGACCCCACTAAAGTGACCACCGGACTTCCACGTGAATATGCGACTGAAGAAAAGATAACCATTGCTAGGTCGAAAGAAGTTAAATGGTGACTGGAAAATACTTAGCGATTACGAGAATTGATGTATTCGCTAAGTCATCAAATAAAAAGGGGACCATCGGAAAGAAAAAGAGAACTGGGGACTGGGCCAATAGGAAATTAGCGCACATGGAAAATGTAAAACTTTAGTGGCCGAAAAAGGTAATGAAGAATTATAACGCGCCAAAGGGTTTTGAGGGTTTTAAAAGGTTCCCAACACAACGTCTAGTTTTATGAATATTTTGACCTACAGACTAGGGACTTGAAATAATTGTAGGGGCCAGGAAAGAAAACATGAGGCCACAAAATTTTCAAAGATGCTCGGCAGGAGTAAAACAGAGACTTTAGAATAGATTTTAGACAAATTTGCATGGACATAGAAATTAGGGTAACATTTTGGTGATTTCTGCTGGATGTCAGCCTACTAGACATGGAAAACTAGTGGCCTTAGAGCAATCCATTGGACATGGGGTCTTTCTAAACACAAAAATTTGATGGAGAGGCAAAAACTAAAAATAGGGAAAAAAAACATGCACGAGCACTTCTCAGAAAGCAGGAAACTGACCTAGAAAATAGGGAAAGAAAGTAGGAAACACATATTTATAGAATTTACAGGAACACTTACAGAGAGGGATTAACCTCAAAGCAAGGCTTCAAGTGGAAACCATTTATTGGGTTGGCAGGTCATCTCCTTCAAGAGTGGAAAGTTGAAAAGTGTTAGATCCTCTACACTCTATTATAACAAATGGTCCACCCCAAAAAGAATCAAACTTTGTGTGCCTGCCAGGTCTGGATCTGAACTCATCCCATTTGAGGACAACATCTCCTACCTTGAAATTCCTTATCCTGGCTCTTTTGTCAAAACTCTTCTTTGTTTGACTCTGATGGAATTCCATATCTTGCATTGACTTATCTCTAATTTCTTCTAACTCCATTAACTGAGCATACCTTACCTGCAAAGGATCACTTTCTTCAAACAAGGCATATTGAGTAGCCAAGTCCAAAGCTGGTAATTCAACTGAGATAGATAACTTAGCCTCTTTTCCATACACCAACATGTATGGGGAATTATCGATGATTTTCTTTGGGGTAATTCTGTCTAACCACAAGGTAGACTTGAGCTTTGTATGCCAATCTCTTTGATTGTCTTGCAGAGTCTTCTTAATTATCCTGATCAGGTTCTTATTTGTTGATTCTGCTAAACCATTTCCCTGAGGATAGTAATTGAAACTTGTTTTCAAATAAATGCCATTTTTAACTACCCATTTTGAGACTTTAAGGCCTATAAATGCCAATGCATTATCTGAAATGATGGAATCAGGAGTGCCAAACCTATGAATTAAATCATCATAAAAGCTTAGGACAACACTCTCATTGGCTTCTTTCAATGCAATTGCTTTTGTCCATCTAGTGAAGTAATCGATTGTAGTAATTATCCACTTATGGCCTGCACTAGATGGAGGATTATTCACACCAATGAAATCTATACCCCATTTCATGAAGGGTTGCTCTGTTTTGACTAGTTGTAGGGGCAAGACTGCAAGCCTTTCTTTTCCTGCAAACATAGCACACTTGATACATTTCCTTACATAATCATGACTATCCTTAAAGATAGATGGCCAATAGTATCCAACCTTCATGATTTTATAAGTAGTAGTCCTAGGAGAAAAGTGACCTCTAGAAGGTCCATCATGAAATTCAAATAGGACATCAGCTATCTTTTCTGAATCTATGCATCTTAAAAGGACACCATTGTGATCCTTTCTAAAAAGAACCTCATTTATCAGCACAAAAGGAATAGATTGCAATCTATAATACCTTCTTTTTGTCGAATCCAAACCTGCAGGACATTTCCCTGTCTTCAAATAATTGATCATATTAGGCAACTAGCTTGTTGCCTTGGCTTGTTCTTCTGTAGATTGCACCACCAGAGATGCACCCATTTGCTCTGATTTCTTTGAACTTTCATCCTCTGCCAAATGCTCACAAAGACCTCTTCCTCTAACCAACTTGGTAGTCTGAATATCAATGTCATACTCCATCACCTTGGTGATCCAACTAGCTCTTTTTTCATTTAGGTCCTTGGAAAGAAAAAATTCCTTGACACTTGGATGAGTAACCATCAAATGTACCTTGCTATGGGTCAATAGGTATCTAAATTTTTTAAGGCTCTTAACCACAACAAGTACATTTTTCTCTACAAAAGAGTATCTCTATTCATATTCTTCTAAACCTTTGCTAAAGAAAGCAATAGGCTGCTCCAATCCATCTGACTTTTCTTGAGTCAACATTGCAGATATAGCATCATGACCTCCATAAGCATAAAGGATGAAATCCTTACTGAAATTTGGGTTTAAGAGGGCAGGAGCTTCTGTTAGGGCCTCTTTAATGGCTTGGAAATTGACCTTCCCTTCTTTGGTCCAACTAAAAGCTGAACTCTTCTTTAACATGGCTGTCAAAGGCTTGAGTAAATCTACAATGTTAGGCAAGAATCTCCTAACAAAGTTAATCTTTCCTATGAAAGATTGGAGACTTTTCTTGTTGTGTGGTAGGGGTAGATCTAGGACAGCTGTAATTCTTTCTAGATCCACTGTGATTCCTTTCTTGGATACTATATATCCTAATAGTTTTCCTTCATTAACTGCAAACACACATTTCTTGGGATTAAGAGATATCCCAAATTCTCTACACCTTTCAAAAATCTTCCTCAGATGTTTGATGTGGTCTACTGCATGCTTTGAATAGATAGTTATGTCATCTAAGTAGACCAACACAAACTTGTACATTAGGCTCTTAAAGGCCATATCCATTGCCTTTTGAAATGTGGCACCTACATTTGACAAACCAAAGGGCATCTTTTGATAAGCCATGGTTCCCCACTTGGTTGTAAATGCAGTCTTGTATTGATCCTCTTCATTTACTAAGATCTGATTGTATCCTGAATAGCCATCCAATAATGAAAATCTCTCGGATCCAGAGACACATTATAAAATTTTTTCCATAGAGGGTAGTGGATGGCGGTCCCTTAATGAGGCCTTGTTAAGATCCTTGAAGTCAACACATAACCTCAGCTCCCCATTCTCCTTCCTGACAGGAACAAGGTTGGAAACCCAACTAGTATGCTTAATGGGGTAGATGATACCACTTCCTATCAATTTAAGCACCTCTTTATGCATAAGTGGCTCAAGCTTAGGATTAACAGGCCTTTGCTTTTGCCTCATTGGTTTGGCATTAGGTTCTAATTCAATAGTGTGCTGAGCAAGGGAAAGATCAAAACCTTTGAGATCCTCATATTTCCATGCAAAAAAATCACTGAATTCTTTGAATAACTGAGTGTAAGTTTGCTTTTCCAATTCAGTGTTTACCTTTCCAAATTGTAAGCTCTTACCTAGTTCCAACTCTAATTCAACACAATGTTCTTGTTGGACTACCAGGCCAGCTTTGCTTTTCTTGACTTCATCATCCTTGTTGAAGACAATCTCCAAAGTAATAAGACCTCTAGGCATCTTATTAGACTTGAGTTGTATCACTTGATCACCATAGCTTTGTGATAGCCTATCTTGATTGTGTGCTGAAAAAACATCTTCTTCAAACAAGAATTGTAGAATTTGTTCATCATTGTCAAACACTTGCCAATTGACATCATTATCAGGAATAGAGGGTCTGAAAATCACTTTGATATGCTGTTGATCCACCTCCTTTGAAATGCTATTTGGGATGTCATATTGGGATCCAACAACAGCTAATCTATCTGCATTTTGATTTAACTTTCTAGGGATGACAACAATATTGAAAGCATGGAAATCTTTAATTACATCCCAAAATCTATGTTTGTATGCTTTCATGGTGTCATTTTTGGTTGCACTTATCCCTCTTACTTGGCTGACAACTAAATCACTGTCACCATAAAATTTTAAGGCCTTGAGCCCTCTTTTTCTAGCCCATTCTAGTCCATTGACTAGACTTTCATACTCTGTAATATTACTAGTGCAGGAGAAACTGAATCTAAAGGTAGTGTAATACCTTTCTCCTCTTGGGGACACTAGCATAGCACCACCACCAGCACCATATCTACTTCTGGCCCCATCAAAATATAATTCCCAAACTTGATTGCCCTGATCCTCTAAATCAATACTTTGCTTGATAAGGTTTGGTTCCTTGACATCATTTTCCTGTACCAAATAGTTTCCCAAACCAAAATCCCAAACAAGATTTTCTTGGGCCTCTGAAGTTCTTTCATCTAGAAAAACATCAGGGATATTTTCTATCTTGGTGCTTGTTTCACTAATGGTTTGGAAATCACTGCTATCAAATATGGGGCAGTTGAAATTGATTGCATTAGACACATATGGTTCTATATGGTGTGCTGCCAATTTCTCTAATTTAATGGTAACCTTGGTACCATATCTTGTGTGAAATAACATGTGAGACCAGTCAAAAGATAAGTAGCCTCCTATCTTGGCTGTGAACTCCCTTGACAAACATATAGCAAATAATGCTAGGAGATCTATGATATATATATCAAGAAGGATGAAAAAATTAGGACTAGCATGAAGGATTAGACTAGTATCCTTAGCCACACCAATAGTATTGACTAAGGATCCATCAAGTTGAGTCACCTTCTTTTGGAAGGGTTCATATTTTAGTCCTAATTGGTCAGCCACTTTTTTGGGCATTACAGTGCTAGTAGCTCCACTATCTACCATGAAATTATGTACTAAAGAGTTTCCAATAATTAAAGATACATAAAAGGGAGGTGGCTTTGAATTCCTACCTTGTGTGGAATTTCGTTTGGAGTTGCTACTAGGAGCCTCCTTTGCTTGATCAGTGTTGACCAACACTGGCTGTGTAGTTTCTTTGGTAGGCTAAGGAAATATCACCTCTGACATAGCCTTCTTTAAAATCTCAGGTTGTCCTGGAATAGCCAAAGAGTCCCACATGGACATGGTGACATTCACCTTCTTCATGTTGTCTACAATGTTGTAGGGTGGTATATTGCGTATTCTTTGTTGTATCTTTGGCATGATAGGCTCCATCTTTTTGAGAGTGTGCTCCTCTTTACTTGTAATGGTAGGAGCCTTCTTAAGTATGGTAAGAGCAACTTGTTGTGCTGGCTCTACAGATGTAGTAGCTTGGGTACCAGAGTCAACTCTCTCCATATCTTGAGCTCTTCTTTTTTCTCTTGTATAGGCAAAAAATGCGGCATCATCATTGATTCCATTGAAGTTTGGTTGCTCCCAATAAAAAAGAGAGCAGTCTCATGCTCTTGTGATTCTTGTTGAGGAACTGACCCACTAGATGAAACCTCTGGTATTTGAGCTTGTGAGGCATTCTGAACCATTAGAGCTTGGTTCATCCATCCATTTGAACATGTAGCCTAATTACAAGGAAAACACCATTCATTCTCCATAGCCACATTATTTTGCCTAGGAACCACATCCCTCACCGGATTAGCAGAATTTAGAGGTGCAGGGTTATATGCTTGGAATGGTCTCTGATTAAAACTTTGTCTTTGTCCTTGATAGCCTCCTTGGTATGGTGGCCTATTTTGTTGATAAGGCTGTCCTTGATTTTGATATTGCTGATTAGGACCTTGGCCTTGTGACTAAAATGGTGGTCTGATTCCTTGACCTTGCTTCTTTAGATTTGTGACCTCTTTAGTCAAGGTCTGCAACAAGTTAGTCATTTCTTGTTGACTACTTTGTTGACTACTCTTGATTTCTTGTAACTCTTGAGAGAAACTAGCCCTCAGCTCTTGACCACTAGTACTAGCTTGGGGTGCCAAAATGGTTGGGATAGGGGTAAATGGGGGTACTTGGGTAGGTGCAATGGGTTGAAGGCTAGGAAAGATGGGCATTGGAGGCCTTCTAGCAATCATGCCTACTTGGATCAAACAATTTTCAACCCTGACAGCTATGTCAAAAGCTTGAGGTAGAGAAGTACCACCCATAGACTGGATCATGACATAAATTTGACCATTTAGGCTTTGTAAATAGTAAAGGAAGGCATGGTCAGCTGATGGTCTCACTGAGATTGGGATTCTATTCCATGTTTTAAGGAATCTACTATTATAATCTATCATTTGCTCTTGAGGGTCTCTCTTAATAGTTGTTAACTGTTCAACTAGAGACAAATTATTTGATTTATCCTCAAAATGTTTACTTAATGCATCCCCTAACTCATCCCAAGAAGTAATAGAACCAATAGTTAGAGTTCTAAACCATTCTAGAGCCTTACCTTTTAAAGAGGCTGCTAATAACTTTATGGCCACATCTTCTTGAGTAATGTTGTGTATGCTGCATATGGTGGTCACATCTCTTATGTGCTCAAAAGCAGTTGTCTTTCCCTCACTTGTGAAATCAAGTATACTCTTAAGTGCCACCAAGGGCACATCATAATGTTGAGCAAAGGCCAATGGGCTACCTTGGTTGAATGGTGCAAAAGCAAACTGTCTTGCCATTGTAGGAGCTGGAATCTGAAGATTGACAACTATATGAGTTGTATTTGTTGCTGGATTGGAATCTTCCTCTAGATATCCAAGATCTTTGGCTAGAGATCTTCCTCTTCTTTTGGAATGAAAGGAAAAAGGTCTCCTTTCTAAAGTATCAAGAGGTGTTGATTGAACTCTTCTTGCAGGGATGTCCTTTGAGTTGACCTACCTTTGTGAATTCTTCTTGAGGGAAACTCTAAAAATTGGGTAGGCTTTGAGCTTCTAGTCTTAATCTTTCTCATAAAACTTTGAACAAGGTAGCCTGGATCTTTGAAATCAGTGGAGTCACCAGATATACTTGATAGAATGACTTCTAAAAGCCTGCACTATGCAATCTGCATATCAGAGATAGCATATCTTTGAATTTGAATAACTTCTAGTCCCACCGGGTGTGCCAAAAATGTTATACACTGGCACCAAGGTGGGGAATCCTTGAGCTTAAGCCTGTACTGATATTTCTTGTGTACTGAACTTCTTTAATCCCTTTGCAGATGAGCCAATAGGAACACCTTTGAACATTAATATGATCTTTTACTAGTCCCACCGGGTGTGCCAGAATTGTTATACACAAAGTTTGCACCCTTAGTTCAAGCTCTCATAGTCTTGATAACTCAGTATAACATGGGAATCATCTCTAGGTTGTGGGACCTTTGCTAACTGAGATGAAACCTCCAGGTTCTAGGCTGGTTCCTCTTGGATAATCACCTTAATTTGCTTCCTGACATGAAAGTAAAACTTTTGGAGGGAAAGGGATAGAAGGAATGCTTGTAAGGGAAATGAATTGAAAGAAAACTACCTACTAGGTGATGCACCAAAATTAGGGGTTGGATCTTAGTATGTAGGAATGAAATCAATGAAAAGCTTAGGTCTAGTAGGTCACAACTTACTGAATAGGCTTGCATAAGTATTTCATAAGAGGGCCTAAGAATAAGACACAACTTATGACCTGCAAATGGACATTCACTTCTACAACTTAGTGTAGGATTGAGACAAGATGCTTAAGGGGGTTGAGGTATACCCACAATAACATCTAAATCAAATCAAACATAGTAACACACAAGATTGCAAAAAGAAAGAGGGATCAGGAACCCTAAACTATCATTGAAAAAACATGCACATACTTTGATCCAATAAGAGATAATCCAAACAAGGAAGCATAGGGACATGAAGGATTGTCACAAAATACCTCTGCAATATTTGAATCATCAATGGGAGAAATACAACTGTATGAGCCAGAGGGTACAAATGATACCACAGATAGCCTTTAAGAAAGTATGAATTTCTTCTACAAATTGTCCAACTCTTGAGCACTAAAGGCTCCAAAATAATATATACATACTCAACTACACATAGGCAGGAGTCAAAACTAACCTAATTAGGGTTACAAGATTTTACAATATAATAATAAACCCTAAAGTACAAGATAACATCAAATTCACTAAGAACACTCGGCAATCAGATCATATCTTCTTTTGTGTGTATCCATCTTGTACTGAGATCACCTATAGACACAACAACCTTGACTCAACTACCCACCTACAACTCCACTAAGCCATGAAGGCTTCAAATCTGATCTCATTGATATTTCTATTTTCAATAATCACCCTGTAAAAGGTGGTGACAACCCATTGAGCATTTCACACGACATGGTACCCTACAAAATCTGTGGGGCTGACGATCAGATCATTCATTATCATCTTCCAACTATCAACCATCTCTGTCCTAAAGAAATCAATTCCAGCTACCAAACTATCACACATGGCTATCAAAATGCAAAACCCTAGGAGGAAACTAGCGCAAAAATTCAAATTTGAATGTTAACGGCTAGTGGGGCCTCAAGTTAAAATGCAACCATTGATGAAAGATCCTTCCCGGAAAATGAATGACCCAGATGCACCATTTAAAATAGCTTAAAATCCTTTTTGACAATTCAACCGCCACCGCGGTAGTCAACAACCAATCAAACTGCACCATTTCAGATACATGTTGTGACCTTTCAACATCAGACCCACCACTTGAGATACCGATCTAATGGTGGGTGCATGATCTTACAGCCCCAGAATATTCATTATGCTTATACACCGGCCGTTAGATCCTTTCTAATCTAGGACCCCACTGACACATCAGTCCACCTGGAAGTCCTCATCATCATTCGGTGGCCAATCAAAAGCATGCATGTCAGCAATACGCATCATTGGGACCACCTGACATATCTCTTTATTCTGACCAATAAGGACTCAGGAACTCATCCTGACTTGGCACTAGACCCATTGACAAATCTTGAACACTTGGTAGAATCGACGACTGGTGTATAATCTCAGGTGTCAGAAAATCCCTTCGTGAAGATACGCCAGCCATTGATCTTCATCCTTCTGATATCCCTGTAGACATTCTGACATAGTCCCACTATAGCATCCAAGTCATCGCTATGTGGACCAATGAGAAATGAGCACATCATCATCCGAGGACCCACCTGTAAGGCTCTGACAAAAAGCAAGATCGATGGCTAGTCTTATCCCCTTATAGCTCTGACAAAACCCTTGTGGACTTAAGATAGTCGTCGATCCTCTGACAACTGTCAAACCCTCTGACCGCTGCAAGAACTTGGTCCCATTGACAAAAGATGACTTGATACATGTGGACCAATCAGAAGCTGCCGAATCAGATGAGGTGGCACCGGTCCCACTAACACACTGAAGTGCTACAGACATGGAAGATCTAACGGTCGTCTTGAGATCTCAAGCTCTGACACCAGCCTATCTAAATATACGCCAACTATTGGATCCTTCTAACTGAGACCACACTAAAGTGACTGCCAGACTTCCACGTGAATACACAACTGAAAAAAAGCTAACCGTCGCTAGGTCGCAAGAAGTTAAACGGTGACCAGGAAATACTTAGTGATTATGAGAATTGATGTATTCGCTAAGTCGCCGAATAAAAAGGGGACCGCTGGAAAGAAAAAGAGAACTAGCGACTGGGCCAATAGGAAATTAGCTCACATGGGAAATGTAAAACTTTAGTGTCCGAAAAAGGTAATGAAAATTATAACAGGCCAAAGGGTTTTGAGGGTTTTAAAAGGTTCCCAACACAACGGCTAGTTTTATGAATATTTTGACCTGCAGACCAGGGACTTGAAATAATTGCAGAGGCTAGGAAACAAAACATGAGGCCACGAAATTTTCAGAGATGCTCGACAGGAGTAAAACAAAGACTTTAGAATAGATTTTAGCCAAATTTGCATGGACATGGAAATTAGGGTAACACTTACAAAAGCATTTTGTATGTAGAATATCAATAAAAAGTACTTACTAGTGACATTGCCATTTTGATTACGAATTTCATTTTTTAATTAGATAAATTTATATATAACAATGTTTAAAAACTTTCTAAATGTCATTTTAGTGACCTCAAAATAAAAATGCAAGGCCTAAAAATACAACACAAAGAGATAATTATGACGATATGATGCCATTGTATAGAGTGATAATAGATGTCTACATGGCCAAATATTTAATAAATATTTGGATGAAAAATAATAATAAATAGTAAACTTGCTTCATTATTCTTTTGTGATTAACCAATAAAATTATAGTTCAAAAACTAAACAAGAGCTCAAAAGCTGATGATAACAAACTTAAAAAAAGGTAGCCACAAACATAATCTTCATGTTTATTTCAATTGTGGATACAAAATTTTTTGAGATGCCCTAATAAAATTTGAGCACGGTAATGTTATTTTGATTCTAGTGGGCTCCACATAAATGCCAAATTGTTGCCTATTTGGCTGTGTAGGCATCATTGGAAGGTTGTAGGTTCAAATTCCTTCAAGTGATCATTGTTGTTCCAATCAAATCCTCATGAGGGAATCTTCTTATAAGGTCTTCTAACTTTTGGAATCTTCTTGTTTTGTCTTCTACAATGTTTTACTTCATGTGGCAGCCTTAGAACAATGACACCTTTCTCCTATTTCACATTTCTTTCTCTTCACCCTCATAAAAAAAAATAGTGCATTTTCCCTCCACATCTTGCATGCATTTTCCATACTAGGATGTGAAATCTCATAATAATGTCTATGTGAATTTAGAGAGTAAATTGAAAAGGGTATTTAGGGTGTTGTGATAAAGGCCTATGTTCTCACACTTGGCAAATGTGAAAAATCCTGTTGAACAAGCAAAAAAAAATCATCTACAAGATCTCAAAAATTTGTATTAGATCTCAAATGTGATAGAAGCTGAGGTGGTGGAGGCCCTAAGAAACTTCTAATAATTTCTTTAATTTTGTTTAGGCGAGCTTCTTACTTTTTAGTGTTTTCTTATATTTGTGTTGGTTGTTGACTCTTTGTTATTCTTACAAAAGCATTTTGTATGTAGAATATCAAGAACAACTACTTACTAGTGACATTGCCATTTTGATTACGAATTTCATTTTTTAATCAGATAAATTTATATATAACAATGTTTCAAAACTTTCTGAATGTCATTTTAGTGACCTCAAAATAAAAATGCAAGGCCTAAAAATACAACACGAAGAGATAATTATGATGATATGATGCCATTGTATAGAGTGATAATAGATGGACCTGCATGGCCAAATATTTAATAACTATTTAGATGAAAAATAATAATAAATAGTAAACTTGCTTCATTATTCTTTCGTGATTAACCAATAAAATTATAGTTCAAAAACTAAAGAAGAGCTCAAAAGCCGATGATAACAAACTTAAAAAAAGGTAGCCACAAGCATAATCTTCATGTTTATTTCAATTGTAGATACAAATTTTTTTGAGATGCCCTCATAAAATTTGAGCACGGTAATGTTATTTTGATTCTAGTGGGCTCCACATAAATGCCAAATTGTTGCCTATTTGGCTGTGTAGGCATCATTGAAAGGTTGTAGGTTCAAATTTCTTCTAGTGATCATTGTTGTTCCAATCAAATCCTCATGAGGGAATCTTCTTATAAGGTCATCTAACTTTTGGAATCTTCTTTTTTTTTCTTCTACAATGTTTTTCTTCATGTGGCAACCTTATAACAATGACACCTTTCTCCTCTTTCACATTTCTTTCTCTTCACCCTCATAAAAAGAAACCCAACATTAGTTAATTTTTTTTGAGCTTTTCTCACCTTTTAAAGCTCCAATGTATAGTCCATGCACAATAGAAATTAGGTTGCAAATTGGTATTTTTCTATTTTGTGGCAACCACACACTTTATAATGCTGCACTAGTATACGAAGCACTAAATCTCTTTTGGTTTCATAAATTTTTTTTTATGTGTGCCCTCCAACAATGGTTTATCTCTTTTTATTGTTTACACATTTTAAAACCTTCTTTTTCAACATCATCTACACATATACATACAAAACTACACTAAAATATATAAATAAAGAATAACTCCACAAACACTCTATCATCACCTTTGGCTCTAATACCATGACACCATAAAAAAATAGCATAATTACCTGAATGAAGAGAACCTAATACAAAGTTGAAAAACTAGATGCCATGACTCTCTCTCTCTCTCTCTCTCTCTAACACACAAAAAAAAAACTAAATTTCAATTGACAAATGATAAAGTTTTATCATATTGCTATTCACAAAAACCATAATACTATGATACGATGACAAAAAAACATGATACGAAGAAGAAAACCATAAAAATGAGCTCTAAGATTCTATTTTCATTCAATCAATTTATAGGAAATATATATTCACTTTATATAAGAGTTAGATGCAATATTTATGATTGATAGGTGAAATAGTGAAAATAAGGATAATGCAGATAATTAAAGATGACATTGATAGCTAGAGGTGGATTTTCTACATGATCTGGATAGGTGCATGGTCGAATGAGGCTTGATACAATAATATTATGTTGATAATTAATTTAATTATTTTAATACCTACCATATGTATTTGGTAAAGGCTTTAAATTCTATCAACGAGGTAGCATTTTGTCAAACAATCCATGTGCTAGGTGCTTTCTTATTTGGTATCCAAAAAACCCATTTAGCAAAAACAAGGAGGATGTTGGCAACAATTGTGAAGTCTGACATTATATATACCAATATCATTTAATTCAAGGTTTCTATAGCCATTTCAACAAATTTATTTATGCATAGGCTACAGTCATCACATTCTATGTGACCAAATCTCTAAATATTAAACAATTAAAGTGGGTTGTCTATATTTCCACATTTTGTAGCCATTTCTATAAAGAAGAGGGGAGAAAAAATGACAATTGGACACAAAGTATGCACCCAAGAAAGGGATCTATTTGCAAGGGCCTTAAGAAGGCTTGGTTTTGCACATCTAGGCACGTATCTAAGGACATACTGGATAGGGCAGTATATTGACAATTAGGTCAATGAAAACATCTATAATGGTACACCCACAAGTTCTACCATGGTTGCACTAGCATCAAATATAATATCACCAAAGGAACTATTGGTCTTGAAATCAAGAATAGATTGGTAACATAATTAGCAAGAAGAGAATCTATGCATGAGTTGATAGATATTCACACATTGTTTGAAAGCTCCATATTTCACATAAATATGAACTGTAACACTACCAATTATAATGTTTGGCAAATTCATTTTTGATCAATCGCTATAATTTGATCCAAGGATTTCCTAAATTTCAAAGCATGAGAAAATATTTTTGGTTGATGCTGATCACCTTAGGTCCGAGATTCTCCTCTATTAGGTTCTAACAGTATGAGTATTTAGTATTCTCTTAGAAAATATAAATAGCTGAACTACCTACTGTAATACCCCCAAAATGGGCTATAGGTTCATTGACCTCCTACATCGACAAATTGAATGAAATCCACATCGAAAGTCCTAACCTAAGGCACATCTGAACATCATCAAATCCTAATTGATTATCCTAAATTTTGCATTAGGGAATATTCCTAGTAATATTCCTATTTATCTTAATTATCTTTAATTTAATGATTATTTGGTGATAAATCATATTTATCTTAAAGTTTGATTAATTAAATATTCTGAATATTTAATTAATTAGATTTAATTCTACCACTTAATTATTTAATTGAATTTAGTTACCTTTATTCCTAAATTATATTATTTAATTTTGACAATAAATCAAAAATCTTATGACTAATTGATTAAATTCTTATTTAATTAATTAATGTCAATTGTCAAATTTAATGATATAGTTTTCGAATAAAAGTTTGATTTAATAATTGATTAACCCATAAATTAGTTATTCTAAAATTCTAAAATTAGTTAAGTTGAGGATAAATGACTTTATTTATTTAATTAATTCATAATTAATTGTGCACATTCAAAGAGCAGTTAAACTCAAAATCAGAAAATCAATCCAAGTTGTTAACTTTTGGAAACTCAACTCTATTTTAAGTTGAAAGCTGATCTCAACTTCTGATTCAAGTTAAAAAGTTGTTCTTGCATGATTTTGCATAATTATGTGAGTTAATTATCTCTGATTTCTTGTTGATTCAAAAATCAACCCGATTTCATCAAGAGTGATTTATGACTTTTCCCATGCACCCTCAAAGCCTTGGATTTCTATAAAAACAAGGCTTCAGCTCCTCTAAAAGGATCCACGAAATTGCATCCTCACGCTGGCGAATTTGCGACTGAAGAATCCATCTTTTGCGAATCCAAGCTATTATGAGATTTTCATTTGTTTTTGAGTATTCATATCATTTAGCATATCATTCTTAGATCAATTGCATATCATATCAGTTTCATCTAGAATAGATTCATATCAGTTTTCATCATAATTGCATAGAAAATACAAAAATATAGATTAATTTGCATTAATTTCATATCCATATTCTGCATTCAAATCCTTCGTTTAGGTGTTGCATTGTCACTAATCTCGGTCTGATATGAGAATAACACACTCACACGTACTAGAAGGTAGTAAATCACATGGTTAGTTTAGTTTCCATTTCATTACACGATTTTGATTTTTGCTAACCTCTAATGTTTTACTGAAGTGTTGTGTCTACAGCTAGGTACAAAATTCACACACATTCCTAGCACCCATCGTGGGGCCCTGAAATGGGTTTCCATTTCACTTCTATCAATTTCTATCAATTTCTTGTCATTTTTTGATTAAAACTGTGATCTTTTATTTTCTGTCCGTATATGTTTCGTACGAGTTTTGTGAGAAACTTGTACCAGGAAGTACCCACTGTCGTACGATAGTTGAGTCTATTGAGGCTCATATCAGAAGCTACACATTGTCATTTGGGAGCTCTATTGTCGTATGAGAAGACACCCATTGTCGTACGAGTTTCTAGATTGTCATGCGGGAGGTAACCCACTGTCGTATGAGTTTTGACACTAGAATTCAATTGTTGTTTCAAATTTTTAGGCAGTTTTCCAGATTTGATTTTTAGATTTGGACTGACAGCTAACCCTAACAATTGAGATTTTATGTTTTTGATTGATATCTGCTGATTTTGATTGGGAAAAGTGTGAGAAAATTGTTAAAATAGGTAAAAATCTACTAAGCACATTGTAAGAAATTCAGGTATTCTTCTCAATCTGATAACACTTTGATTTGGGTTAAAAACAAACTCTCATGTGTTGAGCTTGTGTGACTTTTATTGCTTTCATATCACAGACTTCATTTTGGGCTATAAAACGAATATAGATTTTCTTTTTGCATATCTGTTTGTGGAGGATCTCGAGAGAGTGGGCTTCATTCACTTGTTCACACATGGGAAGCTCTTCCTGATGAAGGATCCCCTTGTAGGTAGGGAGGATACTGAAATAGTCTTGCATTCTACTGGGTTTGTATTCCTCAGCTTTTGATTGATACATTCTCTCTCCAGAGAGTTTGATAGATCATGAGTTGTTGACATAAAAAATCTTGGTGAGATAGTTTCAGTCTTAGCGTGTCAGATTAATTTGTCTACTTTGTCTTGGTGAGGTGGAGAGGCTAGCGGATTATGCTCTACTTCCTTTTTGGATAGTACCAGAAACCCAGATCCTTGAATCTGATCTAGTCCCCTTGTGGTATCTTTTTTGAGTCACCTTTAGAGAGGGTTAATCTTAGTGGACATTCCCTTAATTGGGTCAACCACATGGACAGAACCTCAAGCGGTAATAGCCATTTTCACCGTGGTAGAAACAACTGCTATATAAATGTCCTTGTGGTTGAAATCTTTACAGGTGTGATCTCTTGTTGGGCTGTCAGATCTCCCAAGCAGCTCCTGATGTATTAAATTCTTGGATTGTGTCAAAACCCCGGTGCACCTAGATTGGAGTTCACCCTCTTGAGATAAAAAAAGTTACAGAGTCAGACCATTAGTACAAACCCTAGTAAGGCCAAATTTTCATTTTCTAGGAATATGTGCATTATTGAAAAACTTTTTGGAACATACACAATTAGCACTCCTAGGGATTAGCACATTTAGTCACTTGATTTTTCATGTGCAGGGTTGCTTTGTCCCCTGTTCATTATTTTCAGACGTGCTTGGAATCAGTTGCTTGATGTTTTGCATGCTTGTTTATCTATTTGGTTACTGAATAATGAACGATCTGGGTATAATCTTTAAATCTGGACAGACAATTTTGCAAACAATTTGAAATTGAAAACCTAAAATTTGCAAAATCTGAAGCAAAATTCCTTTCTGGAGTCAAAAGTCATCCCATAGAGTCAGAAAGTCGTACGAGTTTTGGCAATTGTCATATCAGAACCCCTGTATTGTCGTATGACAACTTGTATAGTGTTGTACAAGTTTTGTTGCTAGTCAAAAGCAAAAACTCAAAATCTTGCTATCAACTATCGTGTGAGTCTTGCAATTGTCGTACTAGTTTTGTCATCTATCATTTTAGAGCATACCCACTGTCGTACAAGCCTGCAGAAAGTCATTTGAGAAATTTTGAAAAATTGCCAGAGGGTTGTCAAAATTACCAGATATTCAGCTTTTACAGCCTATTTCCAGAGTCTGTCAAACAAATCACTATGTCAGGAACATAGAAGAAACTAGAAAGAATCCAATCATTTTCCTAAAGTGGCCTCTTGAGTCTGATTTAGCCTTCTATTTAATTGATTTGAGTCTTTTTCATCTTGTGTCAAAACCTTGTCATATCATTAATCTCTAATCAACCTTCAAAACAGCTAGGTGTTGCAAACTCGTGTCCGCTATCTTTTGGGCATCTACCCATACTTCTAGGACACAGTATCCTTCATTTATGTCCAATCTAATCTTCAATCAATCCAATCTTGACAAGGTTGCATCATTTAATCTTCTTGAATCAATTCATTCTTCAGTTGTCTTAATCTCGCTCTCTTGCTTCACCGAAGGTTAATGGTGGAAACCAGAGCTTCATCACAAAAACATAGAGAACAACCCAAAATATCTTCAGAGACATCTTATGTTCTTGCTCAGGCTATTCATCAATCCTATGACACTAATCTATACGGAGAAGACGCTCTTGGAAATCTATTCTTGAAAGGTGGTTATATCACTCCTCTTGCATCAATCCACATAGTTAATCAACTAACACCTCCTGTGTCAATTCACGAAAGCTACCAGACGACCCCGCATCAATCTATCTCAAGTAACTCTCGTAACAACAACATGTCTCAAGTGGGGACAAACCATGGGTCTCAAAGAGCTCATTCTCAACATGGTGCGGATCGAGAACCCTCTCCTTCTAAAATTTCTCGATATCAAAATGACGATGAATTCAAGAAAATGATGAGGCATTTCTTGAAGGAAGATAGAGAAACATACTTTCTAGAGTTAGCTCATCAAGCAGCTAAATTTCCTCCAAACTTCAATGTTGAAGATATCATAACACATGAGGAAGAAACTCTTATCATGACTATGATGAAACAGACGTATGCCATGCAAGTCAAACTTAACAAAATTGAAAAAGAAAAGGAACCTAAGGAGTTCTCCATGGATGCCCTATGCCCTTTTCCATTCGATAAAGACTTATATATGCCACCATTCCCTAAGAGAGTGGAAATGCTGAAATATGATAAGTACAATGGAAACTCTGACCCTCTAGATCATGTTAGAGAATTTTGTACTCAATCTATGGAGTTCATGCATGAACCAACCTACCTAATGCGTCTCTTCCCTCGATCTTTGGGAGGAGTAGCCATTCATTGGTTCTCTAGAATGCCTCCTACAATCAAAACCTTTGAGGAGTTGATCAAATTTTTCTATCAGAAATACTCCTATAACATCTAACATCTGGTCACCATGATCGACATCTGCAATCTCAAACAATATCTAGGAGAACCATTCCTGACATTTCTCAAAAGATGGAGGAAGAAATTCTCTCTACATTCGAGACCTATTCCAGAAACTAAGAAACTAGAAATATTCATCAATAATCTTGTTCCAGAAATCAACTACCCTTTACAAATGCAAAATCATACATCTTTTGATAAGATGGTAGACAATGTGACCAAAATTGAAAAAGTAATTGTGAAAAAAGGAGATATCACACTTCAAAAGGACAAGTATGAATCTGGATCTAGTTCTAAGGACAAGAATAAAAACTGGAACAAGAACAAAGGCATCATCCCAGATGGTGTTTTTAGTACTCTCCATGCGCCATCTAAGGTACCATCTTTCAATCTAATTGTTGGTATCCAAGCCATCAAAGCTTCGGAACAAAAGGTACCTGAATCATCTCAAAAGATGAAAGAGTACAAACCTTGGTTTGCTGATAATAAACAAAAGTTCACTCCTCTTGGAGAATCTTTGGAATCAGCTATGAAAAATCTATTGGCTAACAACATCATATCTCTACCTAAGATCTGACAATTTGATCTTGAACCTAAACCAAAATGGTTGAGAGAGAACGAATTCTATGACTTCCATCGCAGTAAGGGTCATAAAACTAATAACTGCTTACGCTTGAAACATACCATACAAGATAAAATCGATAATGGAGAAATCCTAATTGATAATCATAAGAGTAATAATGATCATACAACATTCATAGAGCCATTTCCAAAACATGGTCAAGGAGATTCATCTTCTCAACCTAATATGGGTGCAAAGGTCAATTATGCTTACCCTGGAAATAATGTTGTTATCAACATGGTTGAACCATGCCTCTTTGAGTGTTGCAATGTCATCACAATTGTGCAAAGAGATAGAGATCATCATTTAGCTAACGTAGTTACTCGATCACGAGCTCAGGCACATCTGAAAGGACAAATCCCAGATTCATCAAATGTCCCTAAGATTCCTTTCAATCTTTCTTTTGCTTCAAAATAGAAGGCTACATCTAAATCTTCAAATCCTAAAGACACGAGGCCAACATCTTACAGCATTTTCCAACAACTCCAACACACTAATGCAAAAATCTCAATGTTTGAGTTGCTTCGGATATCTCTAGCTCATCGAGCTATTCTAGATAAAGCTTTGCTCAGATCCAATGTTCCTGACGACCTTGATTTAGACAACTTCCAGACTATGGTTGGACATCTTACATCTCCACAATATATTTCCTTTTCAGAGGAAGATGAAAACTCCTTGAGTCATCTGCATAACCAGCCCTTGCATATAGAAGTGTTGATCCAGAATCATAGAGTCAAACGTGTGTTGATAGATGGGGGCGCTGGCCTAAACATTTGTTCTTACAGCTTGATCACACAATTGGGATTTTTAGAGTTGGCTATTGATCCTAGAAAGAAGATAACTATTAAAGCCCATGATGAGCAAGAGAGATCTTCTAAAGGCACCATTATCTTACCTATTAGAATAGGTCCAGTAATCAGAGATACTACATGTCAAGTTCTTGATCTACCTTTGGCTTACAACATCCTTCTAGGGAGACCCTGGATACATGAAATGAAAGCTATTCCTTCTACATTCCATCAATGTTTGAAATTTCCTTATGAAGGAGTAGAGGTAACCATTCTAGCTGACGTATCTACAACTTGCAATGCATTGAGAGAAAGTGCAGATAAACTTGTTCCTAATAATAGAGAATCTTCCATTAAGAAAACAAAAGAAGCATCAACATCCAACATGGAAGACATTGCAAAAGAGGTCACTATCAAAGAAAGCGGTATAGGAGAGTATACTATAGAGCTAGTCTTGTCTTTGACATCTCTCCCTATCTCACCTAGGTCTTATGGGCAAACTCTAAAACCGTCCAAACCATAATCTAAAGAACCTCTTGAAGCATATAAAAGAAATTTTGTTGTTGAACAAGTCTCCAAACAAGAGTTTGAGGAGGATGAAGCTATGCTTGCATGGCTATACAAAGATGAACCTGACTCCCAAATTGTTCAAACAAATGACCCTAAAGTACCAAAGGTCCCTTCTAAGTCATATGGCCCAGGGGCTAAACTGATAGCTAAAATGGGATATCTAGGTAAAGGACCTCTAGGAGTCAGAGGAAAAGGTCTCATGACACCTATTTAACATACTGGTAGGTCAAGCATGGATACTATTGGCTTAGGCTTTAAAAAGAAACCATTTTACCTCAAAGGTAACTACTCTCATGTCATAGAGAAAATCGCACCAGGAGAAGCCCTTCTTGAGAAGGAAGAAACTGAACCATCAGATAGTGATTTAGACAGCTCAAAACTTATTCCTTATGAGTGTTTGCCTAAAGAAATCAAAGATCTTCTCAAAGCAGAAGATGATCCAATCAAAAGGATTAATGTAGTCAACACATGAGAACCTACTATAGAACAAGAGATAGTTGCACCATAAGAACCAACTAATCTCGAAGATAATAAAACAAATAAATAGGAAGGTGGTAGTTATTTTGAGATAGATTCTCATGAGTATGAATTCAAATCAGAATCTGAGGGTAACCCTTCTTGGGGCATTCACCTTGACTTTAATCATGTTCTCAATCTTCCTAGAGGCATAAATGAGGAATTAAATGACTATGAATGGGGAGTCATTCATGAGGAAGATGAGCTTATTATAGAGAAACATGTTGATGTTATTCACCAATATGTATCTCAACCCAACGTAAGTCTAGAGTGAAATAATGAACTTAACGAGTTTGATCCACCGATGCCTGAAGTGGATTCCCACAATGACATTGAGCCTATTCATGAATTGAATGTCTTAAGTTGTAATATCACCTTCAAACTTGAGCGTCAGGTTAGGAATAATGATGAAAGATCCATATCTATAAACACTATCTCCCAATATTTTCCCACTTTGACTATCCAATGTCCTGATCTCCTTGACCAAACTTCCACGAATTTGAACTATGGTATTTATACCTTCTTGAATGACTATGCCCTTGCTTGCTACCTAAATGCAATTGAGCCTATGCAGACTTCCATTAGTGAATCGAGTGTTAGCATGATGGAGTCAGACATCAAGTATCTTAGTCAAAAGAATAAAAGTAAAAATAAAAAGAAAAGGAGTTCTAAGGTTGAAAACCACTTTGTGGCAGTCTCAGAACCTACAAAAGTAAAAATAAAAGACATATCCGAAGGTGAAAACCTCTCTGAGGTGCCTAAGGATGATATATTTGATGTCCTTCTGAGTCAGTTACAGGACATATCTCCAGCTCTAATTGAGCCCACACAATCTATCAACTTGGGAGCAGCAGAGGAACCACAGTTGATCCATGTAGCACAATCCTTATCAGAAGAAGAAAATCAAAAATTTACTGCATTCCTAACAAAGAAAAGATCAACTTTGCATGGAAATATTCAGATATGCTAGGGTTGGATCCTGATCTTATAATGCACCATTTATCTATTGCTCCTAGAGTAAAACCTGTTAAGAAAAAATTAAGAAAGATGCATCCTTATGTTGCACTCTTGGTCAAAGCTGAATTAGAGACTATGCTGAATGGATCTCAAATATTGTACCTATTTCTAAACTAGATAAATCAATCAGAGTGTGCATAGACTTTAGAGATGTGAATAAAGCATGCCCTAAGGATGATTTTCCACTACCTAACATTGATATGATAGTGGACATGACTATGGGTTTCGAGATGTATTCTTTAATGGATGGTTTCTCCAGATATAATCAAATAAAAATTGTTCCAGAGGATCAAGAGAAAACTGCTTTCACATGTGCATGGGGTACCTTCAGTTGGAATGTCATGTCATTTGGGCTTAAAAATGTTGGTGCTACATATAAGAGAGCTATCACATCTATTTTTCATGACATGATGCATAGAACTATGGAGGATTATGTTGATGACACTTTAGAAAAATCTATGATTAGAGCTGAACATCTAAATGACTTGAGCAAGATACTAGACAGAATGGAAAAATTTAGTCTCAGACTAAATCCTAAGAAGTGTGCTTTTGGTGTCACTTTTGGAAAGCTCTTAGGATACATAGTTTCAAAGAAGGGCATTGAAGTTGATCCAGCTAAAGTAAAGGCTATAATGGAGATGCAACCCCTGAAGAACATCAGTCAGATGAGGACATTACAAGGGAGAGTATAATCTATCAGGCATTTCATATCACAGATAGCTGACATATCACAACCTTTTACCAAAACATTACATAAAGGTGTGACTTTTGCATGGAATGAAGATTGTGAGAAGAACTTTCACCATATCAAGAAATATCTATCAAATCCTCCTATCTTGATGCCTCATATTCAAGGGAATTCATTGATCCTATATGTCTCCGCCACAGATACATCACTGGGGGCATTGCTAGCACAACATGATGAGAATAAAAAGGAAAGGGCTATATACTATATCAATAGAACATTGGTTGCATATGAGAAGAACTATTCAATGATTGAGAAAGCTTGTCTAGCTGTGATCTTTGCATCACATAAACTGAGACATTATATGTTAGGTCATACCACACATTTGGTCACTAAGATTGATCCACTAAAGTACCTACTAAGAAAAGCTTCCCTCATGGGTAGATTAGCTAAATGGGTCATGCTCTTAAGTGAATTTGACATTGAATATGTTGAATGAAAAGCTATTAAAGGCCAAGTTATTGCTAATCAATTGGATGATGCACCTATGTTTGATGATACACCAATGCAAATGGAGTTCCCAGACTCATCTATCATGACTCTTTCTTCTAGAGAATGGCAATTGTTCTTTGATGGCTCCTATACATAGAATGGATCCGGAGCAAGCATATTGTTTATCACACCTCAAGGATACTCCATACCTAAAGCATTCAGATTAAAGTTTCCTTGCACAAATAATATTTCTTAATATGAAGCTCTTCTTAATGGCATGACAATAGAAATTGAGTGGAGAGTGACAGAGATACACATTCATGGAGACTCACAACTTGTTATCCATCAAGTCAATGATGTGTACCAAATGAAAGATGAAAAGCTCATTCCATACAAAAGAATGGTAGATGATCTAAAGAAGTATTTCATATCTATCACATTTGAGAAAATTCCTAGAACATGGAACAAGGTTGTCAATGCAATGGCAATGAAATCTACTCTATTACAATAGCCTAAACATGAGCTATGCTATGAGTTCCTAGTGGAAGCACTATCTTATCCCGCATATGATTCCCCTGAAACCCACATGATTTGCACTATCGTTGGTCATGATTCATCCAGATACAAAAACCTTTTGTCCTATCTCCAAGACCAAATCATTCCTGAAACATTTAATCACCATGAGAAATGATACCTTATCCGCAATGCATCTTGATATGTCATCATTGGTAACGACCTGTACAGATGAGGTCTAGATGGTATGCTACTTAGATGTTTAGAATGGGAAGAGTCTCAACGTACACTTGAGGAAGTCCATGAGGGTATATGTGGGTCACATTCGAACAGTTTAACACTAGCTCGAAAGCTCATTAGGGCTGGGTACTATTGGCCTGAAATGGAGAAAGATGCAATCAAGTTTGCTAAGAACTATCAAAATTGCCAAGTACATGGTAACTTAATTCATGCTCCAGGGAGAGATCTAATTCCCTTTACTACACAATGGCATTTTCACCAATGGGCATTTGATCTTATAGGATCCATACATCCTCATTCTTCTAATAGACATACCCATATAATCATCGCTACATATTATTTTACAAAATGGGTAGAAGCAGTTCCTTTGACTCAAGCAACTGGCAAGAAATTTTTATGTTCATTTTGAACTACATCATATGTCGGTATGGTATTCCACCCTCTATAGTCACAAATAATGGTGGACAATTCAAAAATAGAGACTTAGATGATCTATGTGCCAAATTTAACACAACATTGGTCTTCTATCTACTATCCTCAAGGGAATGAACAAGCAGAGGCTTCTAACAAGAATCTATTGAAAATCTTGCACTGTACAATTAATAAAAAAGGAAGAGACTGGCATCTCATGATCAATCCAACTCTTTGGGCCTACAAAATCGATATCAGAACACCCACTGGGGCTACACCATTCGATTTAGTTTATGGGTATGAAGCGGTACTGCCTATTGAGGTTGAAATTCCATCACTAAGAATCATAATGCATGGTCTAGTAACTGATGATGACTATAAAGTGTCTAGGTTGCAAGAACCTGAACTACTAGATGAGCACAGACAAGCAGCGTATGATCATCTTAGAGTATATTAGAAGAGAATGTCTAGAGGCTATAACAAGAAAGTCAGATAGAGAGAATTTCAGGTTGGTGATCTAGTCTTGAGAGAAAATCCTAAAAATCAATTACATCGAGAATGCAAGGGGAAGTTTGAACCCAACTAGCTGGGTCCCTTTGGTATCACTGCTACATTTGGCTCTGGAGCCTATCAACTCTCAACGACTGAAGGAGAACAACTCCGAGAACCAATCAACGTTCTCCATTTGAAGAAATTCTATGCCTAAGGCATTTAGTGTATGGTAAAATGTCCTGAAAAAATCTTAAAAATCTGAAAAAGTCCTAAAAAAATGAACATCTTGGTGAAAACCTAGCAATAGGTGCCTTGATGATTCACAAAGATTTAAAAAAAAAAAAACCAAAAAAAAAAATCAAAAAAATTGGAAAAATGAAAAAATATCAAAAAGATTGGAAAAATGAAAAATACAAAAAAATGAGAAAAAGAAAAACTGCCTTGGTGAAAACCTAGAAATAGGCGCCTTCGTAGAAAAAATAGAATCTTTGCCAAGATGGTGAAAACTTGGCAAACGGGTGCCACTTGTTAAAAAATGCTCCATCTATCGGCACAATCTTGGTCTTTTCGAGTTTTCAGTCCTGCTTTAGTTTGTACATATTTTCAGGTTTGTTTTCACATTCCTATTTTCAATAAGTCGGTCTGTGCACCATCAAATCGAGCATCTATATCCTATCAATGCTTAACACTTGGGGGAAATCAGTGTGATATCCTATGGTCTCCAGTATACTTTAGACATGTCATATCCAGTCAGAGTCCTTTGAAGCTACATCTGAGTCGGTCAGTCAGTCTCCTCTCCAGAAAGGATTTTGCATCTACAAAAATGCAATCAAACATCAACACAAAATGAAAATAATATATTCTTTTTACATGCTTTTATCTCCTTGTATGCTTACTAATTCACATTGAGATATTTGCATATTGTGTCCCTTTGAGCTCTTTGATGATGTCCTTTACAGGATTTAGAGAGTAATGACTAGGAACATAATCTTTTCTTTATTTTTTGCTTGTATGTGAAAATATAACAACTTTGGAAATTATAAATTGAAATGGTGTCCTTCTGTAAGAGCCTCTATCTCAAATTAGATGGCCATGAGTTCCTCGACCATTGATACCCGGAAAATTCAAGGAAGTTTGATCTAACTATTGTCTTTTTTGAGTGAGTTCTTTCTCCTACTGTGAAACACGATCTTGCCTAAGGAGGTGAATGATAAAGGGTCACTACGGGTAATTCACACTAGATTTAGAATGATATCTTAACTGTTTGATGTGTTACTATGCAAGGCATATTCAGGTCATCGTGACATTTATGTTCTGATGCTTATACAAATTGCTATATCAAAATGGACATGATATTCAGGTCATCCTAGCATTTGTGCCTTGGTGCTTATGTCTAATATGACATTCCGAAAATAAAATCAATATTCATATGTCCATGGTTGCCTAACCAGTGGGCATTGTATTGATTCATGTGCATACAAATCGATATTCATATGTCTATGGTTTCATAACTAGTGGGCATTGTATTGATTTGTCCAGTTACCTAAAACAATTCAATGATGACAAAAGATTGACACATGATCAGTGACTAGGTCCTAGGTCTTAGGTTTGCATTTCATTCTGCATTTCATTTTGCACTTTGCATGATCTCACAAATTGCTTGAACACTTAAATGATTCTTCAAGACCAAAAATGCTAAATATGACACAAGGACTGAGCATTGTATGAAGGTTCCTCCAATGAAACAGCAAGAAGAACTCATTTTCAGGATCAAAATCAAAATCTGGATCATTTATATTATTAACTACTTGCATAATTGACCTTCAATCATCACAGAAATCTAGAATTCAACTTAACTAATTATCTTACATCAAACTATCAAAATTTCAACTTGGTCAACTATGGTCAACTCTTGGTCAGACCTAGTCAAACTTGGTCTCTAGGACCTCTAAACGATGTAGAACATGTTCTTGAACATGTATAACCACTTCTCAAATCAAGTAACATGCTTCTAATCCATTCAACGCTGACTTTTTTTGTCAGATTTCAATTTTAATCCCGAAGGGGGCATGGTATTGCATATCATTCAAGTCTATAAATCTAAATTTGTAATCAATCTTTCCTTAGTAATTAAGACAACAACCACGTCTAGTTGCTGACTCATCAAAAGTCCTCGTCGCTTGGGGAAAATCTATCATCGCTTGGGGCATATCAGATTCATCGAAATCCATATCAATCTGGTATCCTAAATCTATCTTGTAAATTGTATCAGCTTTTCGTAACCATCGGTTCATTAGTGTTATTTCCTTGGTTCTTCATAACTGAAGGGTTCAGATGTGATACCAATGTGATTCTTATTGACAATTGGGTCTGGAATCGGTCACTCACTTCTTCGTAATCATAAGGTTCAGAATCAGGCATTTTGGCACTTTTTTCATAATCACCGATTTATCGTTGTTATAGTTAACATTGTCTTTGGTCATTCAGGACCTAACATCTTCAAATCTTTCAATCGGTTTCTGTCTTGGAATCGGTTCATCTTTCAAATCAATTTCAACATCTAAAATAGACTAATCTTTGAATCACTGTGCTTCACATAGTAATTCAAAGAGGGGCAAAATGTAATACCCCAAAAATGGGCTATAGGTTCATTGACCTCCTACATCGACAAATCGAACGAAATCGATATCGAAAGTCCTAACCTAAGGCACATTTGAACATCATCAAATCCTAATTGATTATCCTAAATTTTGCATTGGGGAATATTCCTATTTATCTTAATTATCTTTAATTTAATGATTATTTGGCGATAAATCATATTTATCCTAAAGTTTGATTAATTAAATATTTTGAATATTTAATTAATTAGATTTAATTCTACCACTTAATTATTTAATTGAATTTAGTTACCTTTATTCCTAAATTGTATTATTTAATTTTGACAATAAATCAAAAATCTTATGACTAATTGATAAAATTTTAATTTAATTAATTAATGTCAATTGTCAAATTTAATGATATAGTTTTCAAATAAAAGTTTGATTTAATAATTGATTAACCCATAAATCAGTTATTCTTAAATTCAAAAATTAGTTAAGTTGAGGATAAATCACTTTATTTATTTAATTAATTCATAATTAATTGTGCACATTCAAAGAGTAGTTAAACTCAAAATCAGAAAATCAATGCAAGTTGTTAACTTTTAGAAACTCAACTCTATTTTGAGTTGAAAGCTGATCTCAACTTCTGATTCAAGTTAAAAAGCTATTCTTGCATGATTTTGCATAATTATGTGAGTTAATTATCTTTGATTTCTTGTGGACTCAAAAATCAACCTGAGTTCATCAAGAGTGATTTATGACTTTTCCCATGCACCCTCAAAGCCCTGGACTTCTATAAAAACAAGGCTTCAACTCCTCTAAAAGGATCCACAAAATTGCATCCTCATGTTGGTGAATTTGCGACTAAAGAATCCATCTTTTGCGAATCCAAGCTATTGTGAGATTTTCATTTGTTTTTAAGTATTCATATCAATTAGCATATCATTCTTAGATCAATTGCATATCATATCAGTTTCATCTAGAATAGATTCATATCAGTTTTCATCATAATTGCATAGAAAATACAAAAATATAGATTAATTTACATTCATTTCATATCCATATTTTGCATTCAAATCCTTCGTTTAGGTGTTGCATTGTCACTGGTCTCAGTCTGATCTGAGAATATCATACTCGCACCTACTAGAAGGCAGTAAATCGCCTAGTTAGTTTAGTTTCCATTTCATTGCATGATTTCAGTTTTTGCTAATCTCTAATGTTTTACTAAAGTGTTGTGTCTACAACTAGGTACAAAATTCACACACACATCTACATGGGAGTTGAAGTCATGCACCTCACACACAATGACATCACATTTTTTCCAAAAGTATAATAAGACATATTATGTTCTCATTTCTCAATCTACTTTAAGAGCTATAATATAAGAGAAAAATTTCTTAGGTATATACTATATGATCATTCTATATAAATATATGTCACAATTCAAATTTTTGTGCATAATGTTTATATTAGAATTCATAAATGGCTCAATCTATTTTAAAACATAATTTGTCAATTTATAAATATCCAATTATATATTGTAAAGGTGTGATTTAGTGGCTCAAGGACATCATCTCAATTAAATAAATTATGTTTTTGATTGATATTTATACAACTTGGCATGCTTGACAAGATAGATAAATAAATTGGTGTTAAAACTATTTGTAGAGTTCATTATTAAATATATAAATTTAATTAGTTTCTTTATAGTAGATACATCGTGGGGGCTTCACTAATGGGGTAATATCATGTATCAAGTGCATTCATATTAGGGGGTTTAAAATGGGCAAAAAATAGGGCAACATATTTCCTATATATGGGTTTTCTTTTTTGGGGCGAGTGTTGGGGCTTTATATAGGAAAAGAGGTGTGAGGGGTATAGGGTGGGTATTGTAGGGGGGTGAAAAAAAGGGAGTTTGGGGTTTTTTTTTTTAAATGGAGGTATTCTTTAGTATGCCACAAACACATACATACTATGACCCAACTTCACTAAGTGAAGCCCCTATGAGATACATCTAAATAATTAAATAATTTAATTTAAATATAGAATATTATTCTTTTGGCTAGGAAGTCACAACAATTCCATGTTAGATCAACTAAAAGGTGTGGAGAGTGTTCTTCCATCATTGATTGCTATACTTGATTCATCTCTAATGTGTAGTTCAAAATTATATTTGTATTTTGAATTCACTTGAAGTATAATTGTGTAATTTTAAAACAATTCTCAAATACACACACATGCTTATGGTCCTATCATTGACGAGCGTAGATAATTTTATGAGTTAATTATAGCATTGTTGGTCCTACTAATAGATTTTCTATGAAATTTCTAGGTATTTTGTATGGTTAGTTTTTTCTTTAAATATTCAAACCTAATTTATTTTAATTAAATATCTAGGAATTAATAACTCATAATTTTGGTACATAATTGATTATCAGACCATTGCAACAGAATGTGGGATTCAAT
The DNA here is from genome assembly GCA_027943335.1 of Chamaecyparis obtusa. Taxonomy (NCBI): domain Eukaryota; kingdom Viridiplantae; phylum Streptophyta; class Pinopsida; order Cupressales; family Cupressaceae; genus Chamaecyparis; species Chamaecyparis obtusa. The sequence continues at coordinate 1,086,172 of BSBK01004168.1, forward strand.
GAGAATTGTAAGGTACATGCACACAATTGATACTAGATTTAAATATTCAATTTTACGATTTAATTACTTAAATAATATGCAAGTTTTTTTGGAATTTATTTGATTTGAAGTTTCTCTTCTTCTATAGGTTAATCTAGGTGCGTCTACTTCACATGAGATAAAGAGGCCTCTCTATTTTAATTATGATAAAACCTTGATATTGTTTTCATAGACTATGATGCATTTATTTTACATTGAATATGAGTATATTTAATTATTTATTTCACAGTGGATAAATTATATTTTGTGTTGATTATATTAGTATTTTATAATTCTATGAATTGTACATGTGTATATTTTAATTTATAAAGACTATATGAAATTACAATTCTAAATCTTGAAATTACAATTATATGCCACAAATGGAGGTCATCATCTCTTATTTAGTAGAATACTAGCTATAAAAATATTGTATATGATGGAAATTTTTTTTTAGTGAAACAAACATAACATCTAATATTGTTATCAGAGCTAGAGAAAAAGATGGAAGACTCCATCCAGATTCTAAAAGGATGGTAGTAACTGGTTGGTTTTTCAGGTTCTATTTCTATTTCATGTGTTGTAGGTTTTTGCTAGTCTGGGGTGTTTGTTCCCTCTTTATGTTTTAGCTGCTCTTTGTTGGCGAACTTAATGCCTTATATGTTTCTATTAATTTTGGGTTTCGGGTCCTTGTAAAACCTATTTTTGTGTCAATTTCAAAATATCTAATATTGTTATGGTAACATATGAAGATTGATAAAATATTAGTGGTTTGCCCACTTTTGATTTAAAAAAACCATCTAATATTGTTATTTAGAGAATATTTTCTTTTTTTATAAAAGGTGAAGCAAGGCTATAATGCTATTTGGAATAAGTAACTCACATTTCCTCCAAATGTTCAAGGCACTCATACCAAAGTAGATTAGAATTCCCCATGATAAACTTAAGGAAAGATGTAATATTACAAAGATGGGTGCCTTTAGTGTGCAACATGTGTGTGTGTGTGTGTCTATATATATATATATATATATATATATATATATATATATATATATATATATATATATATATATATATATATATATATATATATATATATATATATATATATATATATATATATATATATATATATATATATTTACCACTTTTCCAGTCACTGTTCCCAGAGGTCAGGTCTGAGAGAGGGTAAAGCCTCTCAAGCTCAGCATCACATCCATGCTGCAGTGGATAGCAGGCAGGCAGAATTTCAGGCTTCTCCTATTCAGCTGACAGGTAAATTTTTTGGTCATAATGTATCTATACTTGTGGACACTGGTGCAACTAAATGTTTTATAGATCCTAAAGTAGCTTCCAGATTACCTATTAGAGCTGGTTACATGGCTAATCCATGGATTGTAGAATATGGAAACCGGGTAGAGTGAAGGGTAGAATAGTGTTTGGTTTGCAGCGAATTGGAGCTACCCAGCTTCATAACGCAAGTGAATCTCTATGTAGCACCTCTTGGCTCATATGACATAATCCTAGGGATTAATTGGCTAACTGAACATAAAGCCATAGTAAATTTCCGGGACAAGTCCTTTACATGTTTGGATGATTCAGGGAAGCCTGTAGAGGTCAGAGGTGTTAAAAGGCCTCTTGAACTAAGACAGATTTTAGCTATGCAACTGAAGAGAGCCAAATGGAAGGGGTGTAAACTTTATGTTGTCCACATGAAGGATTTGGAGGAAACAACTCCTAACTTAGATGATTATCCAATCCTTCAGGAATTCAGAGATGTGTTTCTGAAAGATTTGCCAGAACTTCCACCTAAAAGGGAGTTTGAATTCTCTATTGATCTAAAGCCTGGGACTGAACCACAGTCTAAAGCTCCTTACAGGATGACTACTACAGAGATGTATGAACTAAAGGTTTAGATTCAGGATCTCCTTGATAAAGGATTTATACGTCCTAGTGTTTCACCTTGGGGTGCACCGGTGATTTTTGTTAAAAAGAAGGATGGTACTTTGCGTTTATGCATTGATTATAGGATGTTAAACAAAGTGACCATCAAGAATAGATACCCTCTTCCTTGGATAGATGAACTATTCGATCAGATGAAAGGAGCAATGGTGTTCTCAAAGATTGATCTATGATCTGGGTACCATCAACTCAGAATCAAAGATGAGGACATCCATAAAACAACTTTTAGAACAAGATATGGGCACTACGAGTTTGTAGTTCTGCCTTTTGGGCTAACAAATGCCCCAACAGCTTTCATGAACCTGATGAATAGTGTGTTCAGAGATTGTCTGGATAAGTTCATGGAGATTTTCATTGATGACATCCTAATATACTCCAAAACTGTTGAGGAGCATGAGGAGCATTTGTGAATAGTTTTGCAGCGACTAAGGGAATGGAAGCTTTATGGAAAACTATCCAAATGTTCATTCTACTAGAAGAGAATTCATTACTTGGGCCATATCATATCCGGAGAAGGGATTGCGGTTGATCCAGCCAAGATCAAAGCAATACTTGAGTGGCCTACTCCTGCTAATGTTCATGAAGTACAAAGTTTTATGGGGTTGGCCGGTTATTACTGGAAGTTTGTGGAAGGATTTTCCAGGATAGTAGCACCTATTACATCCCTCTAGAGAAAAGGGAAATGGTTTGAGTGGACAGAGACTTGTGAGCAAGCCTTTCAGTTGTTAAAACAAAAGCTCATGTCCACTCCGATATTGATCATTCCTAATCCAAATGGTCAATTTACAGTTATCACAGATGCGTCAGGTGAAGGCCTAGGAGGCATGTTGATGCAGGATGGCAAAGTTGTGGCTTACGCGTCACGAAAACTGAAACAACATGAGGTGAATTATGCCCTGCATGACCTCGAACTTGCAGCGATTGTGCATGCCTTACAGATGTGGAGACATTACCTACTCGGGAAACCCTTTGAGTTGCGGACCGATCACATGGGATTACAATATATCTTCACGCAACCAAATTTGAACGCGAGGCAGAGGCGTTGGCTCAAGTTCTTGAGCGAGTATGACTTTGGTATAGAATATATCAAAGGAAAGGAGAACAGAGTGGCAGATGCACTCAGTAGGAGAAGGCATTTATCTGCCATATCCACTACCAGGACATGCTTGAGAGAGCATGTGCTAGAGCAGTTACCTGGTGATGACCATTATGAGATGGTCCGATCTGCTTTACAGACAGATCCTTCTGATTATAACTTATGTGGCATACTTGTATGTAATTTCAGTCTTTACATATGGTATCAGAGCCAAGTTTCTACTCTGCGGCCTTATGGGTCTTATGCTAACGCTATGCATTGTGCGATGATGCAGGATTTTGATTTTTCATCATGATGACTAGGAATGCTAGTAAGGGTGGATCCAGTAATGACACTGGGGAATCCAGTGAACGCCTTGATCAGATACTTGCCTTGTTAACTCAGCAAGGTACACTTTTACAGCAGCAAAAGGACAGAATGGATCACCTGGAGAGTAGTATTCAGGGTAAGGGTCCTGCAGATTCTGGTGAGGAAGTAAGACAAAAACATGAGGAGGATTTGAGGGCAGAAGCCCAAAGGAAATAGGAAGAGGACAGGAGAATAGAAGCGCAGCGTAAAGCTGAGGCTGATGCAACAGCCACTATACAGACTACGACTAGAGATCAGATCTCAGCAGAGCTGAGCAAGGACCTCAAAAAGGTCACTCCTCCCACTTTCAATGGGAAAGCCTTAGGAGATGAGGCTGAGGCTTGGATAGCTACAATGGAAAGGTACTTTCAGGTTTGGAATTATCTATATCTATTTTTGTTTTCATAAATGATTCAAAATAGTTTATTTATTATTTTGTTTAAAAATTTTAATATGAAAAAATATTGAAAAATAAGAAGTTATTGAAGATGGCTAAATATATTTGAATGGTAAGTTTATGGACCTTGATGTCACCTCCAATTTCATCGTAATCAATTTAGATCAAAATTGATTGAAGTAAAAAAATCACTCTCTGAAATTTGATTTCTACACACTTAGATAAATATTTTTTGATTTCAATTTGAAAGCAAGGAGATTGAACATGATATGGACAATGGTTGTGAGATATTTAAGCCGAAAGAAAGCCCTTCAATGTGTCAAGCGTACTAGTCTCTCACTAAGATTGGAGACAAATATAGAGTTTGGGATAATGAGGAGGGAATTCCACTTCGGTTTAAATATAATTGACTGTCATGTGAAAGCCCTCAATTCATCCCAAATTGTTTTTAACAAATCTGCACCGTTCAATATTTCACATTTTCTATGTTTCAAGTGGTGACTTTTTGATCTTTTAAGTGTCTATTTTTAAGTAGTTACCCCGAAGGGGTTACTATATGAAAGCCATTGACCTGACAAAAAAGCTTCGGTGGTCCACGATGGCCTAGAGGCATACAAGACAATTGAATTAATCTGAATCGTTTGTTTCGATGTTGCAAAGTACGTAATAATGTCAGAGGTCAGAATCAGTTGATGGTGATGTCGTACTCCACAGAGTGTGCCCAATAGTCTTCGTTTGCAGGCAGTGACCGACTGTTGCAGTGTGGGTATGGGAAAGAATCCAAATCATTTGCTAGGATAGAAGCGACAAATAATGAAACACATGGATTTGAGTAAAACAACAATGAAAATATTGTTTATTATTTCTCAAAATCGTTAGTTCATCCAAAAGTAACAAATTGGCCCCACGTGAATTTCTAAGGCAATGCTCTAAAGAGGTATACATACTCTATTTGAAAATATAAATTTGGTTTTTTTTTTATCAAATCGCACAGATAACGAAACACGCGGATGTTATCTTCTGGGAAGAAATCTAAATTAAAGTAGACGGTGATTTTAATGGACGATTTATTTTATTTAGACAAGATGTTTATGTAATTCAATTTTTACGGAGAAAAAAATTAGTCTAATCTAAGCAGCGGTTAAGCATCCTAATCAATTGTAGTTTGGGGTGTAATTTTTTAATTCACTAATTTACATTTAGATTAATTTATAATTAATATTTAGTTCATGTATTAATTAGTATTTTATAATTTAATTTTTATAAATTCATAATAAATTTTGCTATTTTTTAAATTCATATTTTTGTAAAGGGAAGACTTTGTATTTTACTTATAATATTCATTGAATTTACTAAAATATTAAATGGTTATTAAATTTATAACTAATTATAAATTAAATTTACTACAATAGAGACAAAAATATTATTTATGCTATAAATATACATATAAATATAAATTATCTATTATATAATTATTAGAAAGAACTCAAACAATTTTTTTATTATTTATTATAGTTTTTACTGTTGGACTAAAGAATTAATTTAATTACATTGATTAAATTAACTCTACTACCTCTTAAGATTTCACTTTATGCACTTGTATTAGTCATTTAATAATTAAATCTAATTATTAAATGCCTATTTACCTGTTAGAGTTTCCTATTAGGTTTTACGATCTTCTTCTATGAGGATTGATCCATTGTATATTTTCATTTATTCTTTTGGTTGATAATAAAATTTCATATTGTCATAGCAAAACCCATTTTTTTGTTTCCTACAGATTTTTTCCTTGTGACAGGTTTTTGCGTGCAGGTTTCTTGGGCTTAATAGATTTGTTTTTCATCAAATCTTACATGGTATCAGAGTAGGATCTATTGTAGCTTATTTATGTTTGAAGAAAAAAAAGGAGCAAAGGTTTGACAGAAGAAATTTAGGATTTTTCAGCTAATTTGAGAGGTTTTGGCTGTAGTTTTCAGATCTGGTATTCTTTGCAGAACGCTATTTTTTATTTCTTTTTTACATGCAAAAAAGAAATTTTTTTTAGCTCTTTTTATAGGAGCATGCATGTGAAAGGGTATTTTTTTGGGTGTCCTTCCCGGTACCATTTATAGTGGTGTCCTTTCTAGTGTAATTTACTAGACCTGCACCTTATTCCTCTAGCCATCGTACATGAGTTGACGTCTGCATTGGCAGATCTAAAAAGGCAAACCCTCAAACCCCCACCATACTTTGACTTGAAAGATTTTTTACTCGTGATTGCTATCCAGATCTATGGTTATTTTCATCAAAAAAATTCAAAGGTACACATGATACTCATTTGAAGCTTCTTTTTTCTCTCTCATTGTAAGTAATCTTTTCGAGCTTCTAGGGTTTAGTTTATTGAATTGTTGGGGGTGTTTTATTTCTTACTTTTTGTAATTTACTTTAGTAAACTTGAAATTATATCAAAACAAAACCCCTTCTAAAAATATGGTCGAGACCTCTTCTTGTCTTGAACTTCTTACCCCTCATAACTATCACACATGGAAATCCCTGATGACATGGCTTCTCCAGTCAAAAGGGTTGTGGTCTTGTTTAGATGTATGCAACTAGTTTTACAGAGGCCTTTCAAGGTCATGCAACATAGGAACAAGATGGATGAGGCAATGGGGTTGATTTCTTTACATGTATCAGATAGTCTACACTTTTATCTTGATGGATACAATACCCTTCTAGCTATGTGGACCAAGCTTAACGATTTGTTTGGTATAGTGAATAATTTCAGGGCACTTCAGATTGAGGCAAAGCTTACCTCTCTTGTACTAGATCATTTTCCATCCATTGAGGACTTCTTGATGAAGTTCAAGAAGAAGAGGTCTTTATTACAGGGATGTGGAAAGATGAAGACTAACACATAGTGTATCTACCTAATTTTGTCAAAGCTTCAAGGAAACTTTTAGATTTTCTCCTCTACCTTCCACTCTACCATGGATGCATTGGGTCAAAGATTCTAGATGTCCACTTTTGAGGTGTTCTGTGATTAGTTGACTAGAGAGAAGGCGAAGCTCACATAGTTGGATTCTTTATCTGGAACTAAGAACCAAGCTTTGGTTGCTCAGACTTCTAAGGGGACATAGAAACAAAAGAAGAAGCCCAAAATAGATTTAGTTCGCAGTGAGAATTTCTCCAAGCCACCTTAGAAAATAGAGTCTAAGAAATCCACTCCTAAGGGTAAATCTTCTAAATCTAGTGAGTCTTCCTCCAAGACTAAGAAGTTCATAGGTGAACCTTGCAATTTTTGTGGCAAGGAAGGGCATCCAGTTTCGATGTGTTGGAAACATCTTGAAGCTCTGGAGGAAGTGTTGCAAAAACATATTATTGCTTCTCCACAACCTTCACCTACTCCGACAGGGAAAGGTCATGCTATTTCTACATGAGCATTATCTTCCATTGCTACATGGATCATTGATTTAGGTGCTCCGCACGATATGACACACACACCTAGTTTGGTTACCTCACTTGCTCAGAGTGCTACTACACAGATTGCAGTTGGTGACTCAACAAAAATTTTAGTTACATGTTCTAGTACTATTTCATTATATGGTGGATCTCTACAAGATGCTCTTTTGGTTCCTACCATTTCTATGAACCTCTTGTCTATCTATCAGATTTTCCATTCTGGTTCTGGTAAGACAGTTGAGTTCTCACCACATGATGTAGTTATTCAAGACCGCCATGATCCTAATTTGGTTGTTGCTACTGGGAGTGTTGATTCAAAGTCTCACTTATACAAGTTTGATGGATTTGAGAGCTCCGATTATATAGGTGTTTCTCTTGTTGCTCATGCAGACTTAGTGAGAAAGCTTTGGCATGAGCATTTTGGCCATGTCAACTACAAATATCTATAATATATGAGTACAAAGGAGTTAGTGATTGGGCTTCCTCAGATCTTTTGCACTAATGGTGTTTGTCGAGGTTGTGCACTTGGAAAACATCATAGAGATCCTTTTCTGATAGGTAGATCCTCACATGCTAAGTCACCATTGGAGTTGATACATAGTCATCTCATGTCATTTCCCAATCCTTCTTCTTTTTGGTGCTCATTATGTGCTCACCTTTATTGATGACTTCTCCAGATGCACATGGGTGTACTTCTTGAATTACAAGTCTGTTGTTTTTTATTCATTTCGAGTCTTTAAGACATTTGTGGAGAAGCAGTTTGGTCTTTCTGTCAGGCGGATACACACGGACAATTGGGAGGAATATGTGGATCAATATTTTGTTGATTTTTGCACTAAGTAGGGTATATTGCCTCAGTTGACAGTTCCCCATACTCCTCAATAAAATGGAGTTGCTAAGAGAAAGAACAAAACATTGCGGGAGATGGCCAATTGTATGATATAGTCTCGAGATATGCAACCTTCTTTTTGGGTAGAGGCAGTGAATTGTTCCAACTACATTCAAAATCAGATGCCTCATAAGGCATTATGACATTTGACTCTAGAGGAGGCTTGGTCCCATGTCAAGCCTGATGTTTCTACATTTTGAGTGTTTGGTAGTGAGGCTTGGGCCTTTATTCTAGATGCTCAAAGGAAGAGCCGACCACTCATATTTTTTGGATATTGTGAGGATATGAAGGCATACAAGTTATTTTATCCTGATTCTAGAGAGGTCTTGTTTCGATGAGATGTCTAGTTTAATGAGCGCTATCCTCAGATGGAGCCTCCATCACCAGTTTGTCCCTTATTTCCTTGTACTTCCTCTTCTCCTCTTCAGGATTCTATATCCTGTAAGGATGATTTAGATGATCCACCTTCCCCTCCTCCACCAGATATCCTGCGAGTGCCCAAGTAGGATCGTGATACTATCAGTGTTGTTGGTTCTTTGGAAAGAGACCCTTCAGATACCCGTCGTACTCATGCCCAATGACCTGGTACTAGTCTTTTGAGTCATGCTATTTCAGATGATCCTCAGAAGTTCTCAGAGGCAATAGGACATCTTGAGTGGGATAGGGCTATGGATGAGGACTACTCTTCTTTGATGAAGAATCACACTTGGGATCTTTGTACTCTTCTGAAAGGAAGAAAGCTGGTTTAGTGCAAGTGGGTGTACTATACCAAGTATGTTGTAGATGGTTCTATTGATCAGGTATAAGGAACATCTTGGTGCAAAGGGATTTTCACAAGTGGAGGGTATTGATTACTCCTAGATCTTTTCTCCTGTCGCCAAGATGAATTGTATTCACCTAGTACTTTCTCTTGCAGATTCACAGGGTTGGAAAATGTATCAGATGGAAGTGAAGAGTACGTTCTTACATGGGATCTACATGAGGAGATTTATATGGATCAACCTCAGGGTTTTGTGCAGGACTCTTCTCTTGTGTGTTGACTTCGGAGGTCATTATATGGTCTCAAACAAGCCTCTCAGGTGTGGTATGAGAAGATGGAATCTTTCTTGCTAGCCTCACACTTCACCTACTATCCTTCTGATCCTACAGTGTCCATTCAGCATCATGGGGATGATCTTCTGATACTTGTGTTGTATATTGATGATCTCATCATCACAGGTAGCTCATCCTCTATGATTCAGAGTGTTAAGAGAGCATTGATGGAGGAGTTTGAGATGACAGATCTTGGACTTTTGCACTACTTTTTGGGCCTATAGGTTATTCAATCTTTGAATGAGATTTCCATACACTAGCAAAAGTATGCTCTTGACATGCTTTATAGACTCAACATGCTTGATTGCAAGCCTACTCCCACACCTTTTCAGTTAGGTGTTCTTTTGTCTACCACTTGGTCTACTCCTTCAGTGGACTCCACCTTATACAGGAAGCTTGTGGGTAATTTGTTGTACCTGACACACACTCATCCTGACAATTCCTTTGCGATTGGCATTGTCCCTCAATTCTCCTATGATCCTCATGAGAGTCATTGGTAAGTTGCCAAATGTATTTTGAGGTACATTCGGGGCACTACTTCATATGGCATTCACTATACATCAGGAGCCCCTCACATTGTTGGTTTCAAAGGTGTTGATTGGGTGGTGATACAGATGGTCAAAAGTCTACTTTTGGCTTTGTTTTATGTCTTGGTTCTGGTCCTATCACATGGTCTTGCAAGAAGAAGACTGTTGTTGCATTATCATCTACAGAGGCAGAGTATCGAGCAGTTGTGCTAGCTAGCTAGGAGGTTTTATGGCTTTAAAAATTGATGACAGAGTTTGGGTTTCCTCCTGATAATTCCACTCTTCTTTGGTGTGATAATCATGTAAGGAAACTCAGGTGCAGAAACAACTTCCTACACTTATCTCTAAAGGAAAGTATTCTACAAATTCTATTTGAATCCTTACAATTTTAGATTCGTTAACTACTTTAACAAAGATATTGTAGCCATATACCATGCATACAGAAAATAGATAGAGAAGATTGAAACACATAAACACAAAGATATGCTAGTGGGGAAAAACCTTTCGGTAAAACAACCCCACCCCTCCAAAACCTGCACAATGTATAATATCTTCAACACAAAGACTACAACACACTTGCAATGCAAGTTCTTTCAGGAGATGAGAGACTAGTAAAACTTATATCTCTCCCATAGAAGCAGCATCATCTATATAGACTCCTTAGGACCCAACAAATACCCAAAAAAGGAGTTTGGCGTCCAACCACCAAGACCCATGCACAAAGCCACATGTACATAGTTGTTACATGCAATCCCAAGAATAGGCATCCATCCCTAGAATGGACTATGATAGCTTATCATAGAATCCACCAAAAATAACGGTCACAAGAGAAGTGTAAGAGAATCTGTCATACCAACCTATTTTTGGCATATTCTCTTACACACACCAACCACTTCTTCTTGGGCACCCAAATAGGCCCAAGTCATAAGATGCTCTTACACTTGTCATAGCACATTCCTTAAATAGTTCTTACGCGTCATAGGAATCCATCATGACCATTTCAGTCATGATCTCCTTACGCACAAGATGTCGACACATCAAGTGGAGTGACACATCAACATGCCAACTAGACATGTACACTCACACTTAATTTCATTATTTGCAAAAAATACATTTACAAAATAAATAATAAGAATAGGAATTATCCAAGGTTGAGACACCTTATTCCTAACATTCTCCCACTTTTCGAACACCTTGTAAGAGCAACAGGAACATAATAGGAACTTTAACCGCTATAGGCCAAAAGGCCCATAGACTCGGAACACCATCTGAACTTCTCAGTGCCCACTGGTTTTGTTAATGCATCTTCAACATTCTTCACAGTATCTACCTTCTCCAAATTTACCTTTCCATCTTCCACCATATCTCTCACAAAGTGAAATTGCACATCAATGTGCTTCGTTCTGGCATGGAAAGTTGGATTCTTCACAAGGCAAATAGCGCTCTGACTGTCACACCAAATAGTAATCTATTCTGCATCAACACCAACATTAGAACACAATCTCCTAAGCCAAATGGCTTCCTTACAAGCATGAGTAGCAGCCATGTACTCAGCTTCTATAGTGGACAAAGCAACCACAGGTTGTCGCTTACTCATCCAACTAATGGCACCACCAAACAATCATCTACAGATAACTTTGTTCCCACAGAAATAGGAACACAAAGTGGTCTACAATCTGCCATGCTGAACTTGTCCAACACAGACTTCACATACTTACTTTGACTCAACCAAAGTTTTATGTTAGACCTATCTCTACTAATTTCCATACCCAAGATGTATCTTGCTGCCCCAAGATCTTTCATCTCAAACTGTGCTGACAACTAAGATTTGAAATCAGAAATCATACCCTTACCCTTCCGAAACAACAACATATCATTAACATATAATGCAACAATAAGAAGGTGATCATTTTCAACTTTGAAATAAACACAATGATCTGATTTTGATCTTAAAAATCTAATTGACAACACAAAGGCATCAAACTTAAGGTACCACATCCTAGGAGATTGCTTCAAACCATATAGAGATTTCTTTAATCTGCAAACTAAGGATTCTTTACCTTTAACAATGTAGTGCTTAGGCTGTGACATATAAATCTCTTCCTCCAAATCACCATGAAGGAAAACTGTCTTCACATCCATCTGTTCTATCTGTAAATCATATGATGCAGCAAGAGATAACATAAATCTAATGGATGTCAACTTTGCAATAGGAGAGAATATTTCACCTTAATCTATTCCCTCTACCTGTGAATACCCCTTTGTAACCAATCTAGCTTTGTACCTTTCAACACTGCCATCTGCACAAAATTTCTTCTTGAACACCCATTTACAGCCAACAAATTTTCTCCCTTTAGGCAAAGGTACAAGGTCCCAAGTTTTGTTTTTCTCCAATGAAGCCATCTCATCATCCATAGCCTCAATCCAGGAACCTGCATCTTCCATGCCCAAAGCCTCTTTCACAGATCTAGGCTCATCAGTGTTAGTAATCAAAGCAAAAGCACAACTGGAATCTAACATAGAATAACCAAACCTTTCTGGTTGCTTTCTTTCTCTCGTGGATCTCCTCAAGGGCTGAGGTTGAGGTTGTTCTTCCTCTTCTTCCGAACTATCAAAGTTTCTAGAGCTCTCCTCATCATTAGACCCAACATGGTCCCTCTGTTCAGTCTTCTCAGGGGTAGGAGGCAACTAAACAACATCTTTTTCCTTTTCTTTTTCATCTGGTTGTAGCACAATAGGAGAGGATGTTAGCTCTCTGAAAATAACATTTCTACTATACAACACCTTACTAGTCACAGGATCCCAAAGCTTGTATACTTTCACACCAACACTGTATCCGATGAAAATACATTTGACAGCATTGTTTTCCAACTTAGATCTTTTCTCCTTTGGAACATGTGCATAAGCTTCACAACCAAAAACATGAAGATGTCTAATTGAAGGCTTCTTACCATACCACACCTCCATGGTTGTCTTACCAACAAGAGCTGATGTAGGAGATCTATTAACTAGATAGCAAGCAGTGGCCATAGCTTCAGCCCAAAACCTTTATTGTAAACCAGCTCCACTAAGCATACTCCTAGCCTTCTCCATCAGTGTCCCGTTCATTCTCTCTACAACTCCATTTTGCTGTGTGGTATAAGGAGTTGTCTTATGCCTCTCGATACCTCATTCTTTATAGAACTGTTCAAACTTTGCTGAGCAAAGCTCACCACCATTATCAGTTCTCACACACTTAATCTTCTTACTAGTCTGATTCTCTACAAGGGCTTTAAATTCCTTGAACCGACTAAAGACTTGTGTCTTACTTTTAAGGAAATAAATCCAAGTCCTTCTACTGTAATCATCTATGAAAGATACAAAAAATATAGACTTGGAGATTGAAGGAACTTTTACAGGACCAAATACATCAGAATGAATAAGATCCAAAACATCAAAAGATTTGTGAGAACTAGAGTAAAATTGAACATGATTTTGTTTACCATAGACACAGTGTTCGCAGAAGTCGAACTCAAGATTGCAATCATTTAACCCCTCAATGAGGTTTTTATTCTTCAAGGTCCTAAGACCCTTCTCACCAATGTGGCCAAATCTCATATGCCACAACATCATCTTTTCTACAGGAAGCTTGCCTTCCAAAGTGTTTGCACTCTTAGGTACACTTATTGCACTGCCATCAGAACCCATTGCCACAGTCTTCTTTACTGCTTGTTCAGATGGTGAGGATGAAGTGATAGCTACTCTCTTCTTTGAAACAAAAGAACTATTACACTGAGCAATGCATGCTTCAAGCTAAAACAAAGTACCTCTCCTAGTACCTCTAGCGAGCACCATAGAACCTCTCATCATCTTGCATCCATCTTTCAAAAAGACAACTTGTACACCTACATCATTCAGCATACTTACAGATAATAGGTTTCATGCCAAACCCATAATGTGCATAACTTCATTGATTCCCTTTACTCGTCCATCAGGAAATCTGATAGTGACCCTTCCGTGTCCAACTATCTTTAGGTGAGAATCATCACCCAAGTACACCTTTCCACCATCAAACTCTTCATATTTTGAGAACTAGTTTCGATGAGAGGTCATGTGAAAAGAAGCACCTGAGTCTACCAACCACACATCATCAGATGCATGGGCTGCTAAAAATGCAATAAAAGAATCTCCATCTTCTTGAGATTTTTTAGAAGTTGAATCTAAGCCTTTCTTCTTCTTCTTTAGTTCTTTGTAGTCCCTCCGGAAGTGCCCAGTTTTATCACAGTTCCAACATTTCACCTTGGACTTTCCAGGAGTCTTAGACCTCCCATGAGATTTGGATCTACCCTTCTTTGACTTGTTGTCATTCTGCTTTCCTCTGTCGTTGGATCTCCCATGAATAGCAAGGGCTTCCTTAGATGAATCCAAAGTCTTTCTTCGCATCTCCTCAGATAGCAATGAAGACACCACATCATCCATACGAAATGTGACTATAGTACTTTTGAGAGCCATCACAAGATTGTCCCACGAATCCAGCAACGAACAAAGTAGGGTCATACAACGATCCTCCTCCTCGATCTTGGCACCGGATGATGCCAACTGTGCAATCAATAAATTGAATGTGTTGAGATGATCAGTTAGAGATCCACCTTCCTCCATTCTTAAAGAATACAACTTCTTTCTCAGGAACAACTTATTCACCAGAGATTTGGCTTGATACATAGACCCAAGTCGTTGCCACAAAGAATTTGTAGTAGTCTCATCAAGAACATTCAGAAGAATGACATCTGCTAGATAGAGTCTAATGAGACCCTTAGTCTTCCAATCCTTGACCTCCCAATCCACTTGAGATATCGCTGCAGGTTTCACATCAAGTGAAGTAACCTCCCATAGATTGCAGTCTTCAAGCATGTCTTCCATCTTGAGTTTCCACAACTCGAAATTAGTGCCATTAAATTTCTCCACCTCCATTCTACTGTATGAGGAACTCGCCATCTCAATCTACAAATAAGATTCAGAATGCTCTGCACAAAACTCCCACTCAACTTGAGATTAGCTCAAAAAACCCTACCCAACAACTAGGATCAAAAGTTGATCAGGCTCTGATACCACTTGTAAGGAAACTCAGGTGCGAAAATAGCTTCCTACACTAATCTCTAAAGGAAAGTATTGTGCAAATTCTATTTGAATCCTTACAATTTCAAATTCGTTAACTACTTTAACAAAGATATTGCAGCCATATACCATGCATACAGAAAATAGATAGAGAAGATTGAAACACATAAACACAAAGATATGCCAGTGGGAAAAAACCTTTCGGTAAAACAATCCCACCCCTCCAAAACCTGCACAATGTATTATCTTCAACACAAAGACTACAACACACTTGCAATGCAAGTTCTTTTAGGAGATGAGAGACTAGTAAAACTTATATCTCTCCCATAGAAGTAGCATCATCTATATAGACTCCTCAGGACCCAACAAATACCCAAAAAAGGAGTTTGGCGTCCAACCACCAAGACCCATGCACAAAGCCACATGTACACACCTGTTACATGCAATCCCAAGAATAGGCGTCCATCCCTAGAATAGACTATGACAGCTTATCATAGAATCTACCAAAAATAACGGTCACAAGAGAAGTGTAAGAGAATCTGTCATACCAACCTATTTTTTGCATATTCTCTTACACACACCAACCACTTCGTCTTGGGTGCCCAAATAGGCCTAAGTCATAAGATGCTCTTACACCTGTCATAGCACATTCCTTAAATAGTTCTTACGCATCATAGGAATCCGTCATGATCGTTTCAGTCATGATCTCCTTACGCATAAGATGTCGACACATCAACATGCCAACTAGACATGTACACTCACACTTAATTTCATTATTTGCAAAAAATACATTTACAAAACAAATAATAAGAATAAGAATTATCCAAGGTTGAGACACCTTATTCCTAACAAATCAGAGTGCCATTCATATTTCCTGCAACCCAGTTGAGCATCAACAGACCAAGCACATTGAGATCCATATGCATTTCATCAGCCGATAGTTGATTCAAGATGGTTCTCTCAGCTTAGAGTATGTTCCCACTTCAGAGTAGGTTGCTAACATCTTCACTAATCCTTTTGCATCCTTGTGGTATCTTCAGCTGCGTCTTATGCTTGGGGTGAAGGAAGTTATCCTTGGGGGGTCTCAGTGAGGCCTACTTTCCTTTCTTTTTCTCTTATTTCTGCATCTTTCTATCTCTTTTTGGATGAAGGTTTTTCCCATGTGATTTTTCCTGTTTCTCTATTTCATAGGATTTGGTTGTGATTAGGTACCTCATCAGGCCATGTTGTCGGGACCCAAATTTGCATTCAACATTGTAGTTCCTTTGCTTCTTTCTTGCATTGTTTATAACTGCATTGTTGCTCATCTTAAGCGGGGTGTTAGAGTAAATAATTAATTTAATTACATTGATTAAATTAACTTTATTACCTCTTAAGATTTTACTTTATGTTCTTGCATTAGTCATTTAATAATTAAATCTATTTATTAAATGCATATTTACCTATTAGGGTTTCCTATTAGGTTTTACAATATCCTTCTATAAGGATTGATCTATTGTATATTTTCATTTATTCTTTTGACTGATAATAAAATTTCATATTGTCAGAGCAAAACCCTTTTTTTATTTCCTACAGATTTCTTCCTTGTGATAGGTTTTTTAATGCAAGTTTCTTGGGCTTAATAGATTTATTTTTCATCAAATCTTACATTTATTGGACCATAATCTTCATATACATATAAATTATATTAATGTAGTAATTAATATAAATTTAATTTATAATTATTTATATTATTAACATTAATACATTATCTTTATTTAGAATATTATGTTGTAGGAAATTTCAAATATTATTTATATCGGCCAGAATATTTTATAATATAATAATCTCCTTCCTCTGATTTTATATTAATTTTTATATTTCAATTGATTGCAATACTTTTGTAAGGAGTAAGGTCTATGTTCATTTTTATTATTGAATATAGTTCTTAATTCGATTAATAAAATGATGGTTTAATTTATTTTAATAGAATATTTGATGTGCAGTAAGTATTTTAAAATATAAAATAATTTAAATATATCTATTTCAATGATATTAAGAGATATTTTTGGTTTTTAATAATTTAGATAGATATGTTAAGTATGCAAATGAAAAATACAAGTAAGAGATAGAGATGATGTGTTTCGAAGTGATATATATAATCCATATTATATTTCTAATGATTTAGAAACATGCTAAATATTTCTAATAATTTATTAAAATTATATTTATCTTATATAGTTTTTAACATTAGTAATATAATATATATTTCTAATAATTTTTATCTTATATACTTTTTTACATTAGTAATATGCTATATATTTCTAATAATTTTTACAAATTATATTTAGATTTTATTTGTAATTGTATATTTTATTTGTAGTTGATTTTTAAATAATAATTAAAAGTTTATTGTAATAAATTTAATTTATAATTATTTATCTTATTAAAATTAATAAATTTAATTTATAGTTATTCATCTTATTAAAATTATTACACAAATTATTAATTCAGAGTACATGTACATTGACACTAACTTTCTAGAAATACACCAAAAAAATCGGCAAAAATCTAATTTACATTTAGAAATTCTAGGTGCACAAAGTTAACCCAAGCGGCTACCCCATATTTTCCCAAGGTAGTAAGAGTCGCGCTTGAGAATATGTTGTATAAAAATATGAATATTTTCGTGGAAGTTCACAAGATGAAAACAAATTTGAAAAGTAGTGCCGTGTGGAGTGGGTGTAGAATCTTCAACATCAACACTAGCTCGAATTAAGGAAGACGGATTAGTACAATGCAATGCCGTGTTGACTGGGAATGGAAGTCAAGATGCTGCCGATAAGCCCAAATTTTACTTTTCCTTGCTCCTTCCAAGTTTCTCAACACAGAAAAACTTGGTCATTTGAAGGAAGATATCCATTGGAAATCAAACACAGTTATGTTTCACGGTAATAATATGCTCTCTTTTGCTTTATTGTGTGTTTATGCTAGATGAGCTCGCTGCGGGCGCCATGACAATGTTTCGATATTTTATCCTGCTCTACGTCGTCTTGTTCGAGTTGCCTGTCCGCAACAGCGCCCTCATAAAAAGCCCACAGTTTGCAGAAGACGACATACGGTGCCTCAACGAGACTAAAGCAGAGCTGACTGATCCAAATCAGTCTCTTTTCACGTGGCGGTTTGGGAACAGCAGCCAAGGCTTTATCTGCAACTTTGTAGGAATTCAGTGCTGGCATAACGATGACGGAAAAGCGCTAAGCGTTAAGCTCCCTTCAATGGAGCTTTCGGGGCATTTCCCCAGCGGTTTGAAGTACTGTGGGAGTATGACCAACTTGGATCTCTCTGGTAATAGTCTGTCTGGCCCAATCCCAAAGGATCTCTGCAAATGGCTTCCCTTTCTTGTGCAAATTGATCTTTCATCAAATCAGTTTACTGGGTCAATTCCCCCCGAGCTCGCTAATTGTACTTTTCTGAATGTTCTCCGCCTCAATGACAACCAACTTAGCGGCTCAATACCATGGGAGCTGACCCGGCTGGAGCGGCTCAACGACTTCAATTTTGCAGATAATAAGCTTACAGGCCCAATACCCTCTAAGTGGGTCTCTAATAGCACCGACCTTTTTCTGGGCAACCCTGGATTATGTGGAAAACCCTTCAACAGGGAATGTGAAGGATTGCCAAAATCAGTGAATCCGGTGGTTGTTGCCGCCTTTGTGCTTTACGGGATTGTGATTATTACCTGGAGCATTGTCGGTATTCGCTGCTGGATTTCGAGACAAGCATCTCGAGGATCGCCTCTGCCGCCACTTAAGCAGTCCATTGATCATCTGAAAGCTCGGAGGGCCAGAAAAGTTTGTATGTTCGAGAAGCCCATAAAAAAGATGAGAGTGGGTGACCTTGTGGATGCCACCCATAACTTCAGCGAAGATAACATCATATGGAGTGACAGCACAGGGGTGTTTTACAAGGCCGAGCTACCCGACGGCTCTCTGTTGAGCGTAAAGAGGCTGAGGACATGCGAGCAGAGTGAAAAGGAGTTCAAGTGGGAGATGAATACGTTGGGCCATCTCAGGCACCGCAATCTGCTCCCACTTTTGGGTTACTGCACTGCGGACGACCAAGAGAGGCTGCTCGTCTACAAATACATGGCCAGAGGAACTCTCCTCAATTGCTTTCACGGTCTTCACAGAGATCAGAATGAGCTGGACTGGGCCACCAAACTCAAGATTTGTGTGGGAATTTCAAGAGGACTGGCGTGGCTTCATCACAATTGCAACCCTCATGTTATCCACCGCAATATAAGTTCAGGAGTTATTTATGTGGATGAAGATTATGAGCCCCGCATCAGTGGATTCGGATTAGCGAGATTCACCGGCGATGATGGCGAGATTTGCATTAGCATATCTCTCCAACAGAATTTGCAGGAACCGGAATTCCAATACGATGCGCCAGAACAGTGGAGGAATATTCCGTCTTCGGCCACACTGAAAGGGGACGTGTACAGCTTTGGAGTAGTTGTGATTGAATTGATAACTCGATTAAAGCCGGACGATGTGCTCATGGAAAAGGAAAGCGGGAAGGAATTAACGCTGATCGAGTGGATACGTGGCAACAGCGCGTACACGGAGCGAGTAGTGGAGAAATATGTAGAAGAGAGCTGTTTATCGTCAGAAGAAGAAAAATCAGTGGTGGAGGAGGTGATGGAGATGGGTTTTAGGTATGTGAGGTATAACCCGGAAGAAAGGCCTTCAATGTATCAAGCGTACCAGTCTCTCACTAAAATTGGAGACAAATACGGAGTTTGGGATAATGAGGAGGAAATTCCACTACGGTTTAAGTATAATTGACTGTCGTGTGAAACCCCTCGATTCATCCTAAACTGTTTTTAACAAATCTGCACCGTTCAATATTTCACATTTTCTATGTTTCAAGTGGTGACTTTTTTTATCTTTTAGTGTCTATTTTTAAGCCGATAGGCTTTTTTTGTGGGTATAGCTCACTGACGGAAAATTGTCAGTTGACAGGAACCTAGACTGAGAATTGTCTAACATTGGCAAATTGTCTGATACTGGAAATCAGACGGGTCGGAAATAGTGAGTCAATAAATTCTTCGTTGAGCAATTAAGGCAGCTCTATGTCATCGCCATTTGTTGCGGTCCATCGTGAGAGCACTTAGGGATGTCTTTTAAATTCAAACAAAGAGATGTATTATTAGCCACATCATGGCCTAAGAAGCAGGGAAACGGGTGTTCAAAATCACGTTGACAGTTTCAGATTCACACTTAAGATTCACACATCCCTATCAATATTCAAATACCCTTTAAATTTTTATCTAGTTTCTGTTTGCTCCCATTCCACATGAATTTGCTGTTGTGATGTATGCATGTTGTTTTCACATGTTTTTCTGTGTCAATTGCAGTGGAATTAATGATTACTAAGAGAGTCTTTTTGTTGATATCAAATGGGAAGAAACATTATTATTAAAGTGGAATTGACTTGGTTGTATATCAAAATCTAGAACACTTTAAATACTTTATTTAAAGAACCGTTTGTCTCTTAGTTTGTTTTGATTTCTTAGTTTGTGACTGTGAATATAGAGAACTAGCTTCCTTAATAAATTTGCAGTAACAAGATTTTCCCTGAGGGACAAGGAAAATGCGCCTAAGAGAATCAACGCCCTATCATCCCCTTTAGTTTCATCAACAGAAAATGGAGCAATTTTAACTCTAGCTCCTTTAAATGCTCCCACCTTTGAAGGTTGTTTTGAGACGGTCAACATATATATAGAAAAATAAACCTAGGATTTTGTATTTATCTTTGTTTTCTCCTTGTTTCTTTGATTTCCTAAATGGATTTGTTTGTATTGCAGACAATTTTTAATTGTCGTTTTCTTGCATTGATGGGTGTTGCGGGTTTCCTATCTGGCTCCATCTTGTGCTTCCTTAAGGTATTTGAGTTGCTTGGGATTTGAAGATAGCTTCTAATGAGTCTATGTTTTGAATTATATAGCTTTGAAAATTTGTTTCTAATTAGCGCCTGGATATTTCACTTTTCATGAATATTGAGACACAAAATAAACTCACTTGGGAAAATTTATTGGTATAGGATGAATCCAAGGCATAGGAATATAACATGAGGGGTCATGTCCTTCTACAGGGAGGAGCGTACGTGTTTGAATCCTTGAAGGAATGATTCTAATGTAAATCATCTTTTGTAGTCTTCTGAGATATGTGATCATGAAAAGTGTTACAGACTACATCATAGAGTGAAAGGTACATTGAGAATTTTTCATTTGGACTGAGATTCTTTGATTTTTGTTATTCCCATTCTTGAAAATTAATCTGTTGCTTCAAATAAATTAAATTATTCAGGTGTATTGTACTAGAGTTACTAATTGTTACCTTATCATGAATAAGGTTGGTGATGGCAGTTGCCAATTAGCAGCAAGTTCAAGCAGTCAAATGTGAAAATACAAGAAGAATTAATTTTGGCCCTAGGGTAGTAAACAAGAGAAAATCTAAGGATTGATTGTTGGATGTTGACCTGCATAGAAGTTAATGTCTAGGTAGCCATAACTATATTCAATCAATGGAGTATGGTACACTCAAATCCCATGTCTAAATCGAAATCTTTAATCAATCAATAGATCCTTCATAGTATAGACAATTGGACTATTTTTAAAAAATGGTATAAACAATCGGACAATTAATCATTGCTTAATTTAAGATAAATTTCTTACTTCTTCAATATTGGTACTATGATCTGTTGATAGCTACACTGCAATCAAATTTGATCCAGGCACTGGTATCTCCACTTCCAGACCAATTTTTATTTTATTTTTTATAGAAGATGATGGATTTGTGGTTCTTGTTCTTTATTTTATTTAAAGGGTGGTCCCACAATAGTGTGTCCCACTTTTTGGCCAACTTTGACACAAAGATCAACATTCTGAGAAAAAACTTCACTTTTGAACACCTGTTGCTGCAAAGCTATTAGGAATTTGAAGATGATGTAAACTAGAGTCTTTTAGATTTTTCTTTTTAGTTTCTAAATATATTTAAAAAAAAATAAAAAAATTCATTTTTCCTTCTCCTTCGAAAAGTGGTTTGTGTGAAAATTCCACTTTAGTTTAAATATAATTGACCGTCATGTGAAACCCCTCGATTCATCCCAAACTGTTGTTAACAAATCTGCACCGTTCATTATTTCACATTTTCTATGTTTCAAGTGTAGACTTTTTGATCTTTTAATGTCTATTTTTAAGACGATAGGCTTTTTGTGGGCATAGCTCACTGATGGAAAATTGTTAGCTGATGGGAAACTAGACTGAGAACTGTCTAACATCGACAAATTGTCGATACTGAAAATTAGACAGATCAAAAATAGTCAGTCAGAATAAATTATTTGTTGTGCAATTAAGGCAGCTCTTTGTTGTTGCCGTCTGTTGTGGTCCATCGTGAGAGCACTTAGGGATGTCTTTTATATTCAAACAAAGAGATGTATTATCAACCGCATCATGGCCTAAGTAGCAGGAAAATGGGTTTTCAAAATCATATTGACAATTTCATATTCGCACATCTCTATCAATATTCAAATACCCTTTAAATTTTTATCTAGTTTATGTTTGCTCCCATTCCACACGAATTTGCAGTTTTGATGCATGCATGTTGTTTTCACATATTTTTTTGTGTCAATTGCAATGGAATTAATGACTACTAGGAGAGTCTTTTTGTTGATATCAAATGTGAAGAAACAGTATTATTAGAGTGGAATTGACTTGGTAGTATATCAAAATCTAGAACACATTAAATAGTTTATTTAAAGAACTATCCGTCTCTTAGTTTGTTTTATTTTCTTAGTTTGTGATTGTGAATATAGAGAACCAACTTCCTTAATAAATTCATAGTAGCGGGATTTTTCCTAAGGGACAAGGAAAATGCGCCTAAGAGAATCAACGCCCTATCATCCCCATTAGTTTGATCAACGAAAAAATGAAGGAGCAATTTCAACTCTATCTCCTTTAAATGTTCCCACCTTTGAAGGTCGTTTTGAGACGATCAGTATAAATATAGAAAAATAAACTCAGGATTTTGTATTTATCTTTGTTTTCTCCTTGTTGCTTTGATTTCCTAATTGGATTTGTTTATATTGCAGATAATTTTTAATTGTTGTTTTATCACATTGATGGGTCTTGTGGGGTCCCTATCTGGCTCCATCTTGTGCTTCCTTAAGAATTTGAATTGCTTGGGATTTGAAGACAACTTCTAATGAGTCTATGTTTTGAATTATATAGCTCTGAAAATTTAGTTTCTAATTAGGGCCTGGATATTTCACTTTCATGAATATTGAGACATAGAATAAACTCACTTAGGAAAATTTATTGGTATATGATGAATCCAAGGCATAGGAATATAACACAAGGGCTCATGTCCTTCTACAGGGAGGATCATACGTGGTTGAATCCTTGAAGGAATGGTTCTAATGTAAATTATCTTTTGTAGTCTTCTGAGATATGTGGTCATGAAAAGTGTTACAGACTACATCATATAATGAAAGGTACATTGAGAATTTTTCATTTGGACTGAGATTCTTTGATTTTTATTATTCCCATTCTTGAACATTATTCTCTTACTTGAAATAAATAAATTATTCAGGTGTATTGTACCAAAGTTACTAACTGTTTCCTTATCATGAATAAGGTTGGTGATGGCAGTTTCCAATTAGCAACAAGCTCAAGCAGTCAAATGTGAAAATATAAGAAGAATTGATTTTGGCCCTAGGGTAGTAAACACGAGAAAATCTAAGGATTGATTGTTGGATGTTGACCTGCATAGAAGTTACTGTCTAGGTAGCCATAACTATATTCAATAAGTGGAGTATGGTACACTCAAATCCCATGTCTAAATGAAAATCTTTAATCAATCAATAGATCCTTCATAGTATAGACGATTGGACTATTTTTTTAAACTGTATAAACAATTGGACAATTAATCATTGCTTAATTTAAGATAAATTTCTTACTTCTTCAATATTGGTACTATGATCTATTGATAGCTGCACTATAATCAAATTTGATCTAGGCACTGACATCTCCACTTTCATGCCAATTTTTATTTTATTTTCTGCAACAGATGATGGATTTGCAAAAGGCTCTTCTGTAATTCCATCTAATTCAGATCTAACAAGTGAATCCCTTAAATAACTATCTTGCCTATCACCTTTTTGATAACTACAATGTTGTGTGGCACCATAATTTGTGTCTGTCCTTTGTTGTGCCACAATAGCCTGACTGTTACCAACATTCATCACATATACATCTTGATCCTTCATCAACATTACTAGTAAATAAGACCCCATCAATTCAAGTTCTGGATTTTCATCAAGGAATTTATCTCTCATTTCAAGATAATTTTCCTCTGTAACTTCTAATGCACATGAAAGAGCCTTTAAAATAGATCCATGATTAATTGAACCTACCTTACAATGTTGTGTGTCCTGTTTTAATCTTTCATCAATATTTTTCTCTACCTCAATCCGTTCTTTCTCCCAATTATTTCTCCAAGGGAATAATTTTCTATGGCTTTCTTTTTGTTTATTGTAGGCTTGCCTTATCTTAGTATGTAGTAACAACCTTCCTCTGCTCTATTTTTGTTTTGAATCAAATTTTGACACCCTTATTGTGTGTTCATCTTAAATTTGATCAGGCACACCATTACTTTCCCTAGTTTCTACTCAACCATCAGTTGATGCAAGACTTCCTTGATGGATTTATTATGTTTGGATGTTTCTTATAGTAGTGACATTGGGGAATCCTGAGAGGACTTGGGTTAAGAAAAGGATTATTATCGCATTCATGAAATATACATTTAAAGAGGTATTGTTACTTTCATTTTCCAGCTTATGAACTTTGTGTGTGAATAAGATATTATAGTCAAATATTTGAATGCACTTGTTTTAAAAGATTTTTCATTTGTATTAAAAAAGTATTATTGCATCAGTTTTGGGGTTAGCATAGTGTTTCCTCTCATGTTCCCTGGTGGGTGTGTTTTGTCTTAGAGGCAAACTAGTTATTTTAAACAAAAAACCCAAAACCCAAAATAACAAAGAGTTTGGAAAGAAATAGTTTGTAACCAACAACAAAATAAACTCTAACCAACCTATAGACAATAGAACCAAAATTGGAGGACAAACACCCCAACAAACTACAAAGAATCTAATGGTTGGACATTCTTCCTAAGAACATCCTCATGAATATGAATAACCATATTAGTTCATTACTATTAATAGGATTAGACCCCCTATCTTTACTTTGGAGCCTACTAAAAGGACCAAGAAGAGTAGCTTTATCTGGATCATCAACAAAAAAAATTGTATCCTGATTGGAACTTGTTTATTTTTTATGATACACTCTAGAAGATTTGACAATCATAGAAGGAGGGGTGGGAGCACCTTTAGAGAGAGAGAGCCTGAAGTGCCTCCACTTGTTCATTAAATTTCATGAGCCCCTCAGCTAAATTATCCATTTCCATATAACTAATAGGAATCACAACCTTGACTCTTTCCTGCAAGCTATTGAGAGTTCCTTCCACATCATTGATACAATTTTGATGATTTTCCTTGAGCTTGCTAAATACCTTTGGCAAGGGTCTGAGTCCTGACCATAATGCTATCCAATTTAGGGTTGTTTGGGGAAGGGTTTTCCTTAAGCACAAAAATCTCATCAATGATCCAATTTAGCATAGCTTGTTGGCTATCCATAAAAATTTTAAATAGGCTAGCAATAGTCATATTACCAGGCACAAATATATTTTTTCCATTGGCATATCCTTCCCCACATCCAAAGGAATATCAACATGAATATCCATGGGACCCTTATCAATAGCATCATCCAAGGGGTTTTGACGGGAAGTAGGAGAATTATCCTTCAGAGTCTTTTGTTTCTTCACACAAGAAGACTTCCTAAACTCCACAAGGGGAGGGGACCCAGCTAGGTCCCTCTTGTTTCTCACCTTCGTAGCAGACATATTGTCTTTTCCTTTTGATATCTTCAGAGAGATAGGTTCAAGGGAGTTAGGAACAAAATCTTCAGAGGGTGAATAATTAGACTTATCATCATTAGAGAGGACAACTCTTTTATGGGTATAATCCATAGGCCTCTTATGAGTATTCAAATAAAAAAATTGATCCTTGTAGAGTCAAATTATTGAAGATCAGAAGACCCTTCGTTCCCATAATGCACTCTAATATTTTTTGAATTTCTATCCCTATTTTAGGAGGGTTTCTTTTAATGTGAAACTCATTGGCATATTCCATAATCATTAAAATAAGATCCTCATGTAAAATAGGGGAAGAATTTTTTTTTCCTATGGGCCCTGAAACTATGGTTGAAAGATGCAAAAAGATAATACATAAAAGATATAAACATATTATGACAAAAGTGGTTCAAAATCACAAAACAATAGCTTAAAAAACTGGTCAACTTTCCATTCAAAGTCATATATCTCATAATCACCTCCACAATGTCATCCTAAGGAAACTCAAGAGAAGCATAGTCATACACACCATCCAAAATTATACCAACGTTGTCTCTTTCTCCAGGTTGAAAGAAGATATACTACACCTCACCAATGCTCTTTTTGTCTCTATAGAATTTTATGCCCTCAATCATGGTGTTTAAGACTTTAGAAGTATTTAATCCTCTTTTATTTTTAGTTGCAACCTATACAGCTTCAAAATCCCTTCATTCCAACCCTTAATGAACGCTTTTGTAGCTTTCTTATTAACTCCATGAAGTTTCTCCATGTATGGGGTAAGACCAACTACTGAAAGCTTTGACTAGATGGATTCTTCCTTCTTCCATTTCTCATATCTCACTAATTCAAGCCTATTTCTATCCACCCCTATGGAAGCATCTAAATAGATCTTGCAACTTAGAGAAATGGGGAAAAAATAAACAAACACAATGCTAATCACTGAAACCAAATCCAAGTTCATCATCATTAAAATGATACTTAAATGATAATTAATTATCTTGTACAAATCCATCCAATCTAAGGTAGGGATTAACGAGACACTTCTCAACACCAATGTGAAGTAACATTTGGAACTTAATAGGGATCCGATCATTATTATCCAAAGACATCAACTGATTAGATCTTACCCCAAGGTTGGTTGAGATTTCCACCTTGTGATTACCTCAATGAGACACATGTGAAACCATGCGATTACCTTCATGAAATACATGTGAAATTTTATGAGCATGGAAACTTAGGAGCATAGCCTTATTATCCTCAATAAGCAATCTTATAGTCCAAGGTGAGGGGTGGCACCATTTAGGCAATTTATTATGTTTAATGAATCATATTTCAAGCATAATTTATCCAACCTATGCTCACAAGGCATTTTGATTCTTAGGTAAGCTCCATATGCCTTGACAAAGCAGTTTGTCTAAGAACCCAAAGGGAGGGATACTTTCGAGACAAACCTACCATGATGATTTTCCTAGAAGCATGTCACACAAGGTTATAATGCTATTTGGAATAAGTAACTCACATTTCCTCCAAATGTTCAAGGCACTCATCCCAAAGGAGGTTATAATTCCCCTTGATAAACTTAAGGATGGAGGCAACATTTGAAAGATGGGTGCCTTTAATAAGTAGTTCAAGGAACTTGTACAAAAATCCAATGGACTTCATTTTTCTTTGATCAAAGATAATGTAGATGGCTACAAGGAGTGTTTTAAATAATTTCATATCAATGAATAAGATAGATATCTATTTTTGTTTTCCTAAATGATTCAAAATAGAGTATTTATTGGTTTGTTTAAAGATTCTAATATTAAATAAATACTTATAAACATGAAGTTGTTGAAGAGGGCTAAATATGTTTTTAAAGTGCATTTAATTTTTTTAAAATATGTTTGGAACATTTACTTATTTGAGTGTTTCTTTAAACTTTGTTATTATTTTTAATTATTTTATTTAAAAATATTTATTTTGTTGAAATTATCACAATTATACATATTGAACAATTACAATTATATTCAAAGTTTAAAACTAACTTTTCACAATGGATGAATAAGTTCTAATGAAGGAAGTCCTTGCAATATTGTTTAGAAACATATTAAAAGAAGCTAAAATAAATGACTGGATTTGTTACATGTGTAAATCTATTTACATTAGTGAGCTAAACATTAATAAAGAAATATTTTCAATCATCTACACAGATTTCTATGCTCAACATTTGAACAATTCACATTCGTGAATTTAGCTACTTTTTTCAATTAATAAAAAACTATGTATTCCACACCTTCTTACTGACATACAATTTGATATTACGTATAATATTACTCTTCTAATACATTTTGTAACATGTCATAATAAATAGATTTTCAATTTATCTTATTTTTAATATTTTTAATTTAAAAACTAAATAAAAATAATAATCTACTTTTTTAAAGAATTAAAAAATTTATTAGTTTAATAATCATACTATCCCAGCATTTTATTTACAATGTACATTCTACTTTCACTACATTTATTTATAAAACTCATAATTGATAAAAAGTCATATTGTGAAACTTTAAACTAGCATACTTACATTTTTAAATAAAAATCCATGTAAAATAAGTTGAGAGATATCAACTTTCAAGATATCTAAAAGGACTCTATTGCATTGCTCAATTGTTAAAAATTTGGATGAACTATATGTATCTAGATGCTGCCCTAAATAAGTACTAAATAAATAGATACAAAAAAAGGTATATAATGTGTAAGTGAAATAACCTCTTAATTAAAATAAAATGCATAATAAAGGATTGAAAAAATACAAACTATGGTCATCCATCATTTCTGAAATGCCAATGTAGTTTCAAATTGCATAGCCACGAAAGAGGTATCACAAGGGGAAAGGTAATCTTTGAGCATGAAATACATTAAGTTGCATCTTAAATTTATTAGAAAGGTTTTGGATGTGCATTACTGCTCATTGTTGTCTCTTTGTATTTATTGATTTGCAAAATTTCAAAAGAGATTTTATATTCAAACAAAATAATTAATTTTTATTGACAAATTTGGTAGAATTAACATTTTTCAATCTACGAGCACATTATGTTCAGCACTAGCTTCACAACAGATAATCAACAGAGTAATAGTTTCACGGGCCAACACCCTCTTGCTGCTTTTTCTATCAAAAACATTTTTTAGTCTACACAATAATTCATTTACATAAAAAAAATTCATTTTGTAGAAAATTTTATCTATCCATGAGACAACTGTATTTCGATGAGAAAAGATTATGTAGAAAATATTTTAAATGAACTTCTTGTTTTGATTTTCTATGTACATTATATAGCATTATATTGTGATGAAAACCTGAATTTGAATGACTTCTAGTGTAAAATTGAAGCTTCTTCAAGCACAAAAACTTAAAAAAGTATTAACCTTGACAATATTTTTCCAAAAATCTCATAAACTCAAATTGATGTCTTTCTTCACCTAGGCTTAGCAATATATTTCATTAGCATTGTGTGATTTTCATACAAGGTTGTTTTAGTTGCACTGAAATTTTTGTTTGATAGTTTGTTGAATTAAGGTACAATTATAGAGCACATAAATTCTTGAAGAGGGTATATGCACAAAGATGGGGTACCAAAAGGGTTCCACTTTGCTTTTTGGTCCCCCATCGACCATAGTCCATATGCACTAAAGTGTGTGCACCCTATAGGACGCGCGAGCCTTAGGCTTGGGAAATCTAAACCATAGCATGTGCACCCTATAGCATGCACACGCTTTGAAAAAACACTATTTAGTGTTTGCTGCAATTGGGAAAGCTCATTTTTCTTTCCACAAACCCATGTTAGCAGCAAAAAAGCCCTTCCCAAGCACATACACAAAATTGTTTGGGCTTGTTGAATCCATATTTTTCATTCATTCATCCATCAAATGGCTCCACGACGTCGTCAAGCCCAATTCAGAAGAAGAGGTAAGTGTTTTTACAGCCCATGCCTCTTATTTGTTTTAAATTTTCAATTTTGAAGCAATTTGTTTTGTTAAAATTTGTGTGTAATTAAGATTTTAAAATCTAGTTTTTTTTAATTTCCAGGAAGAAATAATCTCCCTCAACCAAACCCTCCGTGTCCCTATGAAGAAATGAATGAAGAAACAAATGAAGAAAATAACCAAGAAAATGAACCTCAATTTCCTCCACCAATCGAGAAACCTCCTCCTGGAACACAAGAAAATTTGATGAACCAAATTGAAAGAGGGGAAAAAGAATTAGAATCTTTAATTATGAGGTTAAAAGATTCTAGTGGTACAAATCCTGGAAGGGAAAGACTTGTGAAATCATTGGAAGCAATCTTGACCCATGTAAGCTCGGTTAGTGGGAAAATTAATTTATGGCAGGATAAAAGAGAAGAACAAAAACAATATTATGCAAATAAATTATCTTATGCAGACATAAAAAAGAAAAAAATCACAAAAGATGACATTTGCAAGCTATTTAAAAAACTAGGGGACACAAATACTCTTAGAACTACAACAAGGAGGTTCCCAATTCATTGATGCTTAAATGAAGACATTAAAAAAAACTTTTGGGAGAGATGGTGGATGGTCTTTGATTCGCCTCCCTGTAACAATCATGAGGTTCCTATATATTTCTTGAGGAAACTCTATTGCGAGTTTGTACTCAAGGAGGTGCCAAATTATTTTGACTATCTAGATTCTCAGGGTAGAGGAGGGGGGTCATCATTTGATAGAGTGGGGGCACATCATGACTCTAACAAACCTAGGGTTCCTATTGGCAAGCCACTGGTGGATCATGTTACTATTCCTTCCATTGTGAAGGAACATGTAGAGGCAGACACACTAGGCATGATTAGTGCTCTGACACAGACTCTCATTTAGTGTGCCACTCCTTTAGTTGAGGGTGACCATAGTCAATCTTCAAGGGGGCATATTTGTCGATCATGTGGATGCTTGTGCACATTTGGTACTGCGAAGAGAGAGGAAGAGGATCCTGGAATGATGACTGATAGTTTTCTAAATATGACATTTGGCATTGACACATAGGTAAATATTTCCAAGTTCATTAAATTACTTTGATCATATTTCATTTATAAAAGAATAACTAATTAATTTAGTATCTATTGATTATGATCAAAATTCAGGGCAAGAGTGTCAGTGGCGGTGGCAGTGGCAATGATCCTCATGTCCCCTTCTACACATCATTGTCAATTCCACAAGTATGTATCAAATAAAACATTTTTATTAATATATTTGATTATTATGTAATTATATGAATAATTGTATCATAACTTATTGTGCATGTGCATTAGTTCACCGGTGGGCCATCGACATTCACAACAGACAATGAAGGGCATCATTCCACTTTCCTTGAGGTATCTTTATTTGTATGTTAATTTTATTTATTTGATTATATTTAATTAATAAATGAATGAATAACTAAATTACTGGATAAATTATAATCAAAATCTAGAGGCAAAGTGGTCATTGCGGTGACCACATTCTTTCACCTGGCTTTGTGACATCACCATTAAGTCCATAGGTATATATGTAATAATGCATTATAATTAACATGTCAGTAGTACGTTCTTATATGAATGGTTATCTTACAATTTTGCATGTACATGTGTACTAGTTGAATGTTGTAGCTTCAACATCGACACCACACACCGAAGGATGCGGTGGAACCTTCATGGAGGTATCATTTACTCATTAGTAGGGTTGTAAAAGATATATGTAATCTTGATAATTGCATAATACTTTTTTTGTTTCATTTTTAGTTATTGAAATTATAGACTCCTCCTTCTATTCATGATACTTTGGATCATTGAGTAGTTGCAGTAGTAGCTAGTTCTGAAGCACATACTGAGGTATGAAAGAGATCACTTAATTTTAATTGTTATTTTAATAGTTTGTATTGAATTTTATAATGATATTCATGTATGTATTTTAATTATTATTTTGATCATTTTTATAGGGACTTATTACTCCAGATCACCAGCATGTGCCTTCGGTGGATGTACATAGTGACTATTTGCTAGCGGTAAGTGAATATTCAATTTTATGTCATTGTATAATTCAATTTTGATGTATATTAGTTATTGATGCTTAATTTTTTTATCAGCTCAAGCTGCAGAAGAGTCTAGAGAGGAGGACGAGTGAGTGCACTCAGAAGACTACAACATCCACTGCATCTCCATCAATGCGATGATCAGAGACAGCTCAAGATTTATTTTCTTCCCCTGGTGGGAAAGGACTAGCTTAGGGACATAGATTGTATGCCTATATGTCATTAGTGGACATATTTTTTGTATATTGTATAAGTGATACGTTGTACATCCATTTGGCTTTGAGGAAGCCACTTTGATTGTATTGAATATATTCAATGTATGACATTATTAGACATATATATTTGGCTTCATTCCCCATGAATATTTTTTTTTTATGTTTTAGGTATGCATTTCATGTGTTTGGTGTATTGATGTATACTAATTTATGTTAAATACGTGGATGTCTTATGCTTTGTAAATTTCCCATGCCTTATAGTTATCCTTGTATGTTTATCGATGTATATTGTTACTATCACCCTAAGGAGGCTAACTCGACAACATTCTCTATCACCCTAAGGAGACTAACATTCCTTGTTACTGTAAACTTCAACAACATTCACTATCACCTTAAGGAGACTAACTCAACTCGAGGATTCTACAAACAACTTGGATTCTACTCAAGGAATTAACCTCATTCAAGGATCTAGTTGAGTTCTCTGACTTTGTAAGTCACTCCCATAAGCATACTACTCAAATTCACTTCCTTGTTTCCTTGTTCCAATGCATTCTAGCAGCAACTCTATCCTAGGCTACTTAGTGCCTCCACCACACCAAAACTCAAACCAGATTTCACAACCTAATCCTAACACCTTAGATAATCTCAAAATGCTATGTTTTCCATGTTACAACTTCCCATTCAATCCAATCAACTCATCTTTCACCCTTCCTCTTCTATAGCCCTTCTAGGCTCGCTTAGTAGCCCTTCCAACACTGAAATCAGAAATTTACTCTCAAACTCCCCAAAAAGCCTAGCAATGTTTTTACATTTTCTAGTACCATTTTTGGAGTTACTAAATTGATATCAATCTAAGACTTTAAATCTTTGACCGGTGAAGACTTCCTTCAACCCCTAACCCTTCAACTAGGTCTAATTAGCCTCACCTAACAAAGAAACTCCTAGAACCACTCACTTCCAGGACTCCACAACCCCAAATAGTCTTGATAAAGGATAAAAGACAACTAATTCTCAACTTATTTTTCCCATACTCACCCATCTACACTCCCATTCAATAAACCCTCACTATTTGGGCTCGAAACCAAGGTTTTTGTAGAAAATACCCTTCCCTACAACACCCAACTTCAACACCAGTCCCAACACCTTCTAATACATCCCAAAGGACCTTCCCATCTATCATATACCCTCTCCAATCATCGCATCACTTCCAGCCATGACTGGTGCTTACCTTCAACTCTTTTCACTGTGATTCCACCAGGGCTATCTCTGTCTCTTCTCACCTTCTATTCAACTTCTTTGCATTCAAAGATTGATCTAATACATACAATACATCAATGGAATTCTCCCAAAAAACCATAGTTAACACAGAGGTGGGAGTGCCTTTCATATTATGGAGGATTCAAACCTTTAACTTGCTGATTGTGCTACAAATGCCAGTCACTATCCTCAATAACAGTCAATTCCTTGATAGTAATAATAAAAAAAGTAATTGAATGAATGCAGAAATGTATAAATATAATATAAGGCAATATTTCTATGTCACAACCTATCCAAGATCACGTGAAATCAAACATTTATATTCATTGGTGTGTTCCCTATTCCATGGGACAACAACAATATAAAGACATGACCTCGAATAGGTGAGGTAGCATATGGCAAGGTTGCCATCTATTGACCCCAATACCAGACCTATTTTCATCTATGGGTACCCTAATGTTGGCAAGAGTTCTTTTATTAATAAGATTACTAGGGTGGATGTGGATGTGCAACCTTATGCTTTTACTACTAAGTCTCTGTTTGTCAAGCATACTAATTATAAGTACTTGAGGTATCAGGTTATTGATACCCCTGGTATTTTGGACCACCCCTTGGAAGATAGGAACACCATCGAGATGCTTAGTATAACTGCCTTGGCTCATTTGAAGGAGGTTTTTTTTTTTTTCCTTGATGTTTTGGGGTCCTGTGGTTAAAGTATTGTGGAGTCCCTTAGTTGCTGACTGTACCCCTATACTAGTCACTATCAATACACTAGTTAAATCCTTGGTGTTGTCAATGATGAAGGTAATGAAAAGATATTATAGAAAAGTCAAAAAAATGCAAATAAACTTTTCTACATCAAACTAAAGAAGGATCACATTTAGATCAAGTATGTAAAAGTTCACTATTGTTGACTGTACCCGTAGGCTAGTGGAATACCAATGTGCAGAGAAATTTTGATTTTATTGATTCAAGCTAATACAAACTCAATCCATTTAAGACCAACAACATTCTCACCCTGTCCACTCACGTGGATCCCTTCCAAAAAGACTCTAATCTTCCAAAAGACTGACTGGAACCTACAAACTAACTTCTAACTATCCCCTAACTGACTGATTGTTAATGACAAATGCTACAATTAGTTCCCAAGTTGACAACAAAAGTTGTCAACTCGACAACCCAACACCCTTTTCCCACTCTAACTACTTATAAAAGGTTTAGAGACAACCTTTACAAACCAAACTAACGTAGACTTCCTACTAACCCCTACTAACTCCAATTAAGCCCTATTTGGCTTATATTACCAATATAGGAAATTTATGAGATTGTTCACATTTAGTGCCTTTAACACTATGTGAAGGCTCTAATGGCCTTAGTACATATTTATAGACCCTTATAGGTTATTTCCATCAACCCCTAACCTAGGATCAATACATAACCATTCGTAATGACCGCTAGGTACCTTTTAGGCTTCTCAGTGCCATTACGGCTTACATTTAAGATTGGGTTACAATATGATCAATACATGATCCAAATAATATTACATGATCCAAATACATGATCAAATTTCAAAATGAACCACAAGCCCTTTTGCATCTAAATACATATTTGCACTCATCCTACTGCTCACCCCGGAGTGGTTGGTGACATTTGAATGACTGTGTGTGCCAAAAAAGGTTGTTAGTAGCGTTTAGTCGGCCATTCAAAGTTGTTGGAATAGATGATTTGATGTGATGATTGACAGTTTGAAAGATACACATTGTTGGCTATTTGAATTGAGGAACACTGCGAGTTTTGACATAGACTGAGAATGTGTTGCCAAATTTAAACAAACTTGAATCTCTGAAAACCAAGATAGGCTATTGTAGGTCTCAGCAACACGGTCTCGTAGCACCTAATGGATTGATGCTACCTTGTACAAGCTCCAAGATATGACCCCATAAAGATCAATGATTTCATGCTAAAGGAGCCTTGAGGGACACTTTAGCCCAGATTCATCAGCGGCATTTGAACAACTTTGTGTGGGAAATGAGGTTAACCCTAGTGTTTACCCGACCATTTGGAGCTGATGGAATAGATGGTTTGATGCTATGATTGATGGTTTGAAAGATACACAATGTTGGCCATGTGAACTGAGGAATACTTTGAGTTCTGACATCGACTGAGAATGTGTTGCCAAATTTAAATGAACTTGAATCTCTAAAAATGGAGATAGGTTATTGTAGGCCCCAACAACATGGTCTTGTAGCACCTAATGGATCGATGCTACCTCGTACGAGCTCTGAGATACGACCCAGTAAAAATCACTGATTTCATGTTGAAGGGACTTTGAGGGACACTTCGGCCCGGACTCATCAATGACATTTGAATGACTATGTGTGGAAAATAAGGTTTCCCATAGTGTTTACCTAGCCATTTGGAGCTATTGGAGTAGATGGTTTGATGCTATGACCGACGGTTTGAAAGATACGTAATGCCGTTTGAATTGAGGAACACTATGAGTTCTCACATCGACCGAGAATGTGTTGCCAAATTTAAACGAACTTGAATCTCTGAAAATAGAGACAGGTTATTGTAAGCCTTAGCAACATGGTCCTGTAGAACTTGATAGCTTGATGGTACCTTACACGAGTTCTGAGATATGACCCTATAAAGATCTCTGATTTCATGTCGAAGGGACCTTGAGGGACACTTCGGCCCAAAGTCATCGGCAGTGTTCAAATGATTGTGTGTGGAAAACAAGGTTGCCACTAGCGTTTACCCAGCCATTCGGAGTTGTTGGAATAGGTGGTTCAATGCTACGACCGATGGTTTGAAAGATATGCAATGTTGGCCATTTGAACTGAGGAACACTTTGAATTCTGACATTGACCGAGAATGTGTTTCCAAATGTAAAGGAACTTGAGTTTCTAAAAATTGAGATAGGTTATTATAGGACTTGACAACACAGTCTTGTAGCACCTGATGGCTTGATGCTACCTTACACGAGCTCCAAGATATGACCCCGTAAAGATCATTGATTTCGTGTTGAAGGGACCTTGAGGGACACTTCGACCTGGAGTCATCGGCAACATTTGAATGACTATGTGTGGTGAACAAGGTTTCCCCTAGCATTAACTCGACCATTTAGAGTTGTTGGAACAGATGGTTCGATGCTACAACCGATGGTTGGAAAGATATGCAATGTTGGCCGTTTGAACTAAGGAACACTTTGAGTTCTAACATCGACCGAGAATGTGTTGCCAAATTTAAATGAACTTGAATATCTAAAAATTGAGACAGGTTATTGTAGGCCCTGACAACATGGTCCCATAACAGCTGACAACTTGATGCTACCTTGCACAAGCTTTGAGATATGACCCCATAAAGATCATCAATTTCATGCTGAAGGGACCTTGAGGGACACTTCGGCCCAGAGTCATCGGCGGCATTTGAATGACTATGTGTGGAAAAAGAAGTTTCCACTAGCATTTACATGACCATTCAGAGCTATTGGAATAGACAGTTCAATGCTACGATCGACGATTGGAAAGATACGCATCATTGGCCGTTTGAACTGGGGAACACTTTGAGTTCTGACATCAACCGAGAATGTGTTACCAAATTTAAAAGACCTTGAATTTTTGAAATTTGAGATAGGTTATTGTAGGCCCTGACAACACAGTCTCATATCACCTAATGACTTGATGCTACCTTGCACGAGCTCTGAGATATGCCCTTGTAAAGATCACTGATTTCATGTTGTAGGGACCTTGAGGGACACTTTGGCCTAGAGTCGTGGGCGATGTTTGAATGATTGTGTGTGGTGAATGAGGTTGCCACTAGCGTTTACCTGGCCATTCAGAGCTATTGGAATAGATGGTTTGGTGCTACAACCGATGGTTGGAAAGATATGCCATTTGAACTGAGGAACACTTTGAGTTTTGACATTGACTGAGAATGTGTTGCCAAATTTAAACAAACTTGAATCACTGAAAACTGAGATAGGTTATTGTAGGCCCTAGAAACATAGTCCCATAGCACCTGACGCCTTGATGATACCTTGCATGAGCTCTAAGATATGACCCCCTAAAGATTGTCAATTTCATGTTGAAGGGACCTTGAGGGACACTTTGGCCCAGAGTGATCGGCGGCATTCGAACAACTGTGTGTGGAGAAAAAGGTTTCCACTAGTGTTTACTCGGTCATTCAGAGCTGTTGGAACAAACAGTTTGATGCTACGACCAATGGTTGGAAAGATACACAATGTTTTCCGTTTGAACTAAGGAACACTTTGAGTTCTAACATCGACTGAGAATGTGTTACAAAATTTAAAAAAACTTGAATCTCTGAAAACTAAGATAAGTTATTGTAGGCCCTGGTAACACGGTCCTGTCACACTTGACAAATCGATGCTACCTCACACGAGCTCTGAGATATGACCCCGTAAAGATTTCTTATTTCATGTTGAAGGGACCTTGAGGGACACTTCAACCCAGAGTCATCGGCGGCATTTGAATGGCTATGTGTGGTGAATGAGGTTGCCACTAGTGTTTACTCAACCATTTAGAGCTTTTGGAATAGATTGTTGGAAAGATACGCAATGTTGGCTGTTTGAACTGAGGAATACTTTGAGTTTTGACATCAACTGAGAATGTGTTTCCAAATTTAAACAAACTTGAATCTCTGAAAATTGAGATAGGTTATTGTAGGCCCTGGCAACATGGTCCCGTAGCACCTAACAGCTTGATGCTACCTCGCACGAGCTCTGAGATATGACCCCATAAATATCACTGATTTCATGCTAAAGGGACCTTAAGGGACACTTCAGCTGGGGGTCATCGATAGCATTTGGATGAATGTGTGTGGTGAACAAGGTCGGCAGTAGTGTTTACCCGGCCATTCAGAGCTGTTGGAGTAGACGGTTTGATGCTATGACCGATGGTTGGATAGATACGCAATGTTGGTCATTTTAACTGAGGAACACTTTGAGTTTTGACATCGATCGAGAATGTGTTGCCAAATTTAAATGAACTTGAATATCTGAAAATTGAGAAAGATTATTGTAGGCCCCTGCAACATGGTCCCGTAGCACTTGACAGATTGATGCTACCTTGCACGAGCTCCGAGTATGACCTCGTAAAGATCATCAATTTCATTCACTAGTAAATTTGACTTCAAATTTCGATGAAAATTGGTCAAAATTTTGACTATAATTGGTCGCATTTATGACCAAAACTCTCGTCATTCTTTTTTTGTCAAATTTTCGACGTGTCTACTGTTAGTCAAAATTTTGACCAAAACATAGGTCAAAATTTTGACTATATCCCAGACTCAAAAATCACCGTCATTTTTTCTAATGGTCAAAATTTTGACCAGTGATTGCCCCAACGATTGGTTGAAATTACGACCAATGGACCAAACCATGGACGACGAATCCATACTTTCCACCAATCAAATGGTCGAAATTTCAACCATTGGATTGGTCAAAAGTATGGATTCATCATCGATTTTTTTGTTTATTGGTCAAAATTTTGACCAATCGTTGGTCGAAATTGGTTCTAGCATTGGTCAAAATTTCGACCAATTCAAATTTTTTTTTTATAAAAAAAATGCTATAGACCGAGTTCTTTTCATTGACCTGTGATTCATGAGTAGTGGTTTACATGAACCCATCTCTCATGAGAATGAATGGAATACTTAGCACTCATTGGCTCTAGGTGATGCTTACGGAGGTGAAGCACCGGGACTTCCCGGGAGGTCATCCATCCCAGTACCACTCCAGCTCGAGCACGCTTAACTACGAAGTTTCCTCCATGATTAAACCCACTCTGCTTGCATCCTCATTTGTAAAACCTTCACCAAGTGTTGTGGCTTATGAACCATTCATTAGAAAGCCCCTTAATCTCGTCAATTAATAAGTAGGAGATATTTTCCACAGCAAGTCAAATTGGGATATTGCTATCAAGATTCAACTGTGTAGTTTTTTGAGTCAAACTCATTGACCTATGATTCATGAGTAGTGGTTCACATGAACCCATCTCTCATGATAATGAATGGAACACTTAGCACTCATTGGCTCTAGGTGATGCTCACAGAGGTGAAGCACCAGGACTTCCCGAGAGGTCACCCATCTCAGTACTACTCCAACTCGAGCGCACTTAACTACAGAGTTTCCTCCATGGTTAAACCCACTCTGGATGCAAGCAGAGTGCATTTAATGAGGATGCAAGCAGAGTGGGTTTAACCATGGAGGAAACTCCGTAGTTAAGTGCGCTCGAGTTGGAGTAGTACTGGGATGGGTGACCTCTCAGGAAGTCCTGGTGCTTCACCTCTGTGAGCATCACCTAGAGCCAATGAGTGCTAAGTGTTCCATTCATTCTCATGAGAGATGGGTTCATGTGAACCACTACTCATGAATCATGGGTCAATGAGTTTGACTCAAAAAACTACACAGTTGAATCTTGATAGCAATATCACAATTTGACTTGCTGTGGAAAATATCTCCTACTTATTAATTGACGAGCTTAAGGGGCTTTCTAATGAATGGTTCATAAGCCACAACACTTGGTGAAGGTTTTGAAAATGAGGATGCAAGCAGAGTGGGTTTAACCATGGAGGAAACTCCGTAGTTAAGCGTGCTCGAGCTGGAGTGGTACTGGTATGGATGACCTCCTGGGAAGTCCCAGTGCTTCACCTCCATAAGCATCACCTAGAGCCAATGAGTGCTAAGTCTTCCATTCATTCTCATGAGAGATGGGTTCATGTAAACCACTACTCATGAATCACAGGTCAATGAGTTTGACTCAAAAAACTACACAATTGAATCTTGATAGCAATATCACAATTTGGCTGGCTATGGAAAATATCTCTTACTTATCACATGAATCTTGTATTATTTCTTAACACCAAACCCCATCTACAGATTTCCAATTTAGGGTTCTTGGAGCAACAACATTAGGGTCTGTAAGCACACAAATATTAATGATAAAAATCATCTGTTAAAGAAAAAACCATGTTTTAAATGACTAGCAATGGTGCCCTAACCTTGTGCAAAATATCTAGATTTGAAGACTCTAGTGGTGACTTGGGAAGTATAAACCAGATATGTTGTAGGGACAAAATGCCTTGAATAGGTTAAAAATGAGGCTTCCATGGATAGGCCAATAATAGACTCATCCCAACCAAGAAGAAAGACTTTTTAAAAGCATATTTGATGCAGGGGCATCTAGAAGAGCATCTGAGCAAAGGAGGACTCCAGTAACTAAGAAGGAGAAGATGGTATCAATACAAGTTGATTGGCAAGTTTTGAAGCCTATAATGGCTTATGATATTGTTGGATTCAATAAACTATGTAAAAGTCATGATAGAGGTCTAAGGCCCAATACAATGTAATAGACTCAACATACAATGTAATAAGTGATCAAAGCAATGTAATAGGTGAAAGAGTCCAATAGGATTAGATTTGAGTAGTTTTCATGTTTAGAAGCATTCAATAAATACATTGGACCATGTGTAGGTCAATGGAGTAAGTTGGGAAGTCAGAATAGTCATAAAATGCATAAAATAAAGTTTATTAATTTAAATTTGAATGTAAACGGTCATATTACCTTTTTGGAGGGAAATTAGTTTTAATAGGTTTTAGGATTAATTAAACCTCCCAACTATCTAAAGTTGGTTGAGGTAGGTAGATAGGGGTCATTAAATGTCTAAAGGATCCATTGTATGGAGAGGGATAGGGAGAAAAAAGGCCTGTTGTACGGATTGTTGTGAAAGCAAGCAATAAAATTTCATTTTGGTGCTGTTCCATTCAATGTATTGAACTTATTTTTGTTTGGGACTATCAAATACATGAATTAGAAGGGTATTTAAACACATTTCACTCATTATTGAAAGAATAACACTTTGTTTTGAAGCAGCATATACGACTGTTGGTTCATTTCAGGCTGTTTTCTTGAGTTTTTCCTGTGACAGACGAAAGTTTTCTTTAAATAGATGAACCTCCCATGAATTCAAGGGCCCAAACTTCATGGGAGGCATGTTACTAACATGTACAATAGAAATCTAACAAGTTTTGATGTAGCACTAGTGCGAAGACAGCAAGTTTGGAGAAAACAATGGAAATGTCCCATGGTGGATTGGTGGGAATAGTATGACAGCAACACATTGAGCTATACAAGAAGGTTATCTAATGATTTGAGATTTCCTATGGCATCAAAGAGAATGTATGAACCATTATTTGGTCTTCAAGGTTAGTGGAGATAGGTGTTTGGTGAAACCCTATGCAACAAGGGTTTGAAGGCATTGAATGAGTGTTTTGGGCGTTCCTTGTGGAATAGGACTAAAATCTCTTGGATTTAGTCATATTTTTCCATATTATAACTATGATGAAAGTCTGGAGTGATGAGGATAAGAGAATGATATAGTTTCTTTGTTATTTGCTTGATTTTGATGCCATTAGGAGGGTACCTTGTGAAGGAAGTTAAGACTAGTCTAAAGGAGTCACCATTGAAGTTTACATATGTTAAATAAACCTGAAAAGGGTGTCTGAAACTATAATTTTTTTCTCAATTTGTTTGGAAAAAGTCAGAGAAAAAGGGAGAAAACTGGTCTAGCAGGGCTAAGTGGGGCTCATAGGGCTAGAAGGCAAATTTGAAGGTTGTGGTCAATAGGTGTTGTAAAGGCTATAAAAAATATTGATTCTTGTTGAAACCACCTTGTTCACACCATTTTGGTCCATCTTAGGTGTTTGGAGGCATAGTTGATTCAATTGTGGGTATGTAGCCTTTGGTGAGTCTGAAGGGCTAGTGGGGTTCCCGAGTCATAAAAATTTGACAATCATGGGTTCTTTTAACTGTTGTAAAAAATTTCATATAGGACTCACAGAGTCCTCAGTCATCAAACTCAAGTTGAACGGTTTTGATTTCCATAGGTGCTAATTCCACAATAAATTCTTCATTCATTATTTTGTTTCTCTTAGATGGCTCATGCATATCATTCTCTTCACCTTCAATTCACTAGTCCAATGATGTCATTTCTGACTTTTCCTGAACCGCAGAAAGATTGAGCTCGACAACTTCTTCAATCTACAAAATCACGCAAAATAAATATTTCAACAATTAGAGAAAATATACCATTTAATCTTTGACTCTACCATCTAAACTCATTAAAGGGACCACAGCTTCCTACTGTTCTTCATATTTTGACTCAAAGAAAATGTGAACGTGTACATGCAATTTTTTTAATCCCCTAATGTATATATAAATGATTCAATACATAGGGTCAATCACCCATGAGAAGGGAATGAGCGATGGGAGAGTAAAGATCATGCAAGGACCTAAAAGGAAAATATTAAATTAAATAAAGCCATAATGATATGTTCAATTGTATTTTTTATAATAACTACCCATTAAATATTTCTCTGGAAGAAAAATACTAGCAATAAAGGGTAATTGTATGTTATACATGGCTTGTTGTCTACAACATTTTAAATAGTTATGATTATATTTTCAAGACCTTATTCCATCCTTCAAGGAAAGTGTGTTTATTTTCTCAATGGTTATCATAGGAAATGAAAAGTAAAAATTGACCAAAATAGCACAGCAATGAAGATTGGAGATAATATGGTTATATCAAACACATGATAACATATTTAATCAAACACATGATTTTGGGATGGTATAACCTAGAAACATTAAATTGGGATGGTTTTTGTACATGCAAAATCATAGCAGTAAATTGTTTAATGTAGTGAGCTCATGTGAAAAAGCATAGAGGAATTCGTATGGACAAGCCGGGTCAAACTATTTAAGAGATACAATAACACAATGAAACTAGGTCAAATAATATGACATCCATCTTGCTGACGTGACATGTTCCAACAGACAAAGCAGGGTGCAAGTCCCCTCAGTTCACATGCCTTAATAATATAAGTTTACATATTTGAACTTCAAATTTTTTAAAAGGCATTAATTAATAACATCAAAAAGATAATAACAAAATAATATTGAGAAATCAACTGCAAGTACCCAGAGTGTTCACTTGTTGTTTCATATATCTATTTCAAGAACATTTATTTCTGGTTTGCCAACAAGATGTATATGACTGACTTCAATATTCCTCTTCAGAAATCACCAATAAATGTCAACAGCCATCAAGGACTGAACTTTAGAACAATATATACTCAACAATTGAGGTTTTTCTAAATAGGACAAATAGAAAGCCTTTATTTATCATTCTCATTTATTGCATTTGTTAAGCCTACCAAAATTGTTGGAGATCAACTCACGATTCCATGATCAATACTAGTCATATCTTCATTGAACTAAGTTCTCCAGTGTTTGTAATTTGTATTGACTTGAAAAAATATTAATAATTTGAAAAGACATCCTTCTCAAAAAGTTTCCAATTATTGTCCTCAGGCTTTCTAGTTGTTTTATAATATCTAAAGACCATTTTAAATTTCAACATTAAAAGGTTAATCTTTTTTGACCTAGCAGAGCTTTTGTATAATCCATGTACCATATGGCAATGACAAAAACAACATATCTTTCAATATTAGATAATAGACACAAAGTTCCCTTATCACTTTTGAACTGAAAATACTGATTCTGAGGAGGTAGAAAGAACCAAAGGAAATTAATTTTGACTAATTTCCTGTGATGCCCCTGTAAGAAGTGTACTTACAAGGCAAAATAAAAAAATATACAGTAGAATTTAGTTTTGGAAATTGCATCAGTGACCAATTTAATGATTACGTATAATACTATCCTTAAAAGTTGAAAAACAAACTTCTAT
The DNA here is from genome assembly GCA_027943335.1 of Chamaecyparis obtusa. Classification (NCBI taxonomy): domain Eukaryota; kingdom Viridiplantae; phylum Streptophyta; class Pinopsida; order Cupressales; family Cupressaceae; genus Chamaecyparis; species Chamaecyparis obtusa. Next base: position 1,130,357 of record BSBK01004168.1, read on the forward strand.
TGTTATACCTATAACTAAGGCTTCTATAGGCTTCTATTGTTATGCATATTGAATTCATTAAAATGACAACAATGTTTTATAATTATGAATTTAGAAAATGCTTTTAACTTGATCCTATCATGCTAACATACAAATGTGTTTGTTAAATTTTCTTGTGACTGCTTACCTTTGATTTATAACAATTGAAAAACAACTTAATCAAGAACTAAATCACCAACATAATATGTTGTGGAATCTTGAGGATGTAGAAATAAAATCAAACAAAATGGCAGATCAGATTTTCAAATATCCAAGTGTTCAACAATGAAATAGAGATAGATGGTTCTTGTTTGGTAGACTGTACTACAAAACATTTTTTGCTTCACCAAGTGAACAATTGTTTGCAAATTTGTCAAATGTTTTTTCTAGTATCAAGTTATATGGGCTTCTTTGTGCCTAAACATAATAGATAAAAGATGAGAGTATACAAATCAATAAAGAAGGTAATGTCAAAGAGGAATAAAAGAGTGATAATCTATAATAACCACTTTAATGAGTTTTTAGTAGACACATGTTGCCAAAGTAGATTTATCCTTAAATATGAAAAATTGCATTTATGACATGCATAAATATGATTTTTTGGTTGTACAAAGGCAGTGCATTGGAATAAATGTTTGAGGCAAGCTTTATACAACTAAGGACAAACACATGCCATCAATCTTACAAAGGAGTAATTGGATATCCACATGAAAAAATAGGGCATCAGAAGCTAGTAAGGTCCATTTGCAAAAGAGTATACCTTTCGTCCTGGAAATAGTTTTTGAAGATCAACTCTTGTAGGGGTTGAAAACTTGTCATCTTCTCCAATCTGCACAAGAATATAGGACAATAGACATTTTGCCAAATGTTTTTATAATTTTACAATTTCAGACCATAGTTTTGTACAAACAAAATGGTTCAGTTTATATAAAGTTCAAATTTACCTCATAAAGATATGCTAAACGCAATAAAGTAAGCTTATCCTCCAGTTCTTGTTCTCCAAATTGCATGTTCAATGTAAAATAAAAACTAAAAGAGGAAAAAATAAATATAAATGAGTCTCCCAAACAATCTACTTGAAATAAACCTTAAAATATTCATCATCCTCTCGAAAAGAATGCAAAATTTACCTAAAGTGTAATTATTGCAATATTTGTTGGTAGCTCATAACCTGGGGGAAATGCTGAATACCGAGGGGTATTTATCAAATTCATTTCTTTTTCCTGCATCATAGAATTTTCCTTATTTCATTTTAAACTCATGCAAGAAAGTGATTTTCATAGATTTCACACTTTGCCTTTTTTCATATAGTAGACAGAATAAAGACAAAACATTTCATTTTAGTCATACCTACAGCCATAAGTGATTGTGTGATTTTTGTGTTTATGAATCATCAAAACTTGTCCTAAAAAATGTCCCACATAGAGAAACAAAATAGCATGGGTCATAAATATATCATTTTTCCTTTATCTAGAATATTTTGATTGGAAACCCTTGCAAATTATAAGTTCATACCTTGCATTTTAGTGGCATTCTTATATTGAGAGTTTATAACCTTTCTTAGTCATTTTCATAGTGAATAGTCCTCATCTTAGATTCAAAAAATCTAAAAATCTAAAAACATAGCTTGCACATCCTAGGGTCAAGAATTACACTTTCTAGAGTCATTTTCCAAATTAGAGGGTACATCTTTTGAGGACATTCCTATAGTGGCTTTGCACATTATCTTGACTTCCTTTAAATATAGTTATCTTCTTTTCATGTCCACCTTTTCTTGGATGCTTGTCATTCTTGTCTAAATTTGTCTTATTCATAAACACCTTGTCATAATTATAATTTTGTTTTCCTCAAAATTGAATTCAAGATAGTTCCCAACATCATTTAGGTATTTCCTTAGAAGGTTTACATTTATCTATCTTAGGGTATACTACATGCACCTTAGACAACATTCATTCATAGTTTTCAGTAGCATTCCAAAATCATCAAAAATTAAAAAAATAGTCCTAGTGCTTCATTATGTAGAGTGGTTAGCAGAAGTGGTGGTTTCACACAAAACTTGTTCAATTCTACAAGGATCCCACAAGCCTTTAAGGTACTCCAAAGGTCAAATACCCACAAAACACTCAATCTTGCCTCCAAATGCCTAGGGTGGACACAAATGGTATAAACTAGATGTTTTAGACAAGAATCAATCAGTTTCAACCTTTTATGCAACTCCAATCATCAAATCCCCAAAACTGACTATTAGGTCTAGTTGACAGGCTATTAGCCCTCCAACAACACTAAAACCCAAATAACTCAAATTTTTTCCAAAAAACTTGATAAGGTAATTATATTTATGAATACCCTTTTTATTGTACTAAAACATATCCAAAACTTAAATATTGTTACTATGGAAAATATTACCAGAAAACATGATTGAGACTATTTTTAGAGGGCTAATTAGGTGGGTTTACAAAGCAACCATGCTCCAAATGCATCCAAACTCCATGAAATTCATAGGACCATCATTATTTATGCCCAATTAAAGAAATCACTGATCAATTTCAGACTATGAAGTGTTTTGGTACAAAAATGCCAATTACATGCATTAAAACCCTCATTTCCTAGGGCATCATTGAAGTAGGTCAATCTGGCACTTCCAAGACCCAAACTTCAGGTTTCACCATGTATTCAACATGTTTTAAAATATTCTCCAACAAAAAATACACCTCCTTAAGCTAGATGTATGGCTGTGTGACTGTTAGCATCATTTGGGTACCCAAATCAATCCCTACACCACTCAAATTTGCATATGCTTCACCCTATCCTACAAATCTTCACTTTCCTTGCATTTTCATGGTTAGTTAAACATGTTAGAACCATCAGGGTCCATCCCATGGTTAGATATACATTCATAGGATGGAACCCTCACTTATTCATTTGAAAAAAATAATGCAAAACTGTATGTTTGGCGTGACAACAGTAATAAGTTTTGAAATGTGTTATTAAATTCACCAAATTCAACTCAAAACAACTTAAGTATGACTTACCAACATTTACAGAAGATTTCTACATCAAAAAGGGCTTCAAATTAGCAAAAAAACTTCAAAATCTCATTGATTCATTGCCTGTCCGTACAGTTTTTTTGTGTACTTCGTACAAAACCATGCCTCCTCCTTGCCTAAGGCTGTGACATCTTAAATAGACCTCTAACTGACTGCCCAACCAACCAAGGTAGTTGGAATGTTTATTTAAACAAGACAAATACTAAATCTTAAGTTTCCCTCTAGAACTACTTAGTGACCGTTTGAGTTTAAATTCAAATTATAAGATATGCTTTTTATGCTTTTCTAATATCTAGACCTATGATAATGACTCATAATTGGTCCAATGACCTTATTGAATATCTTAAAACATGAAACTACATCCTACTACCCTTTCATGGCTCATATGCCATTTTTTACATCATTTTTCCCATAGGCTTTATCAGGACCTTTGACCATTAAAGTACTTTGGCCATGAAAATATGCCATGATTGGCTTTAGAATATTCCAGTTGACATGGCTAGATGCCTTGTCCTTCTTGTCTTCACCTAGTACCATGGAATTCCTTGGTTGAATGATGGATACCCCTGCATCACTTCACCTCTGTGAGCATCACCTAGATGAAATGAGCACTAAGTGTTCCATTCATTCTCATGAGAGATGGATTCATGTGAATCACTACTCATGAAATATTTGTCAATAAGCTAACTATAAAGCTACATGGTTGAATGCTAATTCCAATATCAAAATTTGATGACTTGTGGAAAATATCTCTTAATTATCAATTGATGAGCTTAAGAGGCTTTTTAATGAATGGTTCAAAAGGCACAAAACTTGCTGAATGTTTTGCAAATGGGGTTGCAAGGAAAGTGGGCTTAATGTTGGAGGAACCTTCGTAGTAAAGAGCACTTGAACTAGAATAATATTGGGATGAGTGACCTGCTGGGAAGTAGTGTTTCACCTCTATGAGCATCATCTAGATGCAATGAGTACTAAGTGTTCCATTCATTCTCATAAAAGAAAGGTTATTATGAACTACTATTCATGAAACATTTGTCAGTAAACTAATTATAAAACTACATAGTTAAATTCTGATAATAATATCATAATTTAACTTACTCTAAAAAAATATTTCCTACTTATCAAATTATATAACTATTCTCATGATCCAACCCAACCTGTAAAAATGGTGGAAATTACCTCATTCGTTGTGACAAGAACTATTGCATCTCTGTCCCCCTTGACCTGCCAAATTATCCTTAGAACCATTGATATAATGAAATACAATGACCCAAAAAATATCACATACCTTGTGAATTTATGAATATCTTTTCATACCTTATTCAAAGCTTCATTGATATTTTGGATTGCCCCAGGCCCAAACCTGCACAAGCGAAACCAAATGAGCAAGATAAATTTGATAGAATTATAAAATTCAAAATGCAAGTGAGGCAGCTTACACATGCTTGTCATGCCCTCCAAATGTCAAAAGATAAATACCACCCTCTTGACACTTCAATTCATAGAAGTTCTCTTCTTCTTCTTCATATCTCTTTGACATCCTAAACAAAAATACTTCTGAAAAGGCTGGCAAATTCTCAAAGAAATTGGGCCATTAATTAACAAACTAGTTGGCTTATTCATATATAGAATGAAGTACATACTACAAATTAAAATCTATAGGCAACAAGCTGTGTAAAGCTTAAACAACGGGCTTTTAATCTGTGAAGTATGTTAGAGTTGATTCTAATTGGATCTCCATGTAAATCGCAACTGTCAACTTTTGTTGTGATTAAAAAGGGGAAAGTACCCATAATTGTTTGTGTTCTAATAATCACCTATGGGAGAGGTACTAAGGCCTGTAAATATTATGTTTTTATCATGATCTAGATGCAGGTGTCAATGAAAGGAGAAAGGAACAGTAGGTGACTATTGAACAGGTAGTGAAGGGTGCATTTGGGAAGCACCACGTGGTGAATATGAACAAGTTGAGGGTGGAATTGATAAATGAGTGTTGGAAATGATTGAGAGAGTTTTTTTGAAGGTTTTTGAGCCATTAGAAAGGTTTTGTGAGTTGATTTAGGGTCTTTTCTAGGAAGCCCTAGGATAGAAACCCTTAAAGGGAGGGTTTGATGAAAAAGTATCTAGGAAAGCTTGGAGGGTCAAACTAATTGAGGAATTCTGATGTTTATTAGATGCCTTGAGACTATATAAAGTTTTGGAGGTTGAGAGTAAGTGTAAATAGGAGTTGCTTTGGAAGAGGAGGGCTAATTAGGCCTAATTGCTGATAGGGACAGTCATATAAGTGTGCAACAGTCACAAGTTGAAGGATTGGTATTAGCAGGGTTTGAAGAAATCCATAAAGGGTATATAGAAAGGTGAAGAAGTCACCATGGTGTTTGAGGAATTTTAGAGAAAAGTGCAATTTACTGGCAAGATAGGGCTAATTGGATAGTCCTAGAAAAGGCAGTTTTGAAGATTGGGATAGAGTTAATGCTTGGTAGGGGTTGGAACTCCTTAGTTAGGCTATTTGAAGATTTTTGAAGCCTTAGAAGGATCAAGGGAATCCTTGAAGATAGAAATCAAGAGGTGATTGCATGAAAGTTGAATTAGGAGTGTTCCCAAGGAGAGGGAAATTGGAACATGGACAAAGTGAATTGATAAGTTGTCTAAAATGAATCAAGGTAGTGAACCTGTTGCAGAGGAGTGTTTGGTTGATATCCTAAAGTTAGGGACTTCTTATTGATCCTCGAGTTGAACTCTAGTTCCTTGAGTGGATTCCAAGACGTTGTTGAATCCTCGAGTTGAACAGGGTTCCTTAAGGGGATATTAGAAGGCTCTGCATCAAAAACTCTAAGCTTGTCTTTAAAGTTTGAGCTTCACTTGGTTTCAAGAATAGTTTAATATTCTCTACTAAACAAGGCCAACCATGTGAAGGTGGAAGCTCATTTGGCCCCTCCCCCCCCCCCTAACATCACTCTAAATTCCCCATTAACATTTAATAACATTCATTCATTCATTCATTCATCCATTTTTGAAATATAACATTCAATCATTATAATCACATGATAACATTCATTAACACATAAAATTCATTAACACACAACATTCATAAATAATTCATGAACACATAATTCATTAACACACAACATTCATGAATAATTCATTAACACATATTAACACACATCATTCATCAACATTACTAGTACAAAATTACATCCATTAAGACAATGTTCTTTCATTAGCAATAAATGTTAATTACAATCATTTCTTTTTGGGTTTCTTGCTATTTTTTTTAATCATATAATTTCTAAGAGGAAGATTAATGTCCTCATCATTCCCCTCCTCTATTGATTCTAATCCCAATGTGTGTCTCCTCCTCATCTATTCAGGAATAGGAGGCCACTGCACTGAAGGGGGGTCTGCTGCAATAACTACTTCATGAGTTAAATTCACACTATTTTATATTATTGAATTACAAGTATTTATGAAAGTAAAAGAACTATAAATCAAAAAATTAATTTAAAAGAATAAAACATAGATTTTCTTTACCTGAATGTGCCACATGATCTACATGGTGATCAGTCTAAACATCCTCCGACACTCGTTCAGCATGACCTGATTCTGTATCCTCTAAAATATACACAAAAATGTTACACCAAGTTCAATTTAAGATGTTAAATTGTATTAATAATTACATAATTAGTTTTAAATAGAAAATGAGCACCTCCTTGGATAGTATGATGCACATCAGGGGCTTCATGATGCGGCGTATGATCTGTGTCATGATTAAGAGGCTGCATTGCAATGTAATGGACATTATTATCAAATTGATTGTTGCTCAAGTATTCAATTTCTAATATATTTTTTGGCATATTTACCTGTGCACATGATGCAGGAGACTCTTCAGTTGGGCCAGTGGAAGCTTGCCGTAGGCGTTCAGCCACGGCTTGATAGCCTTCCTTGAAGGCAATTTTTCTGTGTTCTTCCGTGGCCTCTACATTAAAATCAGAGCCCTGCATTTTTTGACTAAACAAAATTATTTGCATTTTATAAATAATTTTTCTCTGCAATTCATTTACTGCTACTTACAATGCGAGCTTTAATTTTTGAATATCCTCCAGCGCCAAGTCTATGTTGCCCAATCTTTTTCAGCCTGGCCTTTGTTACCTTTGAAGTGTCCTGCAACCTATGAAAAGTTTGAAAAAATGGTTTTAAAAACATGTATATGGAATAACAAATGAAACTTTGAAATGCTGAACACATTGCATTCAATGGTGAAAATGTCTAAAACATCATACCAAGATATTATATTGAAAAATGATGATTGCATTCAAAATTTAATTATCATCTCAAAAGTCCATGCCAAACACCTTATCACTAGTAGTTAATACTATTGCATACCTTCTCACATTTGTTGGTGAAACTCCTTTTTGAGCATCCGCTTTCTCCTTTGCATCTAAAATAAATTCATTCCAATCCCTCACTAAAATAAAGGGAGGACACTCGTACTTTGGGTTCTAGACGAGACTCTTTCTATATGCGTCCCTCACGGTCTTAAGATGTTTGCAAGCTCTTTCTAAAATTTTCTTCTCATCAAAAATATTATTACCAAACTCATGCTGTAAATCTTTGACGAGCTGATCTTTTAAACTTTTTTCTTGCAAATTCCACCTTTTAAGGAAAAACACAAAATTGTTAGATATAGCCACTAAAAGAAAAGACCGGAATGAAAGGAAAAATACTGTACCAATTAATGATATGAAAAAAAAATAGTGGGATAACCTTAGTTCGCTTATGATGTTCCACCTTGTACGTATGGTGGGCTCGAATATATGCAATGTGAGGTCATAAAGCTTCTTATAAAATGTATCATTTCCTATAAAAAATGTCATGGGATAATCAATCCAAAACTTGTTATGAATAGGTAAATGCATATTACAATATAAAAAATAATTATTTAAATTACCTGGACTTTGAGGACATTTTATAGGCATTGATTCATTATTGTCAATCAATAATGACGTCTGCGTAGCTCCTGTGCTAGTAACATGGGTAGATCCAGGAAATGGTGGTGAATTATCACCAATACATGTAGATTGATCAGTATCTGGTGTACCAAGCGGTGCCACCGGGGTATCTCCTGCTCCAAAAAAATAATCCACTATGTGATGCACCCAAGATTAAAGTACAAATTATGAAATCATAATTAGCACAAAACCAAATATAGTAAAACAATGATTTACCAGTTGCCATAGCCCTTGAAGGCATTGATGTTTGCATGGCCCTTGTGACCGACATTGCACTCGACAATCTTCTATGGACAACCTGGCTAGGAGGAGTCTCCTGCAATTGATGACCTGAACAATACATTGTTAGCAAAGACATTTTGAAATAATAAAAGTAAGAGTTAACTTCAGAAGTTTTTGAATGTTCCAAAAAAAAAATTCCTTGTAACTTGTCAACTAAAGGATTATTTTACCTGAGGCGGCCGGAGGTCTACTAGTACCTAGAACAATCAGTGACAACATTATGTGCTCCCTCTTTATGGACAACCAAGGAGGAATGCTATTGTTGATAACAAAAATAGGCCACACCGAGTAAGTAGATCTCATCTCTCCAAATGGATTGACACCGTCCACTGCCAATGAAAGCTTGAGATTACGAGGTTCTTCTTTAAAGTGTGGCCATTTTTCTTCTATTTCCTTAAATGATGAGCCATCTGCAGACATTCGCATAATGCCATCCTGACTTCTATTGCGTGCATGGTAATCCATAAATTGTGCCAAGCTATTGCACTTGAATAATCGTTGCAAACGTGGAATAATGGGAATATGTCGAAGAACCTTGCGAGGCACCTTTTTAGTTATTCGATCTGATTGATATCTACTAATATGACAAATAGGGCATTCTGTTGCAAATTCATGCTATTTATAATATATAATATGATAATTCAGACATGCATGTATTTTTTGATATTCCATTCCAATATCTTTCATAATGGCAGATAATTCTCGTTATGAGCGAGGTAGAATGTTTGATGGTGGTAACAAACACTCACCTATCAACCTACGACCAAAAATATAATTTGTTAATTTAAAGAATATTAATTGCTACACGATTCACCCAATATTAATTGTAAGGAAATTACGACTAAAATAATGAAAAAAGATGACATACCTTAACATACGTGTCATTGCTATGTTGGATAAACCATTCATAACCTTCAAGTTCACCAACAACAATACAGCGGAAAGAAGAGTTGTTTTGGAGCCTTCATATAGGGGCTCGTGTGCCTTCTCAAGTATAGGTACATCAAGCTCTGCATCAATATCATCATCATCTTGATCATTGTGATCATCTTGATCTTCTTCATCATCGTGGTCTTCTTCCATGATATCATTACCTTCTACTTCTATATTCACACCTCCATGTTCCCTCATTTGGAAATCCACATTCTTCAAATTGTCATGGTCCATAACATGAAACTGAGGGACGTTGACCTATATGAAAACGATGACCTTATATTAATCATGACCATGTTGTCATCATCAAATCATGTCTTATGTATTTTATAAAATATTAAAATACATACCAATGGACGAAATTCATTTCCCCCTTCAATGTGACCATGTTGCCTACAATGTTCCTCAGTTGTTTTGATTAGATATCGTCGAGTCTTTAAGCCCTTACAAAGTTTGCAAGGACATTAACATTTTCCATCACCCTTTCTTTTTAAGTTAGACCATAGTCTAGCAATTGTCTCCCTATTTTTTTGTGTGTTGATATCGTCAGACATGGTCTTTCTTGAATGGAATGACTCGTTGGTGGAAGAAGGATGATTTTTTTGCAACCTGTTGAAAAAAATCGTTACTGAACAACCATTTTCTCAACCATTTTAATATCAAAAACATCATATGAAATATCTTTATCATTTAGATTTTAATGCTATATTTTAACTTTTAATCAGAATTCTGTGTAATATAAGGACCCCTATATCATCATTTTACTGAGAGTCAAGCAACAAGTCATCGGTAAGTTAACACAACTTGATAAATTTGGGAGTAAGCTTTATTTAAATCATTTAAATTTGGGAGTAAGCTTCATTTGTTTGGTATGAATATGTTGAGTTGTTAACAAAAGTGTCATCCAAAAAATTACCACTAACCAAATGAGAAGGTGACTCAAGTAGGGAAATGGATCATATTTTCCTTATGCAGATTGAGTTTTCCAACAAAAACTAAAGACTTCAATAGTCATAACATTCAAAGGAGAAAAAGGACACACTTGGTGAATAGACTAAAAAATCATAAAAATCAAGGAATGGTAGTTGTTAATGGTGATACATGTTGATGTACACAATTTTTTTTAATTAAGCTAGATAAAATGGGGGCCATATCCAAGGGAACCCAACATGGCCAAAATAAAGGGTTATTCAATGTAATTGTAGGCCTTATCAAAATTAGTTTTCAAGAAGATGGAACTTCATCAAGAATGATAGGCCCACTCCATTCCTTCCCAAATATAAGTAATGTTATCTAGAATCAACTAGATTTGATGAAGTGATTCTACCTAGGTGGGGCAATTTGCATATAAGAAATTGACGGGTCTTTAAGGCCAAGGATTTTGAAATGATATTTTATGAGACATTGAGCATAGTGATAGGTGGTCATTTGTAAATGTCTTTATGGCCACCAAAATCAGATATAAATTTAATATTTCCTCTATATATTAATATTTAATATGTCCTTCTAGACATAAAAGACTCAAATTGCTCCCAAAAAACCCTTCAAACTTAGGGCATGCTTACTGTCTCCATTAAGCATAAGGTGTAATTATTTAATCACATTTAATCACATGTATTTTCCTGCTCGTTGGCTCTAAATATCATGGAGAATGTGTAGCATGTTAATTTGAGTAAGGAGGTTCTATGTGATATGTGTTTGATTCCTTACTGGTGCAGAGTGGATAGAGAAAGCACAGTGATAGTGCCCAACCCAACTTCTATGCACAACAAAGGTTCAAAACCCCAACCAAAGGCTTGGATTCAATACCCCAACCAATAAACTCTACAATGAATCAATTTTTATGGTTTCAAGACACTCCAAACACTTTTAAGACTCAATCCAAGCAGGTGCAAAATTCCTCTTTAGGGACAAGTTCCCTGATTTTAAGCCAAAAGGGACTTTTAAGGTTCTAAGCCTTGAATCCTCAAAAAAAGACTAGAAACCTCTTATGTTCCACCAAAAAAAACAAAATATACAAGTGGATGTGCTCCTAACAACCCACAACATCAAAATCTTCAAAGGACCTAGAGACTCTACTAGGTCTTCCAACCCTGAATTTCTGCAATAACTTTGAAATTTTCCAAATGACCTAAGGAAAACTTGGCACTTTTGACTACCCTTTTAGAAGTTCTAAAAAACCACAAAGATTGAGATCCTGACTCCACTCCTGCATTCATCAACCTTTGCAAAGTCCACAGACCTAATGTGCATGGTTAGGCTTGGGTTTCAAAGCAAAGTGGAAAGAATGGGTTCATGAAATCAAACTCTCACCTTTAGGTTGTTTTCCCTATTCAAATAGACCATAATCACCAGGTTCCTAAGTCCTCCAAGCAACAAAACCTTCTAATTTTCTGCAATCTATCATTTTCCTAGTCAAATACATGGAAGAATTTGACCTAGGGCTTTCCTCCAAAAATAGAAAACTTGACCTCCTACCTCAAAGCTTCAAGAATTTGAAAATATGCATCCCTAACTTTCATTTTACCGAAGGAGAAGAATTTCCATAGGTTCAGTAGCAAGTTAGGGCCATTAGAACCCCAAAACCCTGAAAACAAGGGTTTCTCATAACAGTGCACAAACAAATTGAATAAATTTTGTAATTGGTGACTTGAAGAGATCAAACCAACTCCAAAAGCATGGAATGGAAATACTACAACTTTCAGAGGGATCTAATCACCTCATCCACTTCGTACTACCGTACTGTAACCACAAATGCACGAGGAATAGCTCTGAAATAGTTTGAAGTTTATTGATTTTGAAAGAAATTGATTACAATAATGTTCTCTGGTCTTTCTTTGACCAGTTTGAAGCCTAAATAGGTTCTTCAAACCGTTGGCTCAACCATCAAATGGTTTTTGTAGGAAATGAACCTCTTGTATTGGTAGTTAGCCATTTTTTTGTTAGTTATGATATCTACTTTGTATCTAGGGCAATTAGCCCAACTAGTAGTGGACCTTACTTGTAGTGAGCATTATACAAATCACCTTAATCAATGTCACGTTAACTAGTGTTTTATACTTGAGAATAGATTTTTTGTGGTTTTTCCTACCTTGAATTTCCATATAGAAATTTGGTGCTCATTGTACATGGTGTTTCTTTTGTGCTTTCATGTTTATTGGTGTTTTGATTTTAGGTTTGAATTTATCTTGCTATAGGTACAATTAAAGTTTAAAAATATATTGGGATAACTGTTTCACACACCCTCCCCTTTAATTATTTGAGACAATTCAACATCTTAATGGTGAGTAATATGATAGGGGGAAAATAGGGGTAAAAGAACTTGACATGGAAAGAAAATGAAAAGAAAAAATGGATCTAACCCATGTATTGCTATGAAATGTCCCAAGTACTAAAAACAAAAAAATGTAGAGACAACATAGAAACGACTTGGGGTTTATTTTATCATATTTTATATAAATTCCAAATGGGTTTCTAAAAAAGTACTTTTTTAGCAGAGTGTTTTGGGAAAGTTGTGAAAAAACTAATAAAAATAGTCATTAGAGACCTAGTATGGATTAGGCCTAGTTTGAGGACAACATTGAGGTTTGCTGATAATATTGGGATGTGGGACTTTGAAACCAATCCAAATACATTGATTTAAGTATGAGACCCCATACCTTTTAGGGAGAAAAACCCCATGCTTAAAAAATATAGTACTTTTTATTCTAGTAAGCTAACGGTTAAAATACAATATTAACACTTATTTTATTTGACATGGGTTTACAAATGAAAACTCACAAAATGGATTAATTGTGGTGGCATAATTTCACCTTAAAATATAGAGTAATTCTCTTCAAGAATACATTATATAGATAAGTAAAACAAAGGAGGAAGCTTTTAGATGAGGTTGTGCAGAATATTTGGCACAACTTTTCAACCACTTGTAAGTGCAAATGACATATGTACATCTCCAATGACTTCCCAATCAAACCTCCTAAGTTAGACATCTAAAATATACTATCTTTAGGTATGATATATGCTCTTCTACCTATTTTTGACATCACTTACATTGGTAATAGAATGAACCATAACAATCTAACAATAACATATTCTCTTACAACTTATCATTACCCAATTTTTCTATCCACCTTCTCCATATATTTAAAGATTCATTTGACACTTATCCATTCTATAATATAATCTGTCATAAATTGGCATAGGTAGGTATGTCATAAAATTGTCATAAGTTGGCATAGGTAGTTGTGTCATAAATTTTCATTACATGACACTTGTCATCCTCCGCCAAAAATATCCAAGGTCCTCTAAGTGGGATGTCTACCTCCATACGAGGATAAAATAAGCCATGTCACATTCCAAGTAGGATGACAACCAAACATGCCAACTCTCACTAGAAGATTAAATTAGCATGTGCAAATGAAATTGTCCTTGTAGGCTAATAAATTAACCAAATATTAACTAAATAAACCCAAATAACAATGCTAGGATTTGCAGATGTTGAGACCATGTTAATTCCAATAAGGTTATTGTTAACATGATCATGATCTTATTTTTAGTAGTAACTTTTGGGCATATTCTTTCTCATGTTTGGTAACTCAATTGGCTCATAGTTCTTCATATCATCCACAATATAATGGAAAAAATGAGGTTGTTAATATGTTCTTAGAAGGGTATCTACATATTTCCATTTTAAATAATAAATCTCAATGGATAGATCAGCTATTTCTAGTAGAATAGTAGCATAATGTGTATCCTTCCATAGCTCATAAAAATGTCTCTTTTTATGGCACTATATTGATATCATCATCCTTCCATCATATCATCTTTAAGAGTGTCACCAAGAATTCAAAATATGGAGGGCCACATGCTTCATCAATAAGAAATGCTTTTAGGACTCAAGGAGAATTTGGTCACAACACAAAGTCAAATGAAGCAACAAGAAGACAAACATCACAATGAAAATTTTTTTGAAGTTGGGGGCTGAGTGTTCTTGAGAGTGCAACATTAAATTACAAAAATAAAATTGAAGCAAAAAGTAAAGAATAATAAGTTTTCACCAAAATATCATGGCTCATACCATATCTTGCAAAAGATAGGTAGTGTTGTCTACAAGCTTGAATTGCCACCAACATTTGAACCAAGTTATCTCCATTTATTCATGTTTCTTGTTTGAGGAATGTAATTTAGAATAACGTCCATAGATAAACAATATTAGTATAACTTAATGAAGAAGTAAGAATCATATTAGAGCCAAAGTTCATTCTCTAAACATGTACACGTCTAAGCTAACAAACTAGAACATAATGAGTATCTTATTTAGCATAAGAATCTACTAGTTGAAGATGCCGCATGGGAAGATGAAGAGTTCATTGAAAAGAGTCCACACTTGTTTAGCATTGAGGACAATGCTTCTTTGAATTGGGGGTGTGGGAGGGAGGTGGGGAAGGGGGGTGGGAAATGCTATACCCTTAATCCTAAAGTACACATATGGTTATGAGTAGTTGGGGTGTGGCTACCTTAACTCCTAATTAAGTCATTTGATTATTTTTATACTTCTATTTAGTCATTTTATCAGCTATTATAATCATTTACATCACATTTCATATTATCTTCCTCTTTTGTGTATGTTATTCATTAAAAAATATACTATCTGATATCAACATCTCTAAGAAAATTATACTATCATAACCAAATATACATCTAAACTAGAAATCATCCTTCCATTAAACTACCATGATCTTTACATAAAACTTTAAACTTCTAGGGGAAGAGTACCAATAGTTGTTATAGCTAATTTTGTGCAACCTAAACACCTAAATGGTATATTGGATGCGACAATTCATTTCTGGGTTGTCTTTGTATGTAAATTAAGTGCTTATAACTATTGTTCTAACTTTTGGGTCGTATAGACAAATACTTTGGATATGCTATGTGTGCAAGGGTCAAAAAGTGGTCACGCCAAGGTTATGTCTAAAACAATTCCCTATTGCTCCATTACTTGTGCACTTTGACAACCAAAAACATTGCACAATTGATCCATACTTGCACACAAATGCCCCAATAATTGTTGACTATTGGTACAAATAAAGTTGTATAATTAATCTAATTACTAACTTTTTTTCTCATAAAATAGGAGGCTATTAGCCTACTAGCTTATTCTTTTTAAGTAGACTTTTTATTAGCAAAACCTAATAAATGATAAATAAAAATGAAGATAAATGATAACTGATATTCCTCCCCTATGTTTTAGTAGACTTTTTAATAGAAAAGCCCAATAGACCAAAATATGAATGATAACTGATACTCCCCCATGTTTTCTGAATGTTGAAATGCCCTAATGTTGATCTCTTTTGTTAATATGGTCATAGAAAGGTTACCTGATCAGAAAGGAAAAGCGAAGGATGCTTTGCTTTGAATTCCTATTCATGTACAATAATTAATGTTCACTATAGAAAACCCATATATACTTCTTTGTAGAATTAAAAGATACATTTCATTTAATAATAACAACTTGAAAGTTACAATTATTAGTATAATATTATCAAAAAATATTAATTTAAGTACAACATTTAAATCAATAATTATTATCACGACCTTTAGAAAGTGCTCATGTAAAGTGTATGAGAAAGTCATTATTTTTTGTGAGTGCAATTTTTCAAGCCATTGTCACACTTGCAAATGTATGTGTCATGATATTTGTCATTGTAGCTGGCAGTATTATTGGCTTTCAGATTGGTTGGCCTGGATATGAGCTGGCTAATGGCTATTTTCCATATGGACTCAATGGTGTGCTTGGTGGGGCAGCAACATTTTTCTTTTCTTATATTGGTTTTGATACAGTTGCTAGTACTGCTGAAGAGGTCAAGAACCCACAACATGATTTACCTCTAGGCATTGGCATAGCACTTTCCATATGTGGTGGACTATACATGCTTGTGTCTGCTGTTATTGTTGGCATTGTACCATACTATTTAATGGACCCAGATACTCCAATCTCATCCTCATCTTTAGGTCATGGCTTACATTGGGCAATGTATATTGTTATTGCTGGTGCAGTGGCTGCACTTTCATCTACATTGATGGGTTCCATTCTTCCTCAGCCCAGAATATTGATGGCAATGGCTAGAGATGGATTACTGCCTTCATTTTTCTCTGAAATCAACAAAACTACTTTAGTTCCCATCAATAGCACTTTACTAACTGGGTGTGCTACTTCTATTATGTCATTTTCATGGATGTTTCTCAATTGGCAGGCATGGTCAGTGTTGGTACACTACTTGCTTTTACAATTGTGGTAGTTTCTATTCTTATACTGAGATATGTGCCACCAGATGGGGTGCCTATTTCACCTAATTTCATCCAAGGATAGGGACTAACACATTTTTCCAAGGTCTTACATCAATTTTGGATAGGGAGATACACATCTATCCAACATCAGTTATGAACAAGGAGATAAACATCTGTTCACAACAATTATTCTTGCGGACAAATACTTCCGATCACTTGCACCATCACATGAATGGGGACAATCACATCCATTCACTAACAACCAAGAAATGTGATTGGGGACATAGACATCCAACCAAAAATACAAAGTTTGAGAACCAAGTCCTCGTTGTTGCATATGCAGCCACCATTGTAGATTAGTGCCACTCTGATCACAAATGATATGAGACGGTTGCTGCTTCCATTTAGAAACCAATCTTAGCTTTAGTCTTTTTAGTACAAATAATTTTTTCACTAATGCAATTCATGACCCTGTCGCTAGTGACTAACGAGAGGTCACTGAATCTCCTCCAACCTCTAGTGCCTTCATCCTCTGGTGAGTTGGCTACTTAGCAGATTTGGCTTTTGAGTCTCATTTTGTCACTTGCAAGGAAAGAACATATTCTCCCTCATAATGTTAACTTTTCACAAAGAGTGTCAGGTACCACCGATCATACACTCCAAATACAATTGAAATAATTTTTGTTTTGATATAATTTTTTTTGACACGTTTTAAATTTTGACACACACTATTAATATTATTACAATTCATTAAGATGGATCCTATAATTCAATTTGACTTTCTTGAAAAAGAAAAAGTCAAACTGACCACTGTGGGAGACACTAATTTTCTAATATGAGCCCATACCTTGACATCTATTCCACCACATCCATGTCCATTGAAGAGGGTAAGAATAGAATCACGTTGCATAGGCTAGATTCCTCTACACAGCCTCCGACCTTTGACAAGGATAGTGCTAAAAAGGATCACGACCGATATCTGATCAATACAATCACCATTTCCTAAGGTGGAGCTCATGTCCAAGTGATTTGTGACTTTGAAAGTCAACCCCTGTCTGGATCAGCTTGGGAGCTTCCTGAAAGGTTCATGAAGAGAGTGTGGTATTTATCATTGAGAAAGCTCAGAAGAGAGCATCAATGTTGAAGACATCCATAAAATTTGAAGTTTTAGCCTTCAATTCAAGGTATAAATTAGTGACTCAAAATGTCAGTAAGTCTACCACCAGCCGACAATGACAACTTTATTTGCCTTGATGAATTCTTCATATCACTAAAGACTCCTCTCGCAGTTGAAGGAGTAATTGCTATCACAATCACACCCTAGTTTGTGTCAAATGGCCATGGAAAATTCTTCTTGTATCTTTTTATCACATAGACCAAGTAAAATCTACATCACTCATATTGATAAAACATTTTCTTCTAGTTTTGCCTATCAATTCATAAAATCTTGATCATCCCTATTGTTAAAACATTTTCTTCTCTTTTTGCCCATCAATTCATAAAATCTTGATCACCCAGTTTGTTAAAATAGTTTCTTCTTGTTTTGCCCATCAATTCATTAAATCTTGATCACCCATTTTGTTAAAACATTTTCTTTTGGTTTTGCCCATTAATTCATTAAATCCTAATCACCCATATTGTTAAGACATTTTCTTCTTGTTTTGCCCATGAACTCATAAAATCTTGATCACCCATTTTGTTAAAACATTTTCTTCTTATTTTTCCAATTAATTCATAAAATCTTGGTCACCCATTTTGTTAAAACATTTCTTCTTGTTTTTCCCATGAATTCACAAAATCACACTGATAGGCACTTTGCATGTTTTCTCTCAGTTGACCAATTGCACCTCAAGTTGTATATCTTACAGATGGCTCTTAAAACACCCACATAGATTTCAATATATATTAATATTTCTTTCAATCTGTTATGCCAGCTACAGATGTTCTCAAGAATATGGGAAATGGAAGAAATGTGAATGATACATCTGTCATATATTCAACAGACAGTAAAGGAAACAGTTCATTTGGAGGCAGTCTGAGCCTTGAAGAAAGAAAATCATTTTTCCAATATGATGGGACTAAAGAAATATCTTGTGGGTTTCTAAGTCCTCAAGACAATGGATTCAAAGTCTCTAGTAAAGATCACCAAGCTATGGATTCTTGTAGGGGTGTAGTTGTAGTTTCTGCCATTTTTGGAGCATATGATAAACTCAGGCAGCCAAGACATGTTAAGAAAATCATAGCCCAAAGTGTTTGTTTTTTCATGTTTGTAGATAAAGAAACCCTTGAATCCCTAGCCCACAGTGACATAAGGCCAGATGAATTCCACAAAATTGGGTTATGGAGGATTGTGTTGGTTACAAGCTTGCCTTACAATACTTCTGTGATGAATGGAATCATACCAAAGCATCCACAAGCAAAGCCTCACACCCAAATTTACATATGGCTACCATAAATAGAATAAGTCCATACAAAAATCGATTACAAAAAAGAATGCGCAGTCAAGAAAAGACTTTCCAATCTAAGAGAAAATGAAGCAACTCGGGCCAATCCAAACCAGATATATGGCTTCACGCTATTAATAAGCCACATAAATTAAATGATACAGGCCAATTGTATAACCTTACCTCTGAAATTTGAAACCATCAATGCAAGAGCACAAGACCAAATTGCTCCCCCCCGCTCCCGCCCGTGCTAAAAATAAAACCGGAAGTGTTTAAATGAAATGCACTTCTATTTTTTTTTTCACTTTTTATGCCCCGTGTTGGTTGAAATTTTGACCAACATGGGTTATATGCGTTGGTTGAAATTTCAACCAACACGTGCATATAAGGAAAAAAAAAGAAAATTTTAAAACCATTTTGCACTTTGGTCAAAAATTTTGGTCGAAATTTGGGTTCAAATCTACTAGTGATTCTTGAGGGACACTTCGGCCCAGAGTCGTTAGCGGCATTCAAACGACTATGTGTGGTGAATGAAGTTTCCACTAGCGTTTACTCAGCCATTTGGAGCTATTGGAATAGATGGTTCAATGCTACGAATGATGGTTGGAAAGATACGCAATGTGGGCCGTTTGAATTTTGGAACACTTTAAGTTCTGACATCGACTGAGAATGTGTTACGAAATTTAGATGAACTTGAATCTCTGAAAACCAAGATAGGTTATTATAGGCCCTAGAAACACATTCTTGTAGGACCTAATAGATTGATGCTACCTCGCATGAGATCCAAGATATGACCCCGTAAAGATCACCGATTTCATGCTAAAGGGACCTTGAGGGACACTTCGGCCCGCAGTCATCGTCGGCATTCAAATGACTATGTGTGGTGAATGAGGTTGCCACTAGTGTTTACCCAGCTATTTAGAGCTGTTGGAATAGACAGTTCGATGCTATGATCCGATTTGAAAGATACGCAATGTTGGCCATTTGAACTCAGGAACACTTTGAGTTTTGACATCAACCAAGAATGTGTTGCCAAATTTAAGCGAACTTGAATCTTTAAAAATTGAGATAGGTTATTGTAGGCCCTGACAACATGGTCCCGTAGCACCTAATGGCTCAATGTTACCTTGCATGAGATCCAATATATGGCTCTGTAAAGATCACTGATTTCATGTTGAAGGGACCTTGAGGGACACTTTGGCCCAGAGTTGTCAAGGCGTTCGAATGACTGTGTGTGGCAAACGAGATGCCCACTAATGTTTACCTGGCCATTTAGAGCTATTGGAATAAATGGTTTGATGCTATGACTAATGGTTGGAAAGATACGCAATGTTGGCCATTTGAACTGAGGAACACTTTGAGTTTTGACATCGACCGAGAATGTGTTGGCAAATTTAAATGAACTTGAATCTCTGAAAATTGAGATAGGTTATTGTAGGCCTCGAAAACATGGTCTCGTAGCACCTAGTGGATCGATGCTACCTTGCATGAGCTCTGATATATGAACCCATAAATATTTCCAATTTCATGCTCAAGGGACCTTGAGGGACACTTCGGCTCAAAGTGCAATCTAAGACCAGTGAATTAAAATATTTGCATAAAATGTGATTTGGATTAGTTTATGATGTAAGGAATTTTCCTTGGTTGTTATTTATCTTTCCAAAGGAAATTATTGGTGTTCTTGATAGTGACTAGATTTGGGGTCATAGTTAGTGATTAAGAGAGCCCCGTTTTGGCACCAGTCATGAATTACAAGCACTAGAATTGAGTTTTATGGCATGGGCTAGGAAATTTTTGTATATCAACATGTGATAGAGTTTGGGGATTTTTTAGTATTTAAATACATCTATGGGATATATTTCAGAGTTCAATTATATGGGAAGAATGGTTGTGAAAAAGATATTTATGTTTTTCATTTTGAGAAGATCCAGAGTGATTTTGAGTCACAGAGGAAATGCCTTGATCTTTCCACAAGTGCTATTTTGACAAGTTCTGATCACTTGAGGGACATAATATTATATGTTTAGTTGAAAAGAAAATCAACAGGAGACACTGAAAATGAACTGAAAAAATGTAAGGTTTCTTCTCAATGTAAGTAAAATCTTTTCCCTCAATGAAAGATTGAAGTCTTTCCAAACTAATTTCTCCCAAATTATGTGAAACTCTGAACTTACCATTTGAATAATGACAAGTTTTTATTTTCATGCAGGCCATTCTTTTGAGAGTCATGAACATTTTCATCCATCTCTTACCGAAAAGGAACGTTAGATGGTGAAATCTACTAAAACAAAAACTGAACAGATGAGCAGAGGGATGCATAGTCATAATTTTTCTAGTAGACGTCCTGTTAATGAAATAGAAAAGAAAATGGCCCTGGAGGAGCTACTAAGTCTTTCAAATTAGAAAACCCCTTTGGCTTAGTAATTATGAGGCCATATAGTGTCTACCGATATTTTAGGCTTGTAAGATTCCCTAGCCTCTCTCTATGCCTGTATGTATTTAGAAATAATGTCTTCAGATTTGGGGTGATATTCAACAATCTCTATTATATTACAATCTCCTATACTCTGCAAGTCTATTTGACAGGAATTCAAGAAGCCAATCTATTATTGTCTAAAGGATATTTTGGGTTTCTTTTTTTTGTTACATGTTTTTTAATAACAATGTTTAGATGGTTCTTAAGGTAATGTTGCTTATTTTATGTGAAAATTTGTTCTACAGACAACACCAAACACATTTGTAGATAAAATCAAATTACCAAGAGAAAGAATAATGGTGACTCTTGTGGATCCTAACAGAAGGGAATGGTCTGTATGATTCCTTAGGGATCTCCCTAAAGCTTCCTTGATTCATGGATAGAGATATTTTTCAATTTCCAATAATCTTGATGATGGAGATGCCTGCATTTTTGAGTGGGTAGATGATAGTAAAAACAAAATTAAACTTAATGTCCATATTTTCCCTGTTGTCAAAGAATGTAGTCCTTATAAGTATTTTAAAGGAGGACAAGTGCATAATAGCCTTCCATCACATATGAATACGAAAATACAAGTCTTATGCAATGATTTTGTCACCAATTTCTAGCAAAGACATCTAGACTTGAAAAGGGAAAATGTGTGAAACAAGGAATAGAATAGATGCAAGGGAAGAAGGTAAAACCTAGTAATGGAAGCAAATGTATTAATCTGGATAAACCAAAATGTAAACCTTACATTTCAAAGAGGGAGAAGTTGGAAAGGAAATGAGATAGTGCATCCTTGAATTGAGTTGGTTCCTTAAGGCTCTTCCATGGCCTACCAAGTAATCTAAACAAATAACTACAAGTAAACAATCATTTAAACTGACTGTAACTAGTTCCAGGTAGTTGGCCAACCTTATTAAGGATTATTTGATAGTATAGGCATGAATAGAGAAGTGTGAGGAGTGTAGGGTAGATTCATAGGCTATGTGGATCAAAAAGACAATGTAAAAAGAACTTTTTGTATCAATAAAAGTTTAATTCTCTGCAACTTTAGTTCTCTGTCAGGGTATAGTCAATATAGTCTAAATTTAAAATGTGATTGGAAATGTATTGTTGATTCGATCTTGATGTAAACAACCTTCTTTTGGTTTTTTGTACATGTTACTGAATTTGTTTCAGTGTTTTGTTTGGGAATAAGGTTAAGGCACTCACTGGTATATATGACTATGCCAATATTGGGCTATAAATAGCAATCAGAGAAAATTCTCCATAAAATAGTTTGACTCACCCACTAATATGTTTATTATGATTGGTGTGGTGAGTCAAATGTACCATAACTCCTTGTAATACATTGGCCTTATGCAGGGGTTTGGGAAGGAGTGTTGAAGAACCCAAATGGAGAAAGATTACTGATTAAGGGAAACCAGTCCCACACCAGTCATGGCTGGGAGTAATCCGATGGATGGAGAGGGTAGTTAAGGGTTGGAATAGTCTATTTAGATGCATTTTAAGGTGTTATAACCTTTATTAGAGTTGTGAGTGGTTTTATAGGGTGATTTCTCTAAAACCCTTGGTTTCTAAACCAAATAATGAGGTTTTATTGAATAGGAGTGTAGATGGGTGAATATGGGAAAACTAAATTGAAAAATTGTTGTCTTTTATCCTTTATCAAGACTATTTGGGGTTGTGGAGTCTTAGAGATTAGTGGATGATAGAGTTGCTTCTTTGGGCAAGGGCTAATTAGGCCTAGTTGAAGGGTTAGGGGGTGAAGGAAGTGTTCACTAATTAGGTCATGAAATTCTGAGAATGATATCAAATTATTTACTCTAAAAAGGGTATTTGAAAGTGTAAAAATATTGCTAGGTCTTTTGGGGATATTGTGAATGAATTTCTAATTTCAAGGTTTGAAGGGCTACTAGATGGGCCTAGAAATACTATAGTAAAAGAATGGTGAAGGATGAGTGGATAGGAGTGAATGGGAAGTTGTAACATGGAAAATGTGACATTTTGAGATGATCTAAGGTGTAAGGATTAGGGTGTGAAGTTTGGTTTGAGTTTTGATGTGGTGGAGGCACTAGGTACACTAGGTGGCCTAGGAGGGTATTGGTGTTTAGAGAGATTAGAGCAAAGAAAAGTGTTAGTGAACTCATGAGCATGGTTGTGGGAGTAAATTAAAAAGTCAAAGAAATCCATTTGATCTTTGAGTAGGAATAATTCCTTGAGTTGATTCCAAGTTGCTTGTTGAATCCAAGAGTTGAGTTAACCTACTTAAGGTGATAGTTAGTCACAGTCAGTGATTGGGAGAGCCCTGTTTTGGTACCAGTCATTTTGGAAAATGTATTAATCTAGATAAACCAAAATGTAAACCTTCCATTTTAGAGAGGGAGAAGTTGGAAAGGAAGTGAGATAGTGCATCCTTGAATTGATTTGGTTCCTTAAGGCTCTTCCATGGCCTTCCAAGTATTATGTGCTTGCAAGTCATTGGCATAACATCATAATTTTTTTTTTATTAATAATGAGAAATATTTTTACAACTTAGCTCAATAGGAGCACCAGAGGAAATAAATGAGTAGAGAAATTCTCTGGTATTTCCCCAAAAAATAGAAGAGAAAGGTTGTCATTAAATCTTACAAACTTACCATTATACATACGGGGTAATGCATGAGCAATTTAAAGTCCACCCAATTTACAGTGATATATAAATTTGACATTACAATATTTTGTATCTCCATTTAGTCCAATGAACCAATTGGGTCTGCCCTACCCTTGATTGTCTCAAGTATTGCCTCATGGTCTGACTCAGGAACCTTCCAAAGAGTTTTATTATGCATTCTTCCCCCATATTTGATCAAGTGGACATTTGATGCAACGACGAGGTTTTAATAATGAAGAATCTTTCTCCATGTCTTCCAATCCTCAAACAACCACAACCTAGGGTTCTTCATAGCATACCATCTAAGCCATGTACCAGTTACAACCACTTCTCTTATAGGGTATTCTAATTCTTCACCATCGACAACTGAGTGATCCAATTTATTTTTTTCCTCAACACAATGACACAAATAATAAGTTGTCCCTTCTTCATTGTCTTCAGGTGCAATAACAACAAAAAATGGCCTGTAATTATATAAACATAATGAGGACATTAGTTTACTGAATATTTATGATGAAGTACTAAATTTGAGATTATTTGTATGTGGAAAATTTTACTTGGTTGTACTAGATCAGATAAGTGATCAAAGTCAATGGATGATTCCATTTCTGTCAGTTGTAGTGATTCATGGGGATGATAGGAGGCAAGTGGACTCAAAATACATGTATACCATTTGTCAACCCATTCCTTTAACTCACATCCATCCCAATATTCATCTACACATGATGAACAAAAGAACACCATATGTTGTGTGTGGGTACTCCATGAACTTGCATTACAACTTCTAAAAGAGTGTAGCTCACTCAATCCTGTCAGTGTAAAAAAATCCTCATATGGTGTAATGTTAGTTTCATCCATCAACCAAAAAAATCTACAAACCGTAGACTCACCTTCATTACCTGGACCCATTGTAGTATTACACCACTAGACAATACACCCTGCATCTGACAATGTTGCTTTCTCTTTGTACTTTAATTCTTTATGTTCTAAGGCTCTTTTAATACATGCACCTGCACCATCGTGCTCTCCCTTTCCATGACCGACCTCTATGAAATTCCACATATATTGAATTCCAATAATCTTATGCATCTTGCACAACCAATAAAACATCTGAGAATTCTTGAATTGTGATGCACAATTATCTGACCATATGATATGTTGATGATATTTTATGCCCCTATTTGCCAAATGACCATAAAATAGTCAAAATCAACCATGTACAAACTCTGTATAATGTGAGTGATCATCACTGATATAAAAATGATACTCCGTCAATATCTTCATGTTCTCCTCTGTACTGTGTGGTAAATGCATGAATGCTATATGAACAAATATAGCAACCTGTTGAGAGCTGTAATACTTTGCTTGCACCTCATTCTGTTGTTGTAGTGTGTAGTTCTCTGCAAAGTCCACAACTGAAACAATGGTATCAAGTGGTAATGTTTCCTTGCACAACTTGATTTACATATCCAACCATCGTGCTCTATGTGTATGCCTTGCATACTCATAAATATTTTTTTGACAAAAAATTTCCATGAACTGATACACTGAAATTTTTTCAATTACTAAATCACATCTTTTAGCCTCTTTTCCATCTTTTAGATTGTTTTTTATGGTCTTATATTTTCCAAATTCCATTATTTCATTACCAATTGCATGTGTACTCTTCATATGTTGACAAATTGGCAAATGCCACAAACCTTCACAATTTATGCATGTACCATTCAAGCATGAGAGCTTGTAAAATTGTTGACCATCCACTCTTTCACATAAAATGGTAGATATTAATTCCCTTGAAGATCTAGGTGGGATATTTATGTTACAATCCTGCAAAACATTGTTTGAGTGCAAATCTACACATAGATTCCTATAAACTTCAAAATGGTTAGAAAATTCAATATGTACCCTACAACAACAAGTTGTGTGTGTGTGATTTATCTTCACATAAAAAGGTTTACAGATTTGAAAATATCTCTGACTAATTTTAATTTGAGGATACATATAGATAAATTTTGCAAAGAATTGTGTCTGAGTTGAATCCAAAAAATGTTTTGGATGTGGAACACGAATTTGACTACCAATCCTCCTTCTTACAACATCTCTTTGATTAGGAGATACCTGTGTGTTATTCTTCCAAAATTATTCAATCAAGGATTTCAAAGCTTCAACAATTACTTTATCTTTTCGTGGTAGTCTACCGGAAAATGCCCATAACTCATTGCTATTTGGATCTTCCACTCTTTTATGCCTTCCCAACACTCTCATTAGAGACTTTCTACTTATTTTCAATATTTTGATTGTCTTTCTAATGAGTTGAGATTTCTTCATTTGAGTGCTTACTATCGTTGATGTAAGTACAATTCGTGTGGCATTACTATCTTTTGTGCGTGATGTAGAACCCACACTCTCATATGAAGTCATTAGATTGTTTACAATAGATTTTTCATTTGACTCATCCATCGTTCTTAGTCCAAGAATCTTCATGATGGGCCTAAATTTTAGATTTATCAAAATTTTAACAAATAGTTGACATCTTCCTATCATGTTTAAATTCTCAAAAAATAATATCCAAATACGATTAGCATTTCTTTGACAAGTATGTTTGGGAATCTTGTCAGGCATTGCTTGCAAAATGTTAGTATCAATATCAATCAAATATTTTGGCTTTCTATAAATAATTCTAGGAGCATCAAAAAAATTATGTGTGAATTGCATACCATCTTGAGTGCTTTCAACATGAGACAATGTTGTTCCTACACCTTGGGATGTAGACAATGGTGTGCCTTCAACATGATACAAGGGGGTACATACACCTTGGGATGTAGACAATGGTGTGCCTTCAACATGATACAAGGGTGTTCCCACACCTTTAGAAGTAGAAAATGGTGTTCCTTCAACATGATACAATGGTGTGCCTCCAACATTGGATGATGATGTCTCTTCAACTTGGAAACTCATAGATGATGTGCCCACATCTTCATAATTCAATTGTCTTGTTGCACTCAAGTTTCTGATTCGTTGTCTTTTTGTTTCCAATTCCAATTCTCTCTATTTTGTATTGATGTTTCATGTTCCTCATCCAAAGAAAAATATTCTTCTATGGTATCCAATTTTTTTTGTTCACGAAGTTGTCTCATTCTTTCCCTTTTCTTCTCTTTGTCTCTTTCATGCTCTTCTGGTATTAAAGTCTTTGCTCATTTCCTTGGCATGATGATGATTTATACATATGAATTGATTAAAATTTTAAAAATATAATATAAATGTAAAACAATAAGTCAAATTATAATACAAACCTCTTACAATATGACAAATTATAATATAAATTTATTACAATTATATCAAATTATGTATTGAACAAGTCTATATCATACTAATTATAAACCAAAACACTCTTTATTCACATTTGACATGTAAAAAAATAAAAAAATTACCTCAATCGATAAATTTTGGTGATAATGATTGACTTTCATATAGAGAAACTGGGCCTCTTTCACGAGATCCTTAACAAAGAAGACTGTTTATTTTAGTCTTCCATAACGCGTGTGCCCTATGCAAAACTAAAAAGTGTTATGCATACTCTTGCATAGCACGAGCATGCTATAGCATGTGCGCCCTATGCAAAAAAAGAAAAAAGGATAGAGAGAGAGAGAGAGAGAGAGAGAGATCTCTTCCTCTCACTCTGACTATTTCTCCTCACAATTGAAATATATGACTTAAAAAGGGTGCATGCCCTATAGCGCACATGCCCTATGGAAGTCATAGATTTCCATAGTGCGCACGCCCTATAGGGCACACACGCTTGGTAAGGCATTGGAGTTTACCAATCCTAAGGCTTGGATTTTCCTTGGAGATCCAACCCAAAGGCTTGGAGGATTCAAATAGGCCTGAGACATGTTTTCCAATAGACATACAAAAAAATGACAACTTTTTGTGTGTGCTCTTCGTCAGGTTTACTCATGGTTCGATATCGTAAAAATCAGATGACGTGATATTGTAAATCTCTCTGTTAGCTATCTAATCGTATAATTTATTTTTAATTCTGATTATGTTAAATTTTTCATCTCTAATTTATTTTGTGTGTATGTCCGTTATTTGTAAAAAACTAACGTGTAGTATTTTGGGCATAGATTTTGTCTCGTTCATTAAATTTTGCAACAAGTTACATTTTTAGAAACTAGACTCCATTCTACACACTTTAAAAAAAAAGAAAATTTGATTTTAGATTAGTTTTAAATGATTTCTAGGAGGAGCACATAGAAATTTCATGTTTTCAGGATGTGTGCACTTCATAAATTCATCAAAAATTATACATTCATCAAAAAATTAGTGAAAAAATCCAGGATAAACAATGTGGTGTTAGCTAACTTCTCATTGGAGCAATTAAAAAAATTCAAAAAAAAGTTAAAATTTTAGGAGGATCACACCAGACGCTATGTTATGTTTTTTCATAAAAACTAGGACCACTTTTTGTGCTCCCCCTTTTTGAGGGCCTTAATCTGCACCATTTTCAAAATAAATTAGTAGTTTAGGAACTAGATTTAGAGTCTTGTTCTTGTCGCATTTTAAAATTGAGTCTAGCTATCTTCAATTTCTTGTTGAAGTTCAAAGTTTGCTAATTTTAGGAAAAAAGTGGCATCTTATACCCCCTCTTTGGTCCCCCATCTTTGTGCCTTTACCTAAGAATAAGGCTAAAAAAATTATTATATTTATGTTTTCTTTACTTGTGTGCACATCTACAATAACACAAGTTAATTTTTATCATTTTGTTTCTTTGTGTTATGATGTTATTGTTTAATCATCATTTTACATTTTCCCCAACTACATAACAATGCGTACTTGATTCTTATATATATATTTATCTCCATATAACATCTAAGATCCCAAAGAACCAATATACTAAAATCTAAAAAAATTCATTGAGAATTGATTTAGTAAGACCCTAGTCATATGATGCCTTTTTTATGGACATACACTCTAAATATGCTATTCAACTAATGATTTGAGAAAAAAATAAGATTTTAATAAGTAGACTATATTTATTTATAATTTTTTTCATTCATAAGTGTGAATTGAACAAGAAGGTTCAATGAAGCATTCTTTACAAAATTAAAGCTAAAATGGCTCAATAAGACATTAATTACATAAATTGAACTAATTTATCATTACAAACATAGTTATTAGATTGAAATCATACTAATTATTGAATTATTGACATACTGAATTATTGACATGGATCCATGACCTTATATTCTTTTGACCTAAATTCTAAACTACACAAAAAAAAAAGACACCTCAAAAAATGATATTAGAATCTCACTTTAGTTTAAAAATTTGTAATCATAAGCTCTCACTACTGAAAGCGCAGGAGAGAGAGATCAAAACCAAATTGTCTATTGATGTATACCAAATGGAGGAATATATACAAAGAAAACTATTACATAGTTACCTAAAATAATATAGAAAGAAATTAGTTATAGGCTAACATTCCCCCTTATTACATTGATCCTGGAAAAAACATAAAAAACACCTTGCCTGAGGGACACCCCTCCCCTTAAAGATTACATAAAAAAGCATATTGAGTACATGATTTGAATACTTATTTTGAGAAAATCTTTTCTTCAAGTAGCGAATCCTAAACTAAGCAAGGCTCCATCAAGCTATCCCTTTACCATCTTAAAGGTGTAGCTTTCAGCTATGTTCTTAAGCTCTCAATCCTGAACTCTCAAATCATAGAGTCTAGAATTATTCAACAATGATATCTACAAGATACGATAGATCTCTATCATTGTCTAGTGACTATGAAAGGATATAATTCTCAGCCATATACTTTGAAGCTTTCTTGAAAATAATCCATATTGAGTGTAGTACCAAATAAAAAACCCGTCTCCAACATGGGTTTTCACAAGACATGCATTCTTCAAATTTGTTAGCATTAGCAAGAAAATAAAATAAAAAAAACCAAAAATGCAAAAAATGCTTCTCATGCTGAAGACCATTTCAAAGAAAGAATCTAACTTGAGATTAAAGAAGTTCCTCCATCCTCCAATGCCTCTATCCTCCAAAATGATGTTGTTAAAGTTTATCCAATTTCTTTCTTGGATGATTCTTTAGAGGCTTCATCGTCAAGGTGAGAATCTTAAAAGAATTTTGTGAATCCATATAACCTTGTTGTTCAATATTTTGTCTCATTATGAACATAATAAACTCTAAGATAACTTGCATTGCCTAAATCTTTTGTAGGGGTTATGATTTGAGCAAAAAAATAGTAATTCTATATGACCTAACTTTTCTTGACTGTAAGTAGATACAAATAGAACTCCACTTATTAAAAAATTACCACTACCTCTCCTTTTAGAAGGAGTGATCTGATCTCCCATGCCATATTCCAAATATACATAAATTTGGATAATTATTTTAATTTGATTGCCAAAAGGAATCCAATCAAGAGTAAAAACATTTGTGATGGACCCTTATTCCCAATAAGGAAGAA
Organism: Chamaecyparis obtusa; assembly: GCA_027943335.1. Taxonomy (NCBI): domain Eukaryota; kingdom Viridiplantae; phylum Streptophyta; class Pinopsida; order Cupressales; family Cupressaceae; genus Chamaecyparis; species Chamaecyparis obtusa. Next base: position 1,160,981 of record BSBK01004168.1, read on the forward strand.
GCCACACATGAAGTCAACATCACACATCTCATAGATTAACTTGATGAACATTCCATCAAATCGAAGGCCTAACAAATAATGAATTCAACACAATGATTGTAAGACAATACCAATTTATGAAGCCAACCACTTACTAAAATCCTTCCCATAAAAAATCTATCATGTTTTAATGTTACAAAAATTCTATTCCTTACAGCCTCAAAAATAATCATGTAGTTAGTAATTATCTCACTTATCTATTTTCCTTGTAGTACAAATATAATGTCTCCTTTGAGAAAATACTTGTGGTGGTGCTCACAATGACAAAATGAATGGAAAATAGCATATACATAAAGTATATACCATTAGTTCAATGAAATAGTGCCTTAACCAACCTACTTGTATTCTGGTGATAGATATATCTATGGGGTTAGATTCACATGATGGAACATTTTTAATGAATATAAAATAAGTGGAAACACACAATGTAGAAGTACAAAAAGGAGATAAATGTTTGATTGAAAGCTTCAAAGGAATTCTATTGCAACAAACTATGGCTCTTCCATCTATTCACACTACCATATAAACTTCATCTATCACAACTGAACGTAGGCACAAGAACGGATATTGCTCTGATACCAAATGAAAGAGCGTAAGAGAGAGATCAAAACAATCTTGTCTATTAATGCAATTAGAATGGAGGAATATATAGAAAGAAAACTATTACATAGTTACCTAAAATAGTATAACAAGTAATTAGTTATAGGCTATTATAGTTATTTGATAGCTATTTGACAATGTAATAGCCGAATGTAGTAGTTTTCCAAAATCCAATGTCTAGTATGTTGTTTGTTCTAGAGATGACCATGTTCTTCTTTTTTGCATCAACGTTTCAGATCACACTCTTTGATCCATCATTAGGATGAAAAAGAGCTAAAAGAGAAATAGAGGTTTTTATGCCAACAAATACTTCAATTAATTTGAAAATTTATTTTATATACATATGATCTGTAGGTAGTCAACCTTAAATGAAGAATGCTTATACACAACTTCCACCACTTTTATAGAAATAAATAAAATAATTGGCAAAGACCCTAATAACTCCACATTATTATTTTTAAAATACCCCAACAAAAGGCATTGGCTTGTAGTGCAGTGGTTGCTGCTTCTCTTTGTAATAGGAAGATCTTGTGTTTGATTCCCAAAATGAGAGATTAAATAAACTTAATATAAAAAAAACCCCAACAAACATAAACGTACATGTCATTTTAATGTAGGCTTCCTTGCATTCATTCAACAAAACAAAAGATGAAACTTCTTGTTTAATAGACTTAATCAATCATAGTTGAAACCACTACATAAAAAATAACTAAATTATACCTACTTTGGGAGTATCCTTTTAACATCTCACCAGACTCTCCCTCTATATTTCCCTATTACAAAACTAGCCTCCATTAAAAGCATATTTTCAAATTTGATAACGGTTGGGCTATTTTGTAGTAGCTGAACTCCGTGATGCAATTTGTTTTATGTTGTGAAACAATCCTTTACAATTGAGATAACTAATTGATCAAGTTATTGTCGCTTAGCCGTTCCCTTTGCTAAATAAGAAAGACACAATTAGGAAAGCCGAACATTGTAATTATTTTTGTATTATCAAAATCTCACAATTTTCAATGCCCAAAGAACTTTCCCATCTATATATACAGACCATCTATATACAACAAAATCTAATAAATTTCAACTTGACTACAACTACATTAAATCCTGAAGAAGGCTTGAATTGTACACCCTAGATGCTGAAGGCATTATTACCAAAAAACTACTAAAGTTTGGATAGAGCCAATGAAGTTCCCTATTTTATTTCTAGCCCTACATTTTCTTCCAAAAATGAGAAAGCGATTCCTCTTGACCAATCAATAATTCTTATCTAATGATTACATTAATTTTGATATGCCTATGAATGAAGTGGACTTAACTCAATTCTAATCTAATGAGTACACTAATTCTAGTATGCTCGTGAACCAGGTGGACTCAACTCCAATAGCATCTATCTTGCTAAATAAATCCTTTGTTAAAAAAATCTGAATGAAATATATACCTTAGTACCATATACTTCAATAAATTTGAACCCTAATGCCAAATTAGATTCCACCAAAAGATATAACTTCAGGGATACTCACTCTTGCTACACAAAATGAGATATCTTAAAGATTTAGTATTGCAAAATGACACCAATTGAACATAAATATAACAATTTATAAGAGAATTAAAGGATTACTTGAAACTTTCTCTAGATTACATTGACACAAATATTTAATTTTTGGGGAAGTGATTCCAAACATGCGTCCTCTCAAGTCTATTTTTAGATATAAATATTTAAGATTATTTCCCTAGATGGACACACCTTGTGTTTATAATACTCTAGAGTTTGATATACCTAAATAAATGCCCTGTTATCATATTTGTCATCATTTTTAGTAACTGGCAGCTAAATTTGCATATTGGAAAAACATGGTTGTAATCTAAAAGCCATTCTTCAATACACCCATCATGAAAAACATGCTCACAAGAAAATTCTTTCCTCATTTCTCCCATTTTTATATCCTTCATACAGATCAAGCACTGTAACTCCCCAATCTTTATCAAGGGAAAGTCGTATATGGAATCTACATTTTCTTGACTCCATTTATGAAATATATATTTAGCCTAGGCAGCATCCCTGTCCTCTCAAGTAATCTCAACAATTTGTTCATGGTGATTTTCTCTTCCTTGCATATCCATTCTATTTTTTGGTACAAAGATGCCCAATCTCTTCTCTAGACACTTGTGATCAAAGTCATTGTAGATTACCTAGGAATTTCTCCACTCGTCATCAAAATCAAATTCTACCTTGTTATAAACCCAATATGACATTTCTATTTGTGTTGCAAAACTCACCATTGTTGGGTATTTTCGTCTTGGAGAAATTCTCATTGTGAGATTGAAGCTTATAACATATTAATCTCAGAATGACCACTGGTGAATATCCTTTGTATGGAAAAAAATCTAAGTTCATAAAAAAAAGGTTTTCCTACGAGAATACTAAGAGTTTTTTAATTATAGAAAACTTTTTAGTGAATGAAATTTCCAAATACAGAAGAAAAATTATTGCAAGAATTATTTTTTATTGCAATTTTTTTAATATATTTAAAAAATTTGAATTTATTTCCAAACACAATGATTGCAACTTCATCTCCAAGATCAAGCCAAAAAATTTATTTTGAGACTATAGTGAAGATGGACCCTCATTCCCAATAAGTAATAAGCCACACACGAAGTTAACATCACACATCTCATAGATTAATTTGATGAACATTCCATCAAATCAAAGGCCCAACAAATAATGAATTCAACACAATGATTGTAAGACAATACCAATTTATGAAGCCAACCACTTACTAAAATCCTCTCCATAAAAAATCTATCATGTTTCAATGTGTACAAAAAGTCTATTCCTTACAGCTTCAAAAATAATCATGTAGTTAGTAATTATCTCACTTATCTATTTCCCTTCTAGCACAAATACAATGTCTCCTTTGAGAAAATACTCGTGGTGGTGCTCACAATGACAAAATGAATGGAAAATAGCATATACATAAAGTATATACCATTAGTTCATTGAAATAGTGCCTTAACCAACCCACTTGTATTCTGGTGATAGATACATCTATGGGGTCAAATTGGTCACATGATCGAACATTTTTAATCAATATAAAATCAGTGGAAACAAACAATGTGGAAGTACAAACAAGAGATAAATGTTTGATTGAAAGATTCAAAGGAATTCTATTGCAACAAACTATGGCTCTTCCATCTATTCATACTACCATGTAAACTTTATCTATCACAACTAAACGTAGGCACAAGAACGGGTATTGCTCTGATACCAAATGAAAGACCATAAGAGAGAGAGATCAAAACCATCTTGTCTATTGATGCAATTAGAATGGAGGAATATATAAAAAGAAAACTATTACATAGTTACCTAAAATGGTATAACAAGTCATTAGTTATAGGCCATTATAGTTATTTGATAGCTATTTGACAATGTAATAGCTGAATGTAGTAGTTTTCCATAATCCAATGTCTAGTATGTTGTTTGGTCTATAGATGATCATGTTCTTCTTTTTTGCATCAATGTTTTGGATCACACTCTTTGATCTATCATTAGGATGAAAAAGAGCTAAAAGAGAAATAGAGTTTTTTATGCCAACATATACTTCAATTTATTTAAAAATTTATTTTACATACTTGATTTATAGGTAGTCAACCTTAAACAAAGAATGCTTATACACAACTTCGACTACTTTTATAGAAATAAATAAAATAATTGGCAAAGACCCTAATAACTCCACATTATTATTTTTAAAATACCCCAACAAAAGGCATTGGCTTGCATTGCAGTGGTTGCTACTTCTATTTGTAATAGGAAGATCTTGTGTTTGATTCTTGAAATGAGAGATTAAATAAACTTAATATAAAAAAAACCCCATCAAACATAAACACACTTGTCCCTTTAATGGAGGCTTCCTTGCATTCATTCAACAAAAAAAAAGATGAAACTTCTTGTTTAACAGACTTAATCAATCATAGATGAAACCACTACATAAAAAATAACTAAATTATACCTACTTTGGCAGTATCCTTTTAACTTCCCACCAGAATCTCCCTCTATAGTTCCCTATTACAAAACTAGCCTCCATTAAAAGCATATTTTCAAATCTGATAATGATTGGGCTATTTTATAGTAGCTGAACTCCGTGATGCAATTTGTTTTACATTGTGAAACAATCGTTTACAATTGAGATAACCAACTGATCAAGTTATTGTCACTTAACCATTCCCTTTGCTAAATAAGAAAGACACAATTAGGAAAGCCCAACATTGTAATTGTTTTTGTATTATCAAAATCTTACAATTTTCAATGCCCAAAGAACTTTCCCATCTATATATACACACCATCTATATACAACAAAATCTAAGAAATATATATAACAAAAGAATGGCAATGACAACGGGCAATGGGCGAGTGGGAGGAAGTTTGAATTTGAATTCGAATATGGGTGGGATTCCTGGGTAGCAGCTTCAGCAAGATGCTGGCAATGGCATCCCTGAGGAATAGGGGATGGGGCACAAAGAGGTCATGGACGGGGTCCCTAGGGTAAAGCAGAAAGACCCAGGCAAAGAGGCTAGAGTAGGAGAAGAAAACCAGAGTGGTAAAGCTTCACAACGCCGATGGTCTACACTCTTTGGCATTCAACCTTCTCCTTCCCCTCTGTTAAGAATCTTTCTGATAAAGAGAAATGCAACTTCATCGTAGAAATCCCAGATGAATTGGTGGACCACAACATCGCCTTAATGGATCATACTCTTGTGGGCAAGTTTGTGGGGTCCAGACCCAACATAGACATAGTGAGAATCTTTGCAAAAAAGAAATGGGAGCTAAAAGGACAAGTCCAAGTCATGGCTATGTCGAAGGGATTTTTCTCCTTTGAGTTTTCGTGCAAAGAAGACGTTGACATAATCCTTTGTGCGGGCACCTAGTCTATTGGCAAGGCTACCCTTGTAGTGCAAAAATGGACACTGAAGCTTGACCTCAACGGTTCCTTCTTTGTCCAAGCCTCTGTGTGGGTTAGGCTCCCAGAACTCCCGATGGAATTTTGGGTTGAAGATGTATTTGATGGCATTGCTAAATCCTTTTGGACCTTGCTCTCGATTGATCCCGTGACTATGGCTAAAAGTCGCCTTACCTATGCAAGGATTTGTATAGGGGTGGAAGAGGGTCAAGATATGTTGGAGATCATTGTTCTCCAATCAAAACTGGGAAAACACCTGCAAAAGCTTGATTATGAAAGTATCCCTTTTGTGTGCTTCCACTGTAAGAAAGTGGGACATTAAGCCAGGTCATGTCCTACGTGCATAATCATGGAAAAAGAAAGGAAAGCTCTGGTTGCTAAAAATATCAAGTCAGGAGATTCTGGACTTCCCCCAAGGAAGCCAAACATGCCTCACTCTAACTCAGAGGACTTGAATCATAGAGTCTGGAAAAAAAAAGGACAATCCAGAGGAAAAGCAGGAGAAACCAGAATCACAAGAAGTAAGGGTAACCCTTGAAGCCGGGGATCTTAAGGTGAATACTAAATCAGATCAAGAAAGTATGGTTCCCCAAAATGGGTCTCCCCAGTCTGAAGGAATAGATCTGGAAGTTAACATTCCTCAAGACTCCATAGACAACAACGGTGTCATAGGTCAGGGAGAAGGGGGTGACTTGTGCCCTAGCTCCACCTTTTCTTCCTTTGTCCCGGACTCCTTTGAATCCCCTCTTGAAGAATGCTTCTCTAGCCCATCTAGGAGCAAACTAGATGGTCTCTTGACCTCAAACATCTACCTAGAGAAATAGGATTTAGACAATGTCCAAAAAATGGATATTATTTTGGGTTCTATATCATAGAAAAAACTCTCCAAGATGGAGGAACTCTTTGCCAAATACAAAGAGGAAAAAGAGGGATGGACAAAGGTTCAAAGAAAAAAGAGAACAAAAAGCAGAGACCCATCCCCGGTCTCTCCTGCAGCAACAAGGAGCAAAAACAAAGCCGATGTAGGGGTTAAAATCAAATCCCCAAGAAGAAAGTGAGCAAGCCAAATAAGGCAAGAGGAAACCAGTAGAAACATTGTAGATGGAACCCAAAGAACCATCCAAGCGGCCTGCACTCCTACCAAAAAATGTTAGACACCTTAAAGGCCCTCAGTGAGCTTTTTAGCTCAAACACACAGATTGGTAGTAGAAGTTTTTTTTGTTCCAACTCTATAGTTCATACAATGATCACTGTGATTGATACTCAACAGTCTCTCAGACATGGAAAAAGTCCTGGTCATGTCATCATTTTTAGTGCCACTTGGACCTCTCTCGTGGATGTTGATCTTTCCACTCATGTGCTCACTTTAGATGCCTTTTGGTATGTTGATTGGATTGCCCTTCAGTACGCCAACAAGGATACTTATAACTTAAGTAAAAATGATGATGCTTTCCATAAAGGTGAGCTGGATTTTCTGAATGGGTTTGATTTTGAAAGTACTATGGCTTTAATCAACAATTATCATTTTTGCTTCAAGCCTGCTAGTAGGAGTTATTTCACTCATTGTGTGAGATGGAGGTATCGTAGGAGTTTTATTAATAGGTCACCTCCACACTCTTTAAGGGTGTCCTTTCCCATATCTAGTACTCATTCCAAAAATGGTATCTTTAGTAAGATAGCAGTTGTTATTAGAAAGAAGGCTAGCAAAAATTCCCGACATAACTAGTGGCTTACTAGATCTAGCACAATAGCTATGGTAGGGGAAAGGCTTAGAAGGGAGCTGGAAGGAGATAGTGAAAAATGGAAGAGGTGAACAAAGATCTGGAATACCTTACAGAAAGGGGAGGTTACCACTTTTATAGAACGGCTCCATGGGTATAGGAAGGAAATCACCAACATCTTTGTCAAAACCTGGCAAGATGGGTCAGTGGAGATTGAGGGTAAGAAGTTTAATATTATGGAGGAAGTCATTTCGATCGTCACCGAAATTCCTATTGCTGAGAAAAAATTCTATAGAGACCAAAAACTCTCTGACACAATTGTTAAAAAGTTCACGAGGGATGAGACTGACACGAAAGCCATTGTCAAAGCGGGTACTTACTACCTTCCTGGGAGTTTAAAGATGCTTTGGCAATATGTCCTGAGGGCTCTCATCTACTACATTATGTAGTACCTCCATATTTTTGCTTTCAATTTTTTAGATGCCATACTCTTTTAGGCCACATTGTTGTGTGCAGATTTTATTATTTCAGTGACTATTGATGATCTAGATTATGTTTATGATTATGTCATGTGATGTCATGTTTAGATATTGATATTATCATGTTGCAATGTTTTATGTTTCAGTTGGATTATGATGTACTTACCCCATACTAGCATGTGTATGGTGTTCATTTGTATGTATCTATTTTATGTGTCAGTATGGTAGAGGGCAGAGGCATAGTTACTTGCCTTGTCGAGATCCACATGACCAACTGTACCCTATCATTGTTTGTTATATGTTGTATGTACATGCTTTGATTTATGATGATAGGTTTGCAAGTACAGGGCATCGTCTTCCCTGAATTGGCAGGAGTGAGCATGCCCATAAATACTCGTCTCAATGGTAAAGAGGAGAAGGTAACAGATGGACCCAAAACACTAAATCTAAGCCTATTTATCCTAATTGTTGGATAAGTATCTATTGACTACCCTACCCCGGATTTGTCAAGGTGACAAAGTTCGTGGTTCCCTTTTTTGAGTTTGTATGTTTATTTGATGATCCTGATTTATTGTTGTTTGAATATGTGATTTTCTATAGTTATGGAAATTAATATTATATTGGAAAAATAATATTAAATTTATTTTCTATGTTATTGTATGATTATTAATTAATTAAAAATCAAATATTAGGATATTTGGTATTAATTAATTAATTGTGTGAAAATATAATATAATTTTGTCCATTAAATATTAAATTAATATATATTGCATGATTTGATGATGTTGGAATATTAAATTATTTAATAATGGATTTTAATATTAACATGTGCTTTATTGAGTTTGAATTTGTCTTGTTTGAAAAGGTGACAACTTGTCTTTAGGAGACTAAGTTGAGATGTGCACAATTAAATATATTTTTAATTATTAATTAGTATTTTTTCTCTCAACTAAAGAGGGAGAGTTTGATTAGGAGTTCTATTTGTGAGTCATCTAGGGTTTGCATGAATGGTGGAGTTGAATCCCTAATAGGGGGAATTAACATTCATAAGTTTGGAATCAGGTTGTTGAAGAATTTTGGAGAGAGTTTTTGGAGATTTTGAGACTTCTTTGTGTTCTTGAGCTTTTGTGCGTGTGCTTGATTTTTTTGGGTGAAGCTTGTTTGCATTTGGATTTGGGATTTGCATGCACTGTGATTCAGATCTGCAGGGTTGAGCTTTTCTATTGTCAGATTTGGAAGTTTCAACATTATATAGGCATTCTAATTCAGTTTCTAGCATTGGAGTTGAGGTAGGGGTTTGAAGGAACTTTCCTGTGATTTCATCTGTAGAACTTTCAGTAAATTACTATGTTTGATTTGATTTATAGTTTAGATCTTTTATTAGTTATGCTTTCAATTTGGGGGTTTAGTAAACTCATAGATTTGTTATTCCATATTTTTATGTAAACTTGGCATAGTAGGGTTATGCTATCCAAATTTGGAGAGAAAATACATCCTAGAACTCCTAGAAAATGAAACATTAAACTTGATATAGTTGGTACTATAGTGTGGCTAAATTAATTAAATGGGTTGTTGTTAGAAAATCAATTTGAGTGGAAAATTACCATTCTAGGAAAAGATCCCTTCTCTGTGAAAAAAAAGCACAGTAAAAAAAAAAATTACTAGAAAAGACAAAATTAGTGTCTCAAATCTAAATTGGATGTATATTAAAAGAATCATTTTAAGAGGAAGAAGATAGATTAGAAAAGACAAAACTTTCTTTGAGATATTGAAAAAATTGTAATATTTCCATTTTTGGAAAATTACACAGGTCTGCCAATTTCCATTTTTGGAAAATTAATCTTTTTTTTTTGAAAAATTATGTTTAGAAAAAAAAAAGCTTTATTGTTTTTATATAAGTAAAGTCTTTGTTTTAAAATTACACATATATATCATATAACATAAAGGGGAGTTTTTAATATAATAAACAAAAAGCTTTTAAAAAAAATAATAATTAAATTTTTTTTTAAGAGGGAGTGGGGCCACCGTACCCCAGTTTCCCCCTACACTGCCAACACAGAGCATGGCTTTGCAGGACGTGCCGTGCATGGCCTTGCCGGTTGTGCAATGCACGGTCCTGCAGGACGTGCGGTGGCACGACTTGTAGGTGGCCTAGTGGCATGGGGCCTGCAAGGGAGGCCCCCCCACTTAAATTTATTTTGGTTATTTGTTTTTTTATTTATTATTATTATATTACTTAAAAAACATTAAATTTTTGTTAGACAATGGAGAGCGGGAGTGGTGGGAGAGGGAGCATTTTGAATACTAGGGTTTTTGTAGCTCCCAGAGGCCCTGTGGTGCCTGAGAGCGATGGAGAAGATGCAGATGATGAGCTAGATGGAACTGCTAGTCACTTGGCTATAGTTTGGTGGGGTGTGGTGGAGATTTTTGAAGGATCTTCCATTTTTTGGCCTTCCTGTTCATTTTTGGACCTCTTGCATGCTTTGTTTCTTGAAGAGCACTTGCCCTTTTTGGTGCTTGGTGTTGGAGTTTCTAGGAGTGGGAGTAGGCTTTCAAATTTGGGGATTTCTAGGGAGGTGGATATAGAGAGTGACAATGACGATTTGGGTGGGAGTTCACTGGGTTTTTGTAGTGGCTCTGCTTCTTCCCTACAACATGCTCTATTTACTGAGGCGGGGTGGGTTTGTTTCCATGAGCTTCCTATTGTGTTGTGTGCCTTGGACAGGAAAGATTGGGAACTGCCTTATTTTTCTTTCTAGTGTACCATGTTTGCAGGGGTGGGGTGTTTGGGATCCCATAAGATTCTTGTTGTGCTAAGTGCTATTGACAAGAATGATGGGGATCTGCTCCCCTTTCTTCCCCCTGCTTCTCTTGGCCCTGGAGTGGTGTTGTTGTGTACTGTTGGTCTTTGGGTGATGAGGAAGACGTCGAGTATGGTGGAAATGTTCCCCTTGTTAGTGTTGGGTTGCATCGTGCTAGATGGAGGATCTTCTGGGTTACTGGTTCCTTTTGGGGGCCTTTTTGTTTTATGTGGCAGCATTTTTTCTGCTGAGTGTTGGGGTGTGGGTTTTTGGTGGGCTTCAGCTTTTGCGGTGGAAGACTCCAGGCCTGATGCTTCTAAGGGCTTTGGTCCTTCTTATTGTGGCTATGGTTGTTGACCATATTGTTGTCCATGGTCCTAGCCAATCTTTTCTTGGCAACCACAGCATGTCTGGGGGAGCTGACTGTATTCTGACATTCTCTCCCTCCCATGGATTTACTCTCAAACCTCTTTTGGTCTAGTTTGAGAAGATTTTTGTTTGCATAGGCTTTTGCTTTCCTGCTTTCCCCCTTTTCTTTTAATGGGTGTGGTGTTAGTCTTCTATTTTCAGTTTGTAGTGGATCTTCCCCCTTTGGGTGGAAGAGGTAGGGTTTTCCTTTTTTCTGGTGGCTAGGGGATGACTAATAGTTTTCAAGGGCTCCCTCTGGTTTGGTGTTTTTGGTTGAAGTAGGCTGCTTGCTTGGAGGTTGGGCTCTACCCTGTCATTGAGCATCTTGTTTCTATTTTTGGGCATTGGGCTTCGTACACTTAGTCGTCTTCCTTCTTCACAGTTCCTATGGAGGTGGATCAACTTCCTATTGAGGTGGAGAGTTCATTCGTGATCCTGGAGGTGGCTGATTCTTCTATTGCGGTGGAGAGCATTGGGGCTTTTTGCTTTGTTCCTATTGAGGTGGAACACTTTGCTTTAGAGGTGCATTGGGAGACTGCTACTTGTGCTGTGCTCGACTGTCAGGGCTTGGTGGGGTTCAAGGTGCTGTCAATGTGTGGTCCTTCTTTAACATCAGGGATGTCAAGAACTTTTGGTACTACTGTGTTTTGTACTTGGCTACTTTTGGCCTTGAGTATCTCTTTCTCTTCAAATTTTGGCTAACTGTGTGCTGACTATGGCTTTCTATTGGTTCCTTGACTTTCCTCCTTAACTGCACTTTGGTTGTAGTTGTTGTTGTAGTTTCCTTTGTTCCTGTTTATGTGTTGTTAACATGTTCATTGTGACTCTGCTTTGTTGTACCACAAGCCAACACCCTCTTGCTGCTTCTTTAATCAAAAACATTAAATTTTTGTTAAGTTTTATTAATTACTTAAATTAATATTTATTATTTAAAATAACATTAATTTTGTTAATAGGTTACTATAATATTTGTAATTTGTTTTAATGGTTATTACTTGGTAATAATTTCTATTAAAAGTTGTATTTAGTAATTTGTAATGGCATCTATTATTGTTAATGATAGTTGCTAGAGTTGGTCTTTATTTAGTGTTTGGTAAATTTTGAAGCGATATTTATTAATGGCTATGAATTGATTTTTAATCGAAACATTGCTTGGGGGTATTAGGGCTTTAGATAGAATTAATAATTTATTGTTTTATCATAAAGCTAGAGAACAATGTTTGCTAATGGAAGAGTGAACTTTGTATAATATGTTAGTTAACTCAAATTGGACATGTATTAGATTTAGTTGAAAATTGTAGAGACTTGAAGTGTTCATTTTGTTTAGCTGAGATATGAAGTATAGGGAGTGTTTGCAATTGTATGAATCATTTGGGATTTATTTAATACTGTAATGCATGGTTCATTTTATATTTTTAAATGCATCATTTTATATTGAAATTGGTAGTTTTATTCAATATGATTCTATATTTCCTACTTGTTGGGTTTGTCAGTTCTATGGGTACTAGATGACCTAGGATTGACAGAGGCTTGGGAATTCTCTTCTATGCTCATGTTGTTTTCTTATGTTTGGCTTGAGTGTGTATTATATATCCCATTTGACCTAGTAGGCTCACGATGTACTATAGATTCAATGATTATTCTTATGTAGTCAATCCTGGTTTCTGTGATGATTCTAGATGTGTGACTATCTATTTTTACCTATGATTGATCTAGGAGAGATCTTTGAGCCTAGGGTAGTTTACCTAGATATGTGTTAGGAGGTGGCTTGCAATAAGCGTTGGGTCCCACAAGTGGCTGGTAGGATCACTTATTGTAAGTATCTATAATCAAGTGATAACTTAATAAATTAAGGGGAAATAAATGAACCTAATAAGATAAGTTCCTCACCCATGCTTGAGTGCTAGTACAGACTAAGATGGGAATGGAGATGATGTTGGCCACCTTGAGAGGTATGTCTAGCATAGTTAATGGCTTCATCTGTACGAGAAGTCATTGATCCGTGTATGGTCACTTGAGTGCTGGGATCCAGAGAGATTACCAGGATGAGACTCAAGGGTTAGACGTACATGATGACACCTACCTATGCATAGTCTAGTTATCCTACATGGTCGGTTGCCTCTGTATTAGTGAGTCATACCTATCACTATATTTTTTGACCTTGAGTTAGTAAGATTTCAGGATTCCTTTCCTAGTAGTGTTTCTTGATTTGACTTGATTATCTGATTGGGGTCCAATGTTATCTCCTCAGCACGGTGGGGTAGACCTTTATGGTTCTACACGGACGGGTGGTAGTGATTCTATACCATTCAAGATTTGACATCCTGGTGCCAGTGCTTGATGGTGTCTTGCAGCTGGATTCCTTATGTCACTTCTTCTTTGTAGTTCTTTACTTATATCATTGTATTGTAAATCTTGTATTAGATTATCGCATGTGATACCTAATCTATATATTGTAGTTTAGATGTTAGAGTGATTACTGCATACCCTGCGACATGTGCAGTGGATGTATGTTATTAGGATTCATGAATGTTCATGGAGTGTAATTATTACAATGTAATTATTACAATGTAATTATTGAATTTAATTTATGGAATCTTTTGTTATGTTTTTAATGAGTTATGTTAGAAAGTAATACTGTGCCATGGGACCCACTAGATTTGTAACCTATGCTTACGATGTGTGTTATGTGAGTTAATGGTTAATGCTTTCGTGTGAATGTTTATCTTATATGTAAAATTTAGAAAAAAAATTGTTCACCAAGCGTAGTATCATGTGCTAGGTTAGCTTCTTTTGGGTTCCCTGGTGGGGCGTTACACATTACCCTCGACACCAGGTTTGACAGAATCAAAACTTATCATTTCGTCTTGGTCAACCATTTTAGGCATCATTTCAAGATTTCTATTCCATACTAGGGGAGAGGGACCAATAGTTGTGAGGGGTCCAATAGTCGTGAGGTCATTAGTGAATATATTATCCAGTTTTACACCACATTTTTACTATATATTGTGATTAAATAATCTAAATGTAAAACAAAAAAATTCTAAATGTTGATAAAAAATGGACCAATACTTGAACACATGAGAACCTATAAATGTTATATTAAAATAACATAAACATGTGAAATAGATAACTTTTTCTCTCAAATAATATATCATACTTATCTATCATATGTGTGTCAATTAAAAAATAATATGCCCACTTAATAAAATAAGATGCCCACTTAAACAAGTATTGTTATCTTAGTGCACAAATACTATTCTGATGTGTACAACTATTGGGGTAGCAATGTCTATGCATTATAATATTTCATATTAATAATTGGTTTTATCACAAATATAAAAGGTGAACACAACAAAAATGCTTTGTATTTTCCCATGAAATGTGTGAGATTGTCAAAAAGTTTTAGTGTTCAACTATTGGTCCCTTTGTGTTCGGTATAGGTTGTATTTTATATAATAATGTGCTATTTTTATAACAACAAATAATTTTTTTGTGTTGAAGCATTGGTCCTTTTGTGTTGGATTCAAAAGTTAGATATAACAAATATTTATGATTACTAATAGGTATATCATCCATTTAAGTTGCATAGATGTCATATTTTGTATAGAAATACAACCACCAACTAATAACAAATGATATTCTTAAATTCAAATACTAGAGATTTTTAGATTAAGTTTTGGTTGAATCTTTAAAAAGCCAATTTTTGTACACGTTTAACTAAGCATGCTATTTTAATGAGTTGTGTGATGAGCCACACCTTCAAACCTTAGTTATAGGTAGTTAAGTTTCCATTTTACATTTCTAAAAAAAAATAAGGTCTTACAATATTCCATGCAATGACTACATGTTGATGAAGTTAGCCCTCACGACTATTGGTCCCTCTCCCCTATCTCTTTTCTTCTATGAACAAGAATATTATTGGTTTTAGAAATAAGAAAATTGTAAATCTTGCCCTGCATGATGGATTAATCCTTTTGTTATACAAATTCTTTAAAACCCAAATCATGGGTAAGGAAATTGGGGAAAGCAAGGCCATAAGTGTGAATTCTGGCTCGGATTATGTCACCTCTAGTTCCTCTATTGGCATCCCCTTGGATGACAGTGAGGAAGTGGAATTCAAGAAACAGAGCAAGGGGTCTCCTTCCAAGAAATGACTTTTGAAAACTATCAAGAGGGAATCTTACCCCAAAAAGAAGGACATGAAGGAGGCTAACTAGGAAGAAGAGTATTATGAAAAGGAGGGAGAAATGGTATCAGATGAAGAAGAGGGAAACCCTAGAGCAGATCCTATGAATATTTAGGAACATGACAAGTAGAATACGCCTACAATGTAGGACCCTTCTGGCCACCTGTTGGTTGACATTACTATTAGTGAGGAAAAATCCCCCCATCCCTATTCCCCAAGCACTAAAATTGATATTCAGGCCCCTGAGATAGAAGAGAAGGATGAGAAAGGCACCAATCTATAATCTGTCAGGATTGATGAGACAGAAGATATCTCTGGAGCGGAGTATCATAGCCAAGACACTAGCAGGGGTAAAAAATTCTGGAGGAATTTTAATATTAACACTGTTCTTATGGGAATTATACAGGAAGCCATACACCCTCAGATCCTAGAGGACAAAGATGGCAAAGTCCACAAGGAATAACAGATAGACCCATCTTTGGTTGTTCTTAGTGACAAGGCTAGGGAGATGGAAATGGACTTTCTCAATAACACCAAAAATAGCATGCTGGACCAGTTCAGGTCATTTAAATGGCTACACCAGGAAATCAAGGACATCAAGGTTAAAATTCAGGGTAATAAGGAAAAGACAACAAAGAACATGCCTAACCTGGAAACCAAGGTCCTGAACATGGAGACCAAAATGACAAGCTTGGAAAAAACCCTTAAGGGTGTGGCCGAGAAAAATCTCAACATCATCAAAAACTCCAATAAAAATTTAAATTTGTTGATTAAAAAGATGGAGGAAAAAATGGACCCCAAGATGGAGCAAGGGATCAAGAAAGAAGATATAAAGTAGACGGAAGGACCAGGAAAAAGAACCAGGGCAAAAACCAGGAAGAATAGGGGGAAAGATGAAGGCTCCTAGTTGCAAAATGTCAAAGATACTATTTAGTTGATGGAGACCTTGGAAAACAATGCAACCGCCATGCTTAGGAGCTTGGCTTAACCTGTTTTGGCTTTTTCATTTTCGCTTGGCTATTTCTTTTCTATTTTTTCTTGCTCAACCTTGTGGTGGCCTATTCTTGCTACTATGTTTTGCTAAAATTTGTTTGGTTTCTTTGACTTTCTCAAGACTTTAATCTGATGTGGGTTTCAGGATCCTTGTAAAACCTGTTTAACTTAATAAAAAAAAAAATCTAAGAAATTTCAACTTGAATGTACAACTACAGTAAATCCTAAAGAAGGCTTGAATTATACACCCTAGACGCTGAAGGCATCATTACCAAAAAAATTACTAAAGTTTGGATATAGCCAATCAAGTTCCCTATTTTATTTCTAGCCCTACATTTTCTTTCAAAAATTAGAAAGCAATTGGTCTTGACCAATCACAAAATTCTAATCTAATGATTACACTAATTATGATATGCTTGTGAATGAAGTGGACTTAACTTAATTCTAATCTAATGAGTACACTAATTCTAGTATGCTCATGAACTAGGTGGACTCAACTCCCATAGCATCTATCTTGCTAAATAAATCCTTTGTTAAAAAAATACAAATGAAATATATACCCTAGTATCATATACTTCAATAAATTTGAACCCTAATACCAAATTAGATTCTGCCAAAAGATATAACTTTAGGGATAATCACTCTTGTTACACAAAATGAGATATCTTAAAGATTTAGTATTGCAAAATGACACCAATTGAATAGAAATATAACAATTTATAAGAGAATTAAAGGATTACTTGAAACTTTCTATAGATCAGATTGACATAAATATTTAAGTTTTATGGAAGTGATTCAAAACATGTGTCTTCTCAAGTCTATTTGTAGATATAAATATTTAAGATTATTTCCCTAGATGGACACACCTTGAGTTTATAATACTCCAGAGTTTGATATACCCAATTAAATACCTAGTTATCATAGCTGTCATCATTTTCAGTAATTGGCAGCAGAAATTTGCATATTGGAAAAACATGGTTGTAATCTAAAAGCCATTCTTCAATACACCCATCATGAAAAACATGCTCACAAGATAATTCTTTCCTCATTTCTCCCATTTTTATATCCTTCATACAGATCAAGCACTGTAACTTCCCAATCTTTATCAAGGGAAAGTTGTATATGGAATCTACATTTGCTCGAATCCACTTATGAAATAGATATTCATCCTAGGCCGCATCCCTATCCTCTCAAGTAATCTCAACAATTTGTTCATGGTGATTTTCTCTTCCTTGCATATCCATTCTATTTTTTGGTACAAAGATGCCCAATCTCTTCTCCAGACACTTGCGATCAAAATCATTGTAGATTACCTAGGAATTTCTCCACTCGTCGTCAAAATCAATTTCTACCCTGTTATAAACCCAATATGACATTTCTCTCTGTGTTGCAAAACTCACCATTGTTGGGTATTTTCCTCTTGGAGAAATTCTCTATGTGAGATTGAAGCTTATAATGTATTCATCTTAGAATGACCATTGGTAAATATCCTTTGTATGGAAAAATATCTCAACATAAAAAAATGGTTGCCCTACGAGAATACTAAGAGTTTTTTAATTATAGAAAACTTTTTAGTGTATGAAATTTCCAAATATAGAAGAAAAATTATTGCAAGAATTATTTTTATTGCAATTTTTTTAATATATTTGAAAAATCTGAAGTGTATTTCTAAACACAATGATTGCATCTTCATCTCCAAGATCAAGCCAAAACATTAATTTTGAGACTATAGTGAAGATGAATTGACTAGTCATCTTTAATTTTATCGATTTAATTGAATAATTACAAGCATATTTGGTAGAGATTGAAATGGTTTTCTTCATTTACAGTAATTTAATTGTAAGATATAACTGTCACAATTTTTTTTTTTATCTTCTATTTTCAATATGTCTTTTTGTATTTGAATGTAACTTCCTTTTTTATTTCAAATTTTAACATCAAAGCTAATACTTCAAGAAACCTAAATGTTTTTGAAAGAAAAAGTAGCAAGAGGGTGCTAGTCCGTGGAACATAATGACTAGAAGCACATTAATAGCCCATTAATGGCACTAGTCAAAGCAGATATAACAATTTAACAGCAGAATCGCCAAGTCTAATTTGCCCTATCAAAAACATAAATCATAGTGCTAATCAAAAGGATTAAACCAGAGTACTTAAAATGAAGATTAGCAGTTAAAATAACAGTCATAAGCCATGTAGGGCTATACCAAAATCTAGATAAAATAACTTTAACCCCAAATGCAAAACAGGGGAACTGAGGGCCATGCCCAGTAAAAAATAAACCACTCATGAACACCAGCAGTTAGTTCTTTCCACCTAGATGCTTGGACATCAGGGTCCTAGCCTACTCCTCTTGCAGGAATAGGAAAAGATCCTTATTATCCTCATCTGCTTCTAGACTGTTGCCCACCAGCTTTTCCCGCATAGTACAAATGGTCATAGCCGAAGCATGCATGACCTTCAAAGAAAAATTGTTAGTCATCATGCAGTGATGCTTCAGTTCCTGCACATTCTTTTTGATGTCTGCAATCTCCTTGTCCATATCAGAGAACCTCATCTTGAGAGTGCCTTTAAATTTGTTTTTGTCAGCCAGAACCCCGACATTGTACTTAGAGGTGGGGGGCTTATCCTCGGGATCATGAAGAGGACTCAGGGGTGGGGTAGGGTTATGGGGGATTTCCATGGTATGCTGGGGGTTGGACATGAGACTCCTTCCAATCTTTATTCTCGACAGATTCAGAGACATGAGACTCCTCCTAACCCTCCTTCCTATTGAAAGGGTTTTTAACACATGTTTTGCGGGTTCTACCCTCTTTAGCACCCAGCTCAAACTCCTAGATAACCTAGATAGACTGGGAGGTGGAATGAGTGGGATCTTCAGTTTTGGTCGGGGATCCTCTTGGGTCATCTCTTGGATAATCGGGGGGTGGGGCGACAAGCAAATAGAAAAACCTAAATGTTTACATTGAAATTTGCTTGTATTATAAGAAGCCTCTTACCATAATAATTTTTTTATCCTCTTCTTTATTTAAATTTTAAAATTATTTTTAAAAAAATTCTAAAATGTTTAGCACACAACCATAAAATTCATTCAAAAAACTTCACAATGCTAAAAGAAGGTAGAGTGGAAACTACGACATTGAGATTAAGTCAAATTTGTGGAATAATCGATATATGTATATTCATTGGATTTATTGAACTTATTTGCAGAAATTAACAAGACTAAGACAAAGTCATATGTCGTGTGGAGTGGGAGTCAAACCTTGATCATCAACACTAACTTGAATTAATGGATGTCATTCTAGTACAAAGTAATGTCATGTTGAATCAGAAAGGGAGTGAAGATGCTACTAATAACTTTCATTGCTCCTTCCAACTTCACGTGGAGGAAAATGTGGTCACTTGCAGGGAAATATATCCACTTGTTGTTGATGAAGATTATATTTAAGTGTTTAAGATATAAGCTGAAAGAAATCTCTTCAATGTATCAAGCGTACCATCTTTTTGTGAAAATTGGTGACAAGTATAGAGTTGGGGATAATGAGGAGGAAATCCCCTTCTGCATGTAGCTAGATAAAAGTATAATTGATTGTTCAATTGGGTGTCCCTAGTTAATTTGCATTGTTCCATATTTCACATAATAGAATATGTTATTCAGTTACATGAGAAACCAAATGAAGAAGTTGAATTTTATTCTATTACATGAGAAATCAAATTAAGAAGTTGAATGTGACTTGTTTTATGAATGCTATTATTATAAAGGAGGTTTAAAAAAAAATCTCTTAAAGGCTTTACTATCAATAGTGTTATGACCATACATGCGATAATAAATACCTAAAATAAATTATGTGATTTCATCTTGTTGAGATTCATAATATTTTAAAAGAGGATGAGTGATTAAGTGGTCTTTAAGAATCTTAACAAGGTTCGGTCTTGTTTAGACAAAGGGTAATGGCTAGGCATTATATTCAATTATCATGTGAGGGAAATTGTTTTTAATGTTAGGAGGTATTGAAGGAAGGGGGAGGTAAAGTTGAAGTAGGGATCCATACACCCTCTTTATAGTAATAAGATGTGATATCTATTGAGACTTCAATTCCTACATTCAATATATCCAAGAACATTTATTATATTCTTTCTTAGAGAGTATGTTAAAAATAATATTGCAATGTGTATGCAATGTTGATGGGGAAGGATTTACATCATAAACCTCATTAAAATTAGTTGTATAGTCATAATTTGAAGCACAAAAATGATGAATAGATGAATAAGGATTGATCCTTTTTGGAGGATGCAAATCTTTATTAGCATAATTTATGTCCAATCAGAAGGTATTTAGTAAGAGAGTCTCCTTTCATTAGGTCTTATGAGTGTCACAAGTGTTTGAAAAGGAGGAAATGTCTTCAACTTTGAAAGTTTCATCTCTTCTTAATGCAAAATTAGATGACATTTCATTAAGGAAGTTGATTTTATATGTTCTTGCATTGAAATATCTTGATAACTAATTTAGTCTCTAGGTGATGAATGAGCATATTTATCCATTAATGTATTAAGAGTTAAGTTGTGAATGTCAAAAACATGTTCATTTTACACCAAAGTATTATTATGGTAGAGACCTTTCAAATAAGAAATTCTTGTTAGACTTCCTAGACATTATAAACACAAATCCCAAGATCTTTGGGAGTCTTTCTTGGGCAAAAGGAAAGGCCTTCTCACCCACTAGTATAGGGGCAGTTGACACAAAAGAAGAAAGCCCCTATGAAGAGAAAGCTCTAGGTCACCCACCCTAGAATCAACAACATAAAAATTTAGTAGGACACTTTTTTTTGTCTCTTGCCAAAGAGAAAATAGGGATCCATCTTCATCTTCCACTTCATCATACCACTCAACAAAAAAATCCATTGGCCATAGACCCCTATTTAGCCAAGTGATCTTCTAGTATAATATCAAGGAGAAGCTCATCATCCTCCTTGAACCACTCATGACTCCAATCTTGGTCCTTATCCTCATTAGAATCAAGAGCACCACAAATTGCAATAGCTCCACCATCACAAATAACATCTTTATTTTACTATGTTAACCACTTATAAGTTGTCGTATTTGACTACACATGATCATATTAGAATTGTTGTAGAATATTTAATCTTTAAATTAAACTATTTATTTCATTTCTTATGTTGTTAAATTAGAATAAGAAAAGAAGGATTAATAATATCATAAATAGAAGTTCATGGAAAAAAATTAAGATTCTTTTTTAAACTTATGTAGAAAGAAAATAAAGTAAATATGTTATTACAATTAGAAAGTAAAAATTATTATACTATCTTATTTTTATAAAAGGCATCTAATTTAAAAATATATATATTAATTAAAAGTCTCTTATACATATACCATCTAAGAATAGAGCTATGAAAATAAAAATCCTACACAAGGGAGACCACTATTGACATTTACAAAATTGAGGTCTATGGAAACTCCCAAGGAAGAAAAATATAATTACAATAGCCTAAAGATAAACACATTGGAAGAAAACTCAATATTTTAAACACGTAATATTGTGCATCATCTAAAGGAGAACTAGTGGAACTAAGTTACTATCTTATTCACTTAATTGAAGGTTTTCTTGGCATGATAAATTCATCTCCTTAGGATTCTGTAGACCTAGAACAAGAAGAGGTGGAGGGTGTTTAAATAGGAATTTGGCAAATTTGAAAACATGGTGAACAAAAAAAACCAAGGAGACGTCAAGCTTCACATTTTATGAAACTAAGCATTTTTTAAGGCCAAAGGACAATTAGTTTGAAGGATATAAATCATATTGTTGATTAGATAGTCAACTTTGAGAAGCTTGTTTTAAGCCTAACAATAAAGCATTTATTTAAGCTATATTGTTACTATATAATATAGAGGCTTTTGCAAACTTGTACCTACTACTAATTTACCTAAATGATTTTGTGAGATTGCAACTACCCTAAATTGACCAGGATTACCTTTTGGGACACCATTAAAGTTTATTCTAATGATATTCAGAAGAATAGAGAGCATTTGACTTTCTCTCTATTCACATGTTTTTGCAAAGATCCAACACCATGAGAGTGGGGTTTAATGAAATGCTAGTGCTTCTAAATTTGATTGTCCCAAAAATAAAATTTTGATCATCTTAAAATATTCTTATGAAAATATGCCATGGAAGCTATTGATATGGAGTTTTAAAGTAGAACATTTCTTTTCAAATAAGAAAATGAAATCGCCGCATTCTTTTTCCACCAACTAGAAATTAAGCAAGTGAGCAAACCCCAAACAATTCACATCTGTCAAATTAAAATTTTATCATTGACAAGTGAAACACATGAAATAGTACAATGAAATAGCCCTAAATTTATAACGAGTGGCACTATATATTGTTTAGAAAGTTAGCAATCCTTCATCAACCTGTATTTATTAATTTTTATTATATTCTCCAGTTTGATGGAAATAGAGGGAGAGGAGTAGTAACATACATAAAAATTTCTATTTGTTAAAATAAAATATTACATCTCAAATTCTTTTGATAGAGCTTCAACTCTTTTCAAAGACAACAACATTACTTTCTGTTGTAGACATACAACTTCATATAGACAACATTGTGTTCGATTATAACTAAACTGCAACATGCATCTACTGAGCTTCAGCTCATAATACACACAATATCACATTTTAAGTACTACTGCTTGTAGACCTCACAGATAATTGAAGGTTTTCTTATTCACTTAATTGAAGGTTTTCTTGGCATGATAAATTCATCTCCTTAGGATTCTCTAGGCCTAGAACAAGAAGAGGTGGAGGGTGTTTAATAAGGAATTTGGGAGCTTTGAACACATGATGAACAACAAAAACCAAGGAGACATCAAGCTTCACATTTTATGAGATTGAGTAATTTTAAAGGCCAAAGAACAACTATTTTGAAGGATAGAAATCATATTGTTGAATAGATGGTCAACTTTGAGAAGCTTGTTTTAAGCCTAACAATAAAGCATTTATTTCAGCTACATTGTTACTATAATCTAGATTCTTTTGCAAACTTGTAGCTACTACTACTTTACCTAAATGATCTTGTAAGATTGCAACTACCATAAATTGACCGAGATTACCTTTCAAAACACCATTAAAGTTAATTGTAATGATATTCAAAAGAATAGAGACCGTTTGACTTTCTCTTTGTTCACACATTTTTGCAAAGATCCAACACTGTGAAAGTGGGGTTTAATGAAATAGTAGTGCTTCTAAATTTGATTGTATCAAAAATACAATTTTGATCATCTTAAAATATTCTTAAGAAAATATGCCATGGAAACTATTGATATGGACTTTAGAAGCAGATTTATTTTCAAATAAGAAAACGAAATCCCCACATTCTTTTTCTACCAACTAGAAATTATGTAAGCGAGCAAAACCAAAACAATTCACAGCTGTCATATTAAAAATTTATTATTGACAAGTGAAACACAGCAAATAGTAGAATGAAATATCCCTGAATTTATAAAGAGGCACTATATATTGTTCCGAAAGTTAGCAGTTCTTCAACAACCTCTTGCCAATGGTTCGTATCAAAATATACTCGGGTTTGCCTTACCCTTGAGAATAAAGACAATTTCAACAGCAAAGAATCATAAGGGCACAGAAACTGCCTCTAAATAACCAAAAGAAATACTTAAATTTCATATATTTTTTAACTCAAAAGTTGCAGATTCCGAAATAGCTACAACTTGGAAAAGTACTAAGATGTTGACCTGCGAAAGAAATCAGCTGTTTCATCGGACATCATTCATTATTTCCTTTCGTGACACCACCCCACAAACTCAACAAAAAGTTAAAACTAGTAAATTACTTGACAACCGTAAAGTGGAAACAAATCAAAACAAAACAAATGAACATAAACCTCAAACTAGCTACCTAAAAGTCCCAAAATGACTGAATAGCCACTCAACCTACCTAATGTGGGTAGAGCACCTCATCATCTTATCACTGGTCGTCAACGAGCAGTTGCAGGCACCTCTCATACTGTTCTGAGTCACCCTCTGATACGCCTTCCAACATCCGGACAACTTGGCTCATGCTCGGCCTCTCATTATCGTTCTGTTGAATGCACAGAATGCTTACCACAGCTGCTCTTCTCACCTCTTCCACATCTGCTTTCTCTGCAATCTTTTCATCCACAATCCCCATTATGTTTCCCTTCTGAATTTGACTTGCTGCCCAAGTCGGAAAATAGTATTGTGACTCCTGCACACTCAAATCATTATTTCGCCGGCCTGAGATTATTTCGAGCAGGGTCATGCCGAAACTGTATACATCAACCTTTACAGTGATTGGCAGGCCGGAGATCCACTCGGGAGCCAAATACCCTCTCGTTCCTCTTGTTGTCGTCAGCACTCTGCTGAAATCTCTGCCAACAACTTTTGCCAGCCCAAAATCAGCCACTTTTGGAGAGAAATCCACATCTAGAAGAATATTCTCTGGCTTGACATCACAGTGGATGATGTGATCCCTGCATTCTTCGTGCAGATAATCCAACGCTCTTGCAGTGCCTAAAGCGATTCCAAATCTGGTATTCCAGTCCAACACCTTGTCTGCTTTCTTAGAATTGCGGGACAAGTAAGAGTTGAGAGACCCGTTTTGCATGTACTCATAAACGAGCATTCTTTGAGATCCCTCTGCGCAGAATCCCAAGAGCCTCACCAAATTCGAATGATGTACATTTCCAATGGTGCTTGTTTCTGCACGGAATTGCTTTTCTGCTTGTTGAGAAGACTCTAATTTCTTCACGGCTACAAGTGTAGCATTTGGCAGAGTACCTTTGAAGACAGAGCCAAATCCTCCCTTTCCCAACTTATGGGCGAAATTGTTGGTCGCAATTTTGAGCTCTTTGTAAGTGAATGTTCTGAGTAATATTGGTGTGTCGGAATCCTGTTGGCCTCTTGCACGGCGGTGCTGAATAAGCCATGCAAACAGAAAACCCAGAACAGCAACGCCCACAGGAATTGAAGTTGAGAGGCCAATTATTCTGCTGCTCATTCTTGCGTTGGGTAAAGACTGTGGCACATCAGAAGCAGCCAATCGAATGAATAAGGCCTGACTAACAGAATAAGAAGAAGCCTGCAGGCTTAACAGATCGCCAAACCACAATTTACAAATAGCAGGAATAGAATTTGTGAAAGCAAAGGCTGTACAGGAGCAATTGTTCAGACAAGCGGTTCTACATTCTTTAAGAGTCGCCTCTCCGCCGTATTGAATAGCTTCTTCATCGGACAAAGTATAATTAGTGATTTGGAGGAAACCATCTGTTGTGTCACCACCATTGATACAATGTAATGGAGTACGCCGGACACAACCGCTTAACCACCACTCATGAGAACGCCAGGCAACTGACTCTCTAGGCTGAAAGCCTTTCACACAGTCACATAACTGAATTTCTCCTTGGATGAAGCAGACTCCATAAGTCCCGCATACACCATACACACCACAACTTGATTGGGGTGCATTACAAGCCAGGTACCAGCTTTCATTTTTATCCCAAAAATAAGTAGATAGCTCTCCGTTGCTGTGGAGAATCTCCCTCACCATTATCGCCGAACTAGCTAGGGGTGCAAGTTCATATGTGTAGTACATTTCTACTGGAGAGTGCTCAATCAATTCTTTCTTAAGCAAGTTACTAGGTTCTGTTTGGGGCATGTTGGCGTAATACCTACCATTCCACTCTCCCGAGCTATAATATGAAATACCATTTTTATACTGCAGCATCAAGTTTGTCTTTCCAGGAAATGGATTTAGTTGGAGAAAGAAAGGCCCGGGCGCTGGATCCCTGGAACTCTTCCAAGCAGTAATTTTCAAACCTTTTGAAAGCTTCATGGTCGGCATAAAATGATCTGTAGGATTTTCGAAGCTCTCCCAAACGATCCGAGAACTGTTTTGGGCGTCTAAAAGAACAAAATTACCAGTGTCGAGTATGGAAGCCCTCGATGCCTTAGCTTGCTGAGTATCATTACTCCACCAAATGACTTTTCCTTGCAAGTCTGATATGATGAGATAACCCGATGTAGAGAGCGTCAAAACACCCGGCATGTCTTTGATGGGAGATTCCCTGTTAGCCACCCAAATGATGGTCTTTTCAGAGATCTGAGCATACCAGATGCCAACATACCAATTGCTTGTTTCCTTCGGACTAAAAAAACCCAATTCAAATGTACCATTCTTTGAGATAAGAGTTTCTTTTTCCCTGACAGAAAGCCCTAAAGAGAGCGTGTCTCCACCAGCAGTTAATAAATCACAATTGCGCTGGAGAGTAAGGATAACAAGAACTAAAATGAAACAGTTGCGGGTTGAATGATCTCTCAGGCACCAATCCATTCTCCCCCGTCTATTATTTCTTGATACTACAGATACCAAGAAATGGAAGAAATATTGAACAAGTGAATTTCCCTATCGATCCAGTTACATTATGAAAGAAATAAACCTGTTACCAATGTGTTTTAATGAGATGTACCAAGAAAAATGTGTTATTGACTTTGAAAATATAGCTCCGCCAAAACGTACTGTTGACTTGGAAAAATCATTTATGATTTCTCCAATTTCCGAATGGACATAACAACAAATTCAGCGCTTGTCGTGGGAAACAATTGTAAACGAACCGACCTAATAATAAATATTTATTGGTACCTGTCAATCTTGTCATGGAAGATAAAAAGACTAAATAAATCTCATCCAATTAGAATCAATACTTCGATTTTACGGTGTGCTACGTCAAATAGCATAGAAAATTCGCCCACCTGCTTCATCTAGGTTCAGAGTTAGTCGGTGCGTTTCATCGTTCGGCGTAAAAGTCTTTTTTTTTCAACTCATAAAAAAAAATTTGTGATTTATAATTGGCGTAAACATCAAACTCTGTCACCAAACATCCAGACTAAGTAAAATTTGAGGAAATACTCGGTTTTCTGTGTGATTCGTTTGGTCCATCAAACTTATTCACGAAAGTTCATTTCATTCACGAAAATTCACAAGATAAAAGACAAATTTGAAAGTCATGTCGTGTGAAGTGGGAATGGAATCTTCAACATGGAACAATAATAGTGAAGTTGCTGACTATAATGTTCAATGCTCCTTCCAACTAACTTCGCAGAAAAAATGTGGTCACTTGCAGGAAAATATGTTCATTTGAAATCAAACACAATCATCTCTATCGTAAGAGTGAAGGCAGAGCTGGACAATACAAAACCAAAAACAAGTTTTACTTAGGGCGGTATTGATTACAAATGCATTCTTCTATTTATAGACGACTTAAAAGCGTGTAGAATTTATCAGTCACTTCAAACTAGTACTTGCACCCAAAGGAGGTGTAAGAGTCACGCTGATAGGAAAGTATTTGTAAGCTATTATAAACAATAAGGTGGTAGAGCAGCATAGTTCCTGTCAAAAAAGTGAAAAAATAATATTGTTAGTTGTTCTTAGATCTATAAATTTGTTAGTAAAAATTTAAGTCGGGTAGAAAATTTTTTATATTTTCGATAGTTTCAAATTCAATGCACAAAATGAAATTGCCATCTGATCTGCCTATAGTACAAACAGCTGGCATAATTTTAAAAATACCTCAAACATGATTAGATGAATTTATCTCCAAAGCTTGCATTAATAAAACATAATATAAATAATTGTCTTTCACATATCTTTTCATGGTTTAAGTCTTAACTTTTGTGTTTGTGAAATTCGCTTATATCGTTAAATTGTTTTAGCCAACAAGAATGAAGAAAAATAATTTTCAAAATTTGAGAAGTTAAATATCTTATTTTTTACTTTATGAAATATCCAAATGCAATATTATTAAAAAGATTATACATTTTGATTTGGCTAAAAATAAAATATTTAATCACCAGTTAACTATTGTTGTTGCATATGGTTCTATTGCCTATGATAGGAACTAACTATACGATTATATTGATATGTTAGTTGTTCATTGATTAGAATATTTTTGAAGAAAAAATATCTAAAGCATTTACATACAATATTTCTTTGAAGCATAAAAAAATATATGTATTACATATTTGAGCATATTGAATAGAAGTTTATTTTGTTGGATATTTCAATTTTCAAGACTATGAAGTTGATGATTGTATTTGTTTGTATTGAATGAGCTTGGGAAAAGCTTTCTGATAATGCTTTGATTCCATTCCTACACTTTGAAACAAGTTAACTTGAGCTTCCCTTGCAATTGGAAGAAAATATATAAAAATGAAAATTTTGTGAAAAAACAAAAGGAATTAGAAGCATTGGATGATGTAATATTAAAATGGCATTTGATAGGACAAATAGGTTGAATTTAAAAAGTTAGATTAAATATTCATGGATAATTATATTTTTTATATATATTAAGAAGAATTACATCTTATGATACATAGAAAAATAAAAGGAAAAATATGCAAATAAAAAAAGAAAAATATATTTAAGAGATCATAAATTTGTAACCTAATCTATACAGACTCTATTGAACACTAAGATGAAGTAAATATCAAGAAAAACAATAATCTTTCAATATGGAAATTATTAAATATTTTATATTAAATTTAAAACTTATCTAACATTAAAATTATAAATAATAAAAAATAAAAAATATAGAAAAGTCTAGGTGATCGTATGTACTTGTGTCGCAGTAGAGGACAACTGAGACATTTCGGCTAAAGCATGTTTTGTCCAAATACATTTCAGCCAAAAATAAGTGCCAGCCACGTGGCACCAAGGTTTCAGCCAAAACAACTTCGGCTAAAACAGGTTTCAGCCAAAAATTAAAAATCTATATATTCTTTTGAGCCCTCTAAGCTCCACATTTCATCCGTAGCAGCTTTCCAGAGATTGAGGAGCTCTTGAGTCTTTTGGCCAGACCAGGTAGGTTTTCTTTTTTTAAAATTTTAATTTTAATTTTTTTAATGTTTTTTCATTGCGTATGTACGTATATTTGTTAATTTAATGATTATTAGGATTATTTTTAGTTATGTTAGATTTATACTGTATATTAATATGTTTTATTTAACATAGTTATCATTAGTTAACCATAGTTGAAATCTAGTTGACTTAGTTAATCCTAGTTAACTTTAGTTAAATTTTGTTAATATAGTTTACTTTTAGCTATCTTATTCAAATTTAGCTAACGTAGTTAACCATAATTCAAACCTATACAAAATTAATTCTAACCTTAGTTAACTTTTTGTAATTCAAACTTAGTTAACTTAGTCAAACTTAGATTACCTAGTTAACCTAGATAACTTAGTGAAACTTAGTTAACCTAATCAACCTTGATGTACTCCAAACCTACTTAACTTAGTTAATGTAGTGAAATTTAGTTAACCTACTTAACTTAGTTAACGTAGTAAAATTTAGTTAACGTGTACATATATATAAATTTATGTTTGAATTATAAATTTATCATTCAGTTTTTTGTGATATTTAGATTAAATATGTAGTTCATATTTAATTTTTAAATGTTAATTTGTAAAATGTTTAACAAGTTCACTTTGAATCATTTGAAACATCAAAAATTTATTCGAATCATAACTAGAGCCTCTAATCTAGCCATCTAGGTTCAAAGAAAGATAACAAATGGAGATTATGTACTAAAAGTAGGGAAATAAATGAAAGCACGATAAAGTACATATTCCCAATCCCAAGGATTGAAGACCTCCTAGACCAGTTAGTAAATGCATGCTACTTTCCAAAGATGGACTTAAAATAAGGCTATCATCAAATTAGGATAAAGCCATGTGATGAGTGGAAAACATCATTCAAAACATGTGAAGGTCAGTATGAATGGCTTGTGATGCCATTTGGACTAAGTAATGCACCCTCCACCTTTATGAGCCTAATGAAAGAAATCTTGTAGGATTATAATGGTAAATTTCTTGATGTATATCTTGACGAAATCCTTATTTTTAGTACCAGTCTAGAGGAAAATTTAAAGCATACAGAATTGGTGTTGCAAAGGCTCAAGGAGCATAAACTACTGATCAATTTGGAAAAGTGCATATTTATGCAGAAGGAACTTATCTTTTTGGGCTTTTTAATATATCAAGGAACACTCAAGATGGACCCATCCAAGGTTGATGCAATCATCAATTGGCCTCCTCCAAAGAATCTAGGTGATGTACAAAGTTTTCATGGTTTGTCCACTTTTTATAGAAAATCCATCAAAAAATTTAGTCATGTATGTGCACTTATGCTTGAAACAATTAAAGGTGGGAAGAAAAAAAAGTTTGTTTAAACTAAATATGCTAATGATGCCTTTGAATACCTCAAAAAAAGAGTGGCACAATACCCTATCATCACTCTTCCTGATTTAAACAAGGTCTTCACAGTAGAAACTGATGCAAACAACATGGCAATAGGAGCAGTTCTGAGCTAGGATGGAAAACCATTTGCATTCTTTTTAGAAAAGTTGAATGATGCAAAGAAAAGGTATTCTATCTATGATCTAGAGCTATATGAATTGGTGCAAGCTCTCAAAAATTGGAGACACTATCTCCTGCCAAAAGAATTTATTGTCTTTACATATAATCATGCATTGAGTTACCTCAACTAGCAGGGCAAGTTGAGTGTTAAGAAGATTAAATGGACAGAACAACTCCAAGCATACTCCTTCACCATTAAACAAAAAAATGGTGAAGCCAATAAAGTGGTTAATGCATTAAGTAGGAGAATAGTTCTATTGTAGGAAATCCAACTCAAGAGGATAGGCATCAATGCTCTCAAAGACCTCTATATAGGAGATGTGGATTTTAGGGAAGCATATGAAGTTTGCACTAAACTCATCGGAAAGTATCATATTGATTTTGCAGATTTACTAATTCAACATGGTCTTCTATTCAATGGTAATAAACTGTGTATCCTTAAGTGTTCAATGAGGGATAATTTAATTAAAGAAAAGCATTGTGGGGGCTTAGGTGGTCATTTTGGGATAGATAAAACCTTATAAGCAGTAAGAAGATACTATCATTGGCCTAGGATGGAAACTGATGTCAAAAAATGGTTTGAAACTTGTGTCATCTGCTGAAGGGCCAAAGGTGTCTCAACCAACCAAGGACTCTACTAGTCCTTACCTATCCCTACTAAACCTTGGTAAGCAATTTCAATGGAATTTTTCATGGGACTTCCAAGAACCAAGAAGGGCTATGAAAACATCTTTGTGGTTATAGATAGGTTCAGTAAAATGGGCCACTTCATTCCATGCAAGAGCACCCATGGTGCCTCCCACATTGCCCAACTTTTCTTCAAGGAAATAGTCAGGATTCATGGACTGCGTACTTCAGTTGTGTCTAACAGAGATGCAGAATTCCAAGGTCATTTATGGAGAACCTTGCATAAGAAGTTGGGAATAAATTTACAATTAAGTTATACCTACCATCCCCAAACTGATGGTCAGACTGATGTGTTTAATAGGTCCCTTGGCAATCTACTTAGATGCCTTACTCAACAATGTGCTCAAAACTAGGATCTCTTGTTACTATAGGTAGAATATGCCTTAAATGTTTCAATCAACAGGTCTAATGGCAAGACACCTTTCCAAGTCATCTATGGAATACATCGAAGAGGTCCATTGGAGCTTAGAGCTCTTCCTAATGACATGAAGGTCATTAAACAAGGAGAAGAACTGATAGATTTAATAAAATAGGTCCAAGAGAAGGTAAAATACACCTTGGAGAAAATAGTCCAGAAATACAAGACACAAGCAGACAAAAGGAGAAAGGAAGTTCAATTTCAAGTGGGTGATAAGTTCTAGGCATATCTTCAAAAAGAGAGACTCCCCAAAGGAAAATTTTCAAATTTGCAGATGAAGAAGATAGGACCTTGTACAGTCCTATGGAAATTTGGGCAAAATGCTTATGAGATCTCACTTCCACCTAAACTTTATATTTCTCCAATCTTTAATATTTATGAATTAACACTTTTTAAGGATAATACAAGTATTGCATGTAATTCCATAGATCTATATGATCCTCATGATGATGACTGGTTAAAGGACTTGCCTCCTAGTCAACCATTGCAACTCAACAAAATCCTTGAGACTAAGGTCTTACACAAAACCAGGAAGAACACTTACCTTTAGTACTTGGTAAAGTGGAAAGGTTTACCTGATATTGATGCAACATGTATGACTGAACAATATATTTAGAACCATGGATACACATTGGAGCAACTTACCTCAATTAGGAACTTGTGTTCTTTTTCAGCAAGGGAGTATGGTGCAGGAGCCCCAACTCCATCAAAAATTTGAAGAAATTTACTAAAGGATATCTATTAGGTTGGGTATAACATGGACCATTTAGTTTGACAATAAGATCCAATTGTGAGACCTAGTACTAAGATTTGGTATTTATAAATCACTTGGTCAACTATGGTCAAAGGATCACCAAAACATTAGATTTATGTTATTGAAGAATTTTTCATGATTTGATGTGATTTTGGTCCATTAGGGACCCTATGGTGGCTATAAAATCAAAGGATGCTCATTTGGAGCAGAAATTACAAAAATTGCAATGTTGCACAAAAAGTTGCTCAACACGTTTTGAGCAACATTTGTAAAATGCTCTAAATTGTTGTAATTAACCCCTCAATGGTTGGAAGTTTAAAATATTATTGTAAACCATTGGGGAGGCCTTTAAATATCCTTTATAGGTGGGTCAAAGGAAGTGAAGTGTAATTGGCAATTTGAAATCAATAAATAATAACCATTTTTCCTACAAATTCATTGTCTAATTCAATTGTATGGATGTGTATGGATTCCAAGGCATGATCCAATGATATATACATTTAGTTTCCCCATTGTTCTAGCTTTCTTTTTCAATTGGTTTGGGCATCTAACTCGCTATACAACTCAAGTTACATTGGATTTGGTGAAGACTATTCTGAATTGAGGCTTCCACCTAAGGTTACAATTTTGGACTAGTTTTTCTTACATCTCCACCATGGAAATATAACGGCCCTTGGTGGAATGAAATAAACCTGTACATACCTTATGAATTTGCAGGATATATATTTTATCATGCAGGATGATGGCTCTTTTGTGATGGCCTAGGTGTACATCCTCATGTGTGCGTCTGGACAGTTTGAATTTTTTTTTGATGCCCCTAAATGCCTCCATGGTTTTGATGGTTAGTTGCTATGTTATTGGGGTACTTCCTTTTGAGATCAAGGCCTAATTAGCCATTTAGGTTTGTGACAAAACTTGGCCTTGCAAACCCTGGATCGAGTGTCAGGCCCTACCTTTTTGGCATCAAGTATAACACCAAAAATGGTATCTATAAATGAAATTTTTTGGTCAAGTCCTTTATGACTATTGAAACTTACCCCCTAAATTCAAAATCAAAAGTCTACTAGTATAGTTAGGGGTTACAAAGAAACCAACCTCCAGAAGATTGGTAGGATCGGTCCAAGTGTTGGATCATGTTATTGTGGCCACCAATAGTCCACAAACCAATTGGTTTCATCCCATTCTTTGTCTAAGTTAATTTGTACCATTGACCCCAAGTAAGTGTCCTTGGATGTGAAGGTGAATCTTGCAGTTTTCCTTGTCAAGGTTGAGCACTTGATGGGATCTTTGTTCATGAAGGACTTCCATGAAATAAAGCAACATAAGGACCCAAATGAAAATGTGTAGAGTCTATGTTGAGCCCACTCTTATAGAGAGTTAAGAAAATCAGTTAAAAGGGCCTCTAAACCATAGCCTCTGCATTGCTATAGTCTAAATTTGAAGCTGATTTCAAGGGTACAAAATGCCTTGGGTAGTCTAATCCAAAGAGCAGATAGCCTGGGGCATTCTATTCTTAGTGATTTTACCTAAAACTTTCACGACCGATCCAACAGATCTCACAGTTTCTAGATTAAGTCCTGATTTAGGAATCAATCTTGAAAATAAAATGAAATTGCATAAAGGTAATTATATAAATGTAAAGGTATTTATGTTGGAGATCTACCTTGTAAATGACTATACCTGAATGAATGGATATTAAGATCATACATATTAATGAAGATGCTTGTATGTTTCTTGAATTATAGCTATTGAACCTCTGAATGTAGAAAGGAATCAAGGATGCCTTCACAAATGCATGGATCTATGAATGCCACTCCTAGATCTTCAATAAATATTATTATTCTTGATGAGCACTTTCTATGAAGGAAAAATGTAGGTGGATGTACATGGGATCTTATTTCTTGGTTGAGAACTCCTCTACTTGGCCATCATTTGAGAGAAGGTTGTTATAATGGATAATATTTCCTTAAATATGTCTTTAATGCTTGAAGAAATGTTATATCTTTAATGCTTTTTTTCAAGTCTTGAATTCATCTGATTTCTTTTATGATACATGATATCAAAATGAGGAGAGATATGCCATGTATATACCTCTCACAATATTTTAGGATTCAATATTAATCTACGCTTACCACATGATCTAATTTCTCACTAAAACACTGTAATGGGGCCTCATTTCAAATTTGAGTCCAATTATGGGGGAACAATGCCTTGGGCATAGTCTTCCTAGGGACATAACACCCTAGGCATTATGTACCTAGGAGAAAGTTCTAGATTTAAAATTTTATGGGAGATTGGAAAGATAGGGTAGATGCAAAAATAAGGTGAGATAGATAGCTAGATCAAGCATAATAAACATGAAATCCTAAAATTTCCAAAATGGGGCCTAACTAAGCATCTAATTTTATAGTTGCTAACTTTTTAGGGTGGCACATGAAACATCTAAAGTACTATCCTATAACTTGTTAGGATCCTTATCTTGTGAAGTTTTTCTATGATTCGAATTTTTTTAAGCACCATCTTGTCCCAAACTAGAAAAAGGTTATTGGATCCATTTTCCTTCAACTGTTGTATGTATTCTAATGATTTTTATTTTCTTTGAACCTATTTGATAACCCTTAGGTCTTATATTTTGGGACATCTCTTGCATCTATTTATCTATAAGAAATGTATTCACCCCTAGAATAGCCTCTTTACAAGCTAACTAAGGTGACCAAATTTGTTGAAATTATGACAATGCAAACTAGCATTTTCATATTCTAGAATTTGATTCCATCTTCCAAACATAGATCTAAGGGCTATCAATGCATGAAGAATTATATTAACAATCACAATAACATAGATCCTCGTAAAGATTAGCCTTGACCTCTGCATAGTGACTTTTTTTAAAACCAAAATGGTTTTCTATACCTCTAAAAATATTGTAATCTCATAATTCTAAAGGGATACTAGGAAGATGAACCCAAGTAGGAGAAACTCCCCCCAGGTCAACAAAGGTGTTAAGACCCAATTTCCAATTACAGAGGGAGAGAAAGTTTTTCAAGCCTTTATCAAAAGCCTTGATAATAAATATAGCAAAGGGCTCTAGCATAGTCAACTTAGTTAGATGATTAATATTGCTAACAAATTTCTTTGTAGATGTTAGTAGAGCAGATATTTTGAAGAGAGCCAAGGATAAAGTTTTTTCATTTTTATTTAAAATAAGGACTAGACTCAAAGGATGAAAGTAACTGAATAAAATTCATTATTTGATATTTAGAGTTGAATAACAACTTGTAAGTTTTGGTTGAAAAATATTAGAAAGTAGAGGTTGAAAGTCTCTCATTAAGATCAATGAAGAATTGAAGGCTTGGATGTGGGAAACTATAAGATGGTGGTAGTTTAAAAGTCTTACTAGGTGGCAAGTCTATAGATCAACTTTTATAATGAGCCTACTTAAGTAGAGTATAGCTAGTAGGATATGTTAGAGGGATTTAAAAATGACTGAGGCCAATTACATCATATTTAAGTATAGAAATGAGTTTGTAGTAGAAAATGGAGGAGGTTGTGGGCAGATATAATTTTACTCTTTTTAGCCAAGGTGGTGGATAGAGTTAGTGAAGGTGGGAGTTAGATATTATTTTCTCCAAAGCCAACAAGTTAGTTAAGACTACAACTTAGAGAAGAGCCTTAAAAGGAAGCAAGTGGACAAATGATACAAACACAGGAAAAAGATACTACATTTATTGACCTTTCTTACAAGAAATTAGATAGTTTAGTGTTCCCACTTTCAAAATCATTCACTAATTATGTGTTCATATGACACTAGTATATTCGATAAAAAAATAGTATACCCTAAATGTATATAGGTCTAAATGTAGGTGTTAGAAGATCTTACTTTATCTTTTAATTTTGTTAAGTTAAATAAACATGTTTATGATTGAATTATCTATTGGAAACATACTAGGACTAAGCTTTTACATGAGAAGTAATTATTTAGGTGTGAAAAATCATTTTTGAATAGATACAACATAAATATGCAAAATACTTTTCTAGGTACATAATTACTCCACTCTAGTATCCTTGTGATGAGAAAGTACGGATGATAGTAGTGGATTCTTGCAATAGAAGGGTATTTTATTTTATATGGGATGAAACATTTTCATTGTGAATTGAGCCCTAAAAGGTTTAAAAAGGTATGCTTCTCATAAATTAGAACTAAAACATGTGCAAAATGAGATTACTATGTGCAAAGTAATCTTTCCTTATCTCTATATTTTTCTGCCAATGTACCAGGTTTGAGTTACAAGGAATTGATTACACTAACATAAACAAGAGTTGTGCACAACTAGAGCCCCTGCCATTGCAAAGCAAAGCTTCTATAGTCTTATTTGTGTATGGAAATGTCTGATATGCAATGCATATTTTTGTCCCATCAACACAGAGACTCCTGGAATTGTCTGAGCCATCAAAACATTTCTATGACGGGTCAGTAAAAGAAATTGCCATGTCTTGTTTAAAAGGAAGAAATCTAAAATTTAAAGCAGCAATTATAAAATTCCAAAGTTAGTAACCAAATTTAATTAGTCGATACAATATTTTAGAGTGAATGCAACCCGCCAAAACTTAAGGTTTGACGTCGGTAAGAGAAAAAATGGTGTCGAGAAAGGGTTTAAAAGCTGGGAGGGCATTGATGTTCTAGGTATTTTCTTGGTGAATTATTATTTTCACATGTTGTGGAGTTGCACAGACAACACATAAAACATCTTTGGAATGGAAATATATCCCACCGAATTTAGGTGGATGGGATTAGTAAGTCATGGGAGACACCAATTTTAGTACACGTGTGAACAAGATGGTTCTCAAACAAATGAGAGGGTATGAAATAAATGGTACATTAAATGTGCCAATCAAGCAGTTAAAAAGATGAAGTTATCTGCTGAAAACTGCCTTCACTCAACCGCCTCTGAGACCTATTTAAAATAAACTATAGTGCATCCCACCCAGGCTGAATTTTGAATAGAGCACTCATCTATGGTGTCAAGCATTTCGACTGGTTAACGAACACATTCCTAAGGTATGTTTTATATGGTGATTCACATGTTTTATCGCCTTATTTGAAAATGATTCATTTTTCTTGCACTTTTCGTTGCTTCTTCCCTTAAGAAATTTCCAAACTTTTGGTTTCCTCCTTGTGCATCAGAGAGCCCAATGTTTTCATTAATGCATAGTTTAAGTGTTTATTTTTTTAGTATATATTTTTTCAATTACCTTCTTTCACACTAACTTGCACATTTCTTTGGCTTTATAAATTCAATGCTTGGAGTATTTCATTGAAGGTCTTTCCTATTGAGGGTGTTTTTATTTTTCATTTAAGAGTAGAGTATTATTTTCCTTGGTAAATCCAAGTCTTAAAAAAAATTTAGAGGACAAGTTTCCTAGTATTGAATACGCCTTTGTATTTAGATATGTCATTCAGCAAAATGTTCTATTTTTCTTGAGATCTTTGTAAGCATTGTCAAGATTAGCATTATACATAATGTTATTTCTTGAAGAATGGTTTTGATTGGGATTATACTATATTCCTTTGTAGGCTAGGTGCCTTGCTATCTGGACAAATTTTATTGTACTCTATTTAGAATTTTCTTTGAAGAGCTTCCCTGATTCTCTCATTAAGGAAAGGAAAACTAAATCGAACCTCGATAAGAATTTTCCATTCATTTGAAAAATTCTCGTTAGGTATATTTTCCCTCCATATAGATCTTACAATATTATCATTTAGATTTCACCGAATTACCCAGCCATCTGATTGTTGTCATAATAACTTAAGAATTCTTCTGAAGCTTTGAGCTACTTTATTGTTGACCTTCCTTCTAGCATTGTGCTATTCGTACATTGCCAACAATGGAAAATATATATCAATAATGCAAGTTTCCTTTCTAGAGCATATATTATGGATCATGATTACCAATAAGGAGAGTGATATTGCATTCTCCTATTATTGAATTCCTAGATCCACTTCACATATGCACTCTATCAAACCTAATTTTTATAACATTTTATCCATGAATGACCAATTGACTCTGTCACATGATTTTATTATATATAACTTAATAAAAATAAATAAATTATTCAATAATGATGAATATAAAGCCTTGCATGCAATTATATTTCTACGAAAAATTTCCCCTTTTCAACAAAACCACCTTGCTTCTTCTGAGATTTTGTCTTTTAAAGAACTTTATTTATCTTTAAATTTGCAAATGTGTTACTACATAAAGAAATAGATTATATGAATTGAATTAATCTACACCCCACTTCTCAAGAATTATGGATTTGAATGTGCAACGTACTATTCCATAAGAGTTGATTGATTTTTCTGAGATTCATGGATAGGTTCTATTACATCTTCTCCATGAATACATCAACATAAGGCTACAAGTAAACTATTATGCACAACTATTTTATCTTTTGAAAATATCAATAATATTTTTGTAACTTCCTCTTCCAAAGAGAATTCCATATGCATTGAATATTAATCAATCACATTGTGAACCGTATACATAATTGAGATTTTTTAACTTTAATTTTGACATCTTCTCCTTGTTTATATATTTTAAGAGTAATATAGCATGACTAAGATTATTTCAGTAGAGGAGAAGTACCAAATAATTGGAGCCCCATGATGAAAACACTCACCCATGGAGACCAAGGAAGTTAACATGCTGAAAAAGGGTGCAGAGATAGATGAATCACTCTAAAAGTTTCTCTTCAAATTTGGCTAATCTTATACGTGTGGGAAAGAAATTGAGGTTGACCCTCACCACTTTTATTATTTTTCTTATTGATAGTTCAAGTGGGTCCATCTACAAGAGGCCTTTCCCTATTGGTTACCATTGAAAATTTTGAATGTTTGTTAAAATATTGATTAGCCTATATCATATAGAATATCTTCATATTTTGATGTATGTATAATCTATATGAGATAATTAACTAGAAGCATATATCTTTTGTGCATTATAAACAAATAAAATCCATTTCATAGGCTTTATCTTGTAAGACCAATTATCATGCCATTAAGTTTGGCAATAAAAAAAGAACTAAAAACAATGTTGACCTCTAATTCCTTAAATCATATTAAAAGAAGCATCAATATATCATTTGTTGATTTACTATTCTAGGATTTGTAACTTATAGAAATGATAATAATGGTTGTCTTGAGAGAAATTTTATAGTCTATAAGTATGTTTCATATACTCTTGGATGATTTCTTTAGATGTATGATCAACTATACTTTCATCAAAATAAATCTTAGTTAATACCATATCTCAGTAGTAGAATCCTTTGTTCATCCAATGATAACTCTAGATATTTCCTTACAACATCATTAAATTTTCTACATAGTTATTAGTTGAACCTTATAATAAAATTTGGTACTCAGGAAAGACCAAAATTTGAACATTGTTCTTACCTATCATTTTGCACACTATGCTAAGGACACCTTTTATGCTTTTCAATTCCTTTAGATATGAAAAATATATAATTTAGCACTAAAATTCTTCGAATACTATTGCTCATAGAAAAGTAGGGAAAATTTATTGACATATTTTGTAGAGATCAAAGAGGTCTTGCTAACCCCCATTCTTTCATACCTTCAAGAAAATAGCTAAGCTTTTCCCCAAATCTAACTGCAGATCTTTGTTCCTTGGGGTATTGGTCCCCACGTATTTGTCCACATATGAAGTATACTCCTAATTAGCAAAAAAGGAGTCCAACCCTACAGTCTACAACTCAAAAGTAGCTAAGTCAATAGAAACATGGGCCACATTTGAGGTGGAAGTAGTACAAAAGCTACAAATCTTGAATAGGGGTAGTTGGGATTCCCTTCCTGTCACACCTGTGAGGGTGGAGGTACAAAGGATTTGAAAATTTTGAGACAAGAAAGTAAATATAAAATGTTTGTTATTATGTAAAATTTTAATTTTAGTTTGTTAAAAAATAAAATTACGAGCAAACTTCAAAATACTTAAAAAATGGTGTAATCTTTAATATAGATATAAAAAGGTGCAATTTTGTTGCAATTTGCTTACTTGTAATGTTGGATAGAAAACTTATTTATTCCACACACTATTATACAATTTTTTATTACATATAACATTATTCTTCTATTTCATTATTTAACATACAATATAATAAATAAATTTCTAATTTATCTTAGTTTTCATTATATTTCGTTTGTCTACATCTATTAAAAAAAAGGAAAAAATATATCATTTTATTAATATATTATTATAATATTTAATTTTTACATTATAATATTTAATTTCTACTTTCACTTTTATATTATTTCTAAATTTAGATTGTAATTTCAATTTGTACTTTATCTTTTTAATTATTTCTAAAGTCGCACTAGAATCATATTCCAAAACTCTAAAGCAATCAAAATATTTTATGAAGAGAACTTATTAAATGTTTGGAATTGTGATTATACACAATATGGACTCTTAGGTAGGGGTCCCACAAGAGGGGCTTAAGTTATATTTTTAAAAAACACGAGGTCCCACGAGAAATTTATTTTTGTGCTAGGGGAAATAATAGAATTGTTTGCTAGAAAATATAAGCTCTTATTTTTTAAATTTATAAATTTAAATAGGTTAAAAATGGGTGAGCTTAAGAGTTAATTTTGCCACATGTCAATCATTCTTTAGTTTACACTAAAACTAAATAACTTTAGACAAAAATTTAGGAAAAAATTGAAACCAAAATTTTAAAAGAAAATTAATTTTTTTTAATTAAACTTTATATCCTTAAATTTAAGAACTTAAAATTTTAAGCTGACATTTCAAAATTCATTAAACTGCTAACCTTTAAATATTCCTAAAACCTCTCTGCAGCTGTAGCTCTATTTTTAAGAAAGCCCCTTCCACGAAACCCTGCCAAAATCATTCACCGAATTTGGTCCATCAAATTTATTCGCAGAACTTCACAAGATTAAGACAAATTTGAAAAGTCATTCCGTGTCTAGTGGAAATGGAATCTTTCCACAGCAAAAATCACGGCATGTCGGGCTACTACAAAGCAATGCCGTGTGTTGACTGGGAATGAGAGTCAAAACTGGTGCCCATTATTTTCTTTGCTCCTTCCTTTGGAGGAAATTGTGGTCACTTGCAGGAATATATATCCATTTGAAATCAAGCTCAATCATCTATACTGCTTTATTGGAAACGTTAGAGGGAAGCAAAGCCTGTTTTGGATGAGCTGCGCTGTGGACGCCACGAGAATGGTTCGATATTTTATCCTCCTCTGTTGCCTCTTCTTTCACTTGCGTCGCTGCAACAGCGTCGTCATAAAAAGCCCAGAGTTTGCAGAAGACGACATACGGTGCCTCAACGAGACTAAAGCAGAACTGACTGATCCAAATCAGTCTCTTTTCACGTGGCGGTTTGGGAACAGCAGCCAAGGCTTTATCTGCAACTTTATAGGAATTCAGTGCTGGCATGGCGATGACGGCAAAGTGCTCAGCGTTAAGCTCCCTGCAATGGAGCTTTCGGTGCTTTTCCCGAGCGGTTTGAAGTACTGTGGGAGTATGACCAGCTTGGATCTCTCTGGTAATAGTCTGTCTGGCCCAATTCCAAAGGATCTCTGCAAATGGCTTCCCTTTCTTGTGCAAATTGACCTTTCATCAAACCAGTTTACTGGCTCGATTCCCCCCGAGCTCGCTAATTGCACGTATCTGAATGTACTTCACTTGAATGACAACCAGCTTAATGGATCGATACCATGGGAA
The DNA here is from genome assembly GCA_027943335.1 of Chamaecyparis obtusa. Classification (NCBI taxonomy): domain Eukaryota; kingdom Viridiplantae; phylum Streptophyta; class Pinopsida; order Cupressales; family Cupressaceae; genus Chamaecyparis; species Chamaecyparis obtusa. The sequence goes on from BSBK01004168.1 coordinate 1,203,262, forward strand.
TTGACGCAGCTGGAGCGACTCAATGACTTTAATTTTGCAAATAATATGCTTACTGGGCCAATACCTGCTAAGTGGGCATATACTAGCACAGACCTTTTTGTGGGTAACCCTGGATTATGTGGGTATCCCTTGATAAGGGAATGTGGAGGTCCAAATTCAGTGAATCCGGTGGTTGTTGTTTCCTTTGTGCTTTACGGCATCGTGATTGTCACCTGGAGCGTTGTCTACATTCGCTGCTTGATTTCAAGACAAGCATCTCGAGGAACGCCACTGCCGCCATTTAGGGAGCCCCTCGATCATATAAAAATTCGGAGATCCAAAAAAGTTTGTATGTTCGAGAAGCCCATAAAAAAGATGAGAGTGGGTGACCTTGCGGATGCCACCAACAACTTCAGCGAAGGCAACATCATATGGAGTGACAGCACAGGTGTCTTTTACAGGGCCGAGCTGCCCGACGGTTCTCTGCTGACGGTAAAGAGGCTGAGGACGTGCGATCAGAGAGAAAAGGAGTTCAAGTGGGAGATGCAGACATTGGGTCATCTCAGGCACCGTAATCTACTCCCGCTTTTGGGTTACTGCATTGCCGACGCCCAAGAGAGGCTTCTGGTCTACAAATACATGGGCAGAGGAACTCTTCTCAATTGCTTTCATGGCCTTCACAGAGACCAGACTGAATTGGACTGGCCCACCAAACTCAAGATTTGTATCGGCATTTCAAGAGGACTGGCATGGCTTCATCACATCTGCAATCCTCATATAATCCACCGGAATATATCTTCAGGGGTTATCTATCTGAATGAAGATTATGAGCCGCGCATCAGTGGGTTCGGATTAGCCAGATTCACCGGCGATGAGGGCGAGATTTGCATTAGCGTTTCTCCCGAGCAGGATGTGGAACCTGAATCGCAATACGCTGCGCCGGAACAGTTGAGGAATATTCCGTGTTTGGCCACATTGAAAGGCGACGTGTACAGTTTTGGAGTTGTTGTGCTCGAAATTGTAACGGGGCTAAAGGCAGACGATGTACTCATGGAAAAGGAAAGTGAGATGGAATTAACGCTGGTCGAGTGGATACGTGGCAACAGCACGCACGCAGAACGAGTAGTGAAGAAATATGTAGAAGAGAACGGTTTATCGTCGGAAGAGGATAAAGCAGTAGTGGTGGAGGAGTTGATGGAGATGGGTTTTAGGTGTGTAAGAAGTAAGCCAGAAGAAAGGCCTTCAATGTATCAAGCATACCAGTCTTTGATTAAGACTGGCGAGAAATATGGACTTTGGGATAACGAGGTGGAAATACCCCATTGAGAGTGGGAGAGCAGATCGAGGACAACAGTAATCAACTGAGAGAGGGGGAAAATGGTAGATTCAATCCAAAGAATTGGTCAAACTTGTTATGTTTGGGTTAGTTTTATTGTATATTTTAATCAGTTGTGTATTTGTTCTCAAGTCTGTATTAGTTCTCTAGTTTGTGATAAACATATTAGTTCTCTAATTTCTGATAAACACGGCTTTTTCCTTATTCCTCCTTCTCCAATTTCATTTCTATGATTTTTTTTTTTTCATATGTAATTTATTCTAGCTTTATACAACTAAAAAATGTATTGTACTTAAGTAATGTATTCTTTAGTGTAGTGTACAATAATTTCATTTTATTTTGTTTTTTAAGTAACTTTGGATAAACATAATATTTTAGTGGTTTTTTTTTTCAACACTATAAGACAAGTTGTTTCTTGTTACTTTTATTACATAATTAAAATAAATATTAATAATAAAATTATTGTTATTTTTAATTGAAAATAATAATAATATTCTTTTAAAGAATTCAAATCAATTAAAACAATGTGATTTGAGATGGTAAATGACCATCTCTAATTTGGCATCTATAGAGATAAAAAATGGTTAAGAGTTGCTTGAGGAGGTCCCTAAAAATATATTCTAACAACTTTTGCACATAGTAATAGTTGACAATATTTAAAGGTGTGTGTTTGTGTCATAAGAATATAATGTTCAACACATGACTGTTAAGTACTTAATAAGTGATAGTATCTTGCATACTTGATGACAATTGCCTACAAATATCACCACATATCTCAAATGTTGTAGAAATCATCATATTTGAGAAGAAGGGAAGAAGGGTGCAAATGCAATATTTAGAAATTTGTCTCAATTAGCCTAGTAATAACATATAATTCAACTTAAAGTAGTTGAAATTTTGTAGGTGTGTGGTCATATAGCACTAATATATGCACAATGTAGGAGCTGGGTGATCTTATTTTACCTTGTAGAAATTTTACTTGTCGACACCTAAAAATGTCCCCACTTAATCAAATAAATAAGTTTATTTATTCAATTATTTTACCATTATTCTTCTATTAATTAAATAAATATTTTAATTTATTAATTAATTCTTTAACATCTTCTTTAACTATATAATTAAATTTATTTATTTATTTATTTAATTTATTAGCCTTTTCTTTCGAATAATAAAATAAATATTTATTATTTATTTAATTATCCTTAATCCTACCTCTTTTTGCTATTAATTTAAAATAAATTATCTTATTTATTTAATCAATTCATTATACTCTTTTATCTAATCGTAGCCATCTAACTTGTTCACCTATAACATAAGTCAAATTCAAAATCATGTAACAAGTGTTTCACATCTCTTCATTTCCCCATTCTCTCCCCTCCTCACATGCCTAGTGTAATCACCTAAAATTTGTCTAGTAAAAACCTAAGCCCCTAATTTGATCAAATTGGCTTAAGCACAATTCTAAATCTCAAAGACATATTTACTAGACATAATTATGTAAGCAACCTGGATAATCTCCCATGCATAATTAAATTATTTTTAAAAAAATCAAGTACAAATCATTTTCTAATATCGAAGCTTAAAAATCATTTAATTGTCAAAATTTTATTTTTAATATAAAGTCCTAGCACTTTTATTAAAAGTAAATCATTCCTCACATGGGTGTGCAACTTAATCTTGATTAAATGAAAATTAAAAGGGGATTTTCTATTTTGTCTTACTCTCCTGGGGCATTGAGCTTGACCAATCAAAACATCTTGGATCCTTTCACATGGATTGATCTCTCTCACCACTCATCTCTACCTAACATATTTTACCTCTTAATCTCCACCCTTCGTTCTTGAGGTACTTTCTTTAAAAGGAAACTCTTCCTTGGCTCAAGGGTTCCATCTTGATCATTAGTGAAATCTATCTCTTTGCATTCTAGAGTTACTATGCTATTTTGAGTTCTTAGTTTCTTTCATCATGGTCTTATAAATCTCTTGCATTCTTAGTTTAGCTCATTTTCTAGAGTAGTTTGCATTGTTAGCTCTCTTGCATTCTAGTTGACTTTGATAATAGCATTGAAATTGTTAGATTAATATTGCATTGTAGCATCATACTAATTTAGTTTCATTTCTAGTTGTCTAATTTTCATTTGTATTTTGATGATCTTTGAGTGGTGAATGCAAGTATCGCATCACCTCCACCTTTGAAATCTTCCATTTTGGAGTATTCAATTCACTAATCCTACATGCCCAATATGATGAGAACTGTATAAAGGATTAAACTCAGTTCAACAAGGAAGCAATAAATAGATTTTGATGATTTAGTTGTTCATTTGATTTGAACTCTTGTAGCTAAATTATTGAATTAATGGTTTATTGAGTGGTGGTTTCATTCCAATTGAATACCAATTTTGAACCACACATTTTGGGCGCCCAACATATTGCTTGAATAGAAACGTTGTCTCTTTTCTTGCATTTTATTTTTATTTATTTTTTGAAACTGTATCAAATATCCTAGCTCTTTACTCAAGATTATCATATGACACCTTTTTCATCACATGGTTCTTTGAGTTTTATCATACGATAATATGGCATAAGGTGATTCATTGCATGTAGTTTTGGATTTTATTGTACGAAACAATTGCTCTGACTTTTATCACATGGTTCTTTGATTTTCATTGTACGATAATATGGTGCTATACGTGTTTTATCACATAAAAAACCAATGAGTGTTTTTAGGGTCTAGTCCCTTGATTTTTTGGATTTTCGTGCTTGATCCGGTTTTATCTTGGCACTAAAATTATGTTTTGTAGGAAATAACTAGTTTTTGCAGGTCATTGGAGAGGAAAGTTTCTTGCTAAAGTCATCTACACATTGTTATTTTGAGACTACTAACTCTTTGCAGTTGTAGGATGCTTGTTAAAGCCATATCTTGAGACTTCTAAAGCTGTTTATTTTACAAGTTGACTTGGAGATTCAAGAAAACATTATGTCTTCCTTAATTTTATTTTCTAGGAATCTATCTTAACTAGGAAGGCTTCTTTTCATGTGACTAGTTGGGTAGTAGGAGAGCATGCTCTTCACCTCCTAGAGCATGAATCAAAAATCTTGACCTACTTGGTTTGTCACTTGCAAAATAATCTTGGGTGAATGAATATGTGCTTGATGTTCTTGGGAGAAGCTATGGAGAAGGAGAGTATGCTCTTTTCCCTTGTAGAGAATAAAAAATATAGACCTTTATTAGTCTATCCACTTTCTCTTTCATTCTACCGTTAGAGGGCTTGTCATTGAGGTAAAAATCTCATGGAAACGACCCAAGTGGGATAAAGAAAAGTTATCTCATCCAACCCATTATAAAAAAATTTCCTTTAAGGTTAAAATCTCAAGGACATAGCTATTAAATGTGTTGGTTCATTCATTTGATTGGAAGAACACACACGAGAGTAATGTGTAGGGACAAGAGGTCTCAATCTTTCTTGCAAGACTACCTTACTTGAAGCACTTGTAGGGCTATAGGCCTCAATTTTGTTAAGAGGAACTATAACCTAGGATGGTTGTAAATGGATGCCATTATTAGATACTCTTGGTTAGAAGCTACCTAATTTACCCCTCGAAGTGTCCTAATCTTTTTGCAAGGATTGATCCAAGTGGACTTACTCAAATCACCTCAAGATTACTCACCATATATATTTCCTTGGATTCTTTAAAGCATGAATGTGACATTTGGAGAACCATTGTGATGCGAGAATTGAGTCTTTTATTTTTATCCATAACATGTATTGTCCTCAGAAAAGCCAACATTACTTTGTGTCAGGTGAAGGAATACCAAGTTGTGGGCAAAGATTTTGATACTAGCCAAATTCCTTAGGTAGTTTCTACTTAATGTGTCTTCGAATGTGTTGAGACCCACATAAATCATTGTGAAACATACACTTGACACTTTTGACACATTGTAATACCCTCTTTGACTTCACAAGTGTTTGTATCCCCAAAGTTTCTTTGTCCTTTGGTGGATTGTTTGGAGACTCTTGTTTTGTCACATTATTGTTTGCCTATAAATACTCATACTTGATCTAGGAAGACTCAAACTTGTCATGCATCCAAAACCAAAACAGTCCAAATTGGTCAAATTTCTAGAATTTGGTGGTAATTTGTCCCTTCTCTATCTTCTTTCAGTTTTCCCATCATCTCATCATATGACACAAGTTCTTCATCGCAACCAGTTTTGTGCTTTATCATATGATATAATCCCTTCTCACCATATTATCACATGTAATTTGGAGTTTCATCATACCTAGTTTTGGAGTTTATAATGTGATCATGTACCTAATTGGTTATTAGGCTTACATTGAGTCCTCAAAATTATCAAAATTTTGACATCTCTCACTGTTTGGTCCTCTCTCAGCTTCTCTAACATTTAGTGTTAGAGTAATAGATTCTTTTTATCTTTTATTCCTCTCTAAAGATTAACTTAGGGTTTATCATTCTCCTTTTTAAGGATGAATCTTGTAATTGCTCTTTTTTTAATTTCTCTAATGCAATTTTACTTTTGAGAGCTATTGCAGTTTGTCTTTATTCTTCTCTTGTAACAGGTTATTCCAATTTGTAGATGTTTGTGGGCTATGTAGATTTGTATTCTCAAATCCTTCATGGTATCAGAGCTCAGATCTGGTGCTGCATGTTCTTGATGTTTTAAAGTTTTATGGAGCTTTAGGGTTTTTCTGTTGGATATGGGGGGACCTATTTTTCAGGTCATCTTAGCTTCAAATTGACCTCATGATTGTGTTCACAGAATCCAAGATCCCCTTGATCCATACAAAATTTGTCCATTTTGGACAAAGTTGGAATCTGTGAGAAAAAAAATTGCAACCGGCTCCAGCACGGATCCTGAGGCGGTCACTTTTTTTTGGAGCATTTTGGCCCAAACAGACCTCATGCTTGTGTTCGGAGCATCCGAGAAATGCAAAATCCATATAAAACTTGTCGATTTTGGACAAGTTACCCTTTGAGGCCAATTTTTTTGGCATACCAGGGTCATACCGTACGGCCCGGGCATGTAGCCCGAGGTTGACACAGGTGAATAATTTTATTTTTTTAAAAACAAATTATTTTTTGGGCCCGCTGCCCAGTGGCCACCCACCAAGTGGTGGCCACCTGCCCACCACCCAGCGGGCACCGCTAAGGGCGGCCCCATCGGTGGCGCGATCACCGTTGGCATCACCACCCAACCTAAACCTCCAGTGATACCGCTAGTGTCACCGTGCATGACACATGAATTTTGCATTCACTTTTGGCTAGTGGTGCTGACATCACCGTGATGTCACACATGTTTGAGTAAAGTTCAAACTCTTTCATGCATGAACTCTTTCATCAATTTTTTTGATAGGGAGTTGGTTTTTTGAAGATATCTTGAGCATCTGGGATCCAAATTGGGAATACGATATATTGACAGAGAGCTGGTTCTTAGCCTGATCCAAATTTGTAGGTGTGGTTTCTTGATTTTTCCATTTTTCTGCCATTTTTTTTCTGTCAAAGATAGAGGTATCTCTGTTCTCTTGGGTTTCAACCTGCCTGCACTCCGTGATCGATAAATTTTGCATTCGGGCTCCATTTTCTTCAAACAAAATATCACTAAAAAACTCATTCAGACCTCTATTCATAGTCAAAGGTTGTCAATTCTTATTTCAAAATTTTTCTGCTCATTTATTTTGTCAAAGGCTGAAGTACCTCTGTTCACTCTCAGAGCCATAACTTTTGCATCCGAGCTCCGATTTTCAAAAAGAAAATATTTCTGGAAAGCTCATTCAGATCTATTTTCAGATATGGCATTTATTTTTAAAAAATTTCTCAAGTACATAGAAATTTTTCTGCAACATTACATTCTTTCTTTCTTGCATTCAGATTGTACCAGGGTTTGGGTTCTCTATTTGTGGGGGGGGGTGTTTTTCTCTTGCTTTCTGTCATTTGTTTCAAAAAACCAAAACACCAAAAACACAAACCCTTCTACATATTCTGTCTAGTTCTAAAAGAAAACCCATAATAATAATAATAATAATAATAATAATAGGTATTCAAATTAGTTAACAACATGGCAGATCTAGCTTTAGTTGAGCTTCTCACTCCACATAATTATAACATCTAAAAAACTCGCATGAAGAGGCTTCTCAAATCACATGGATTATGGTCCTGTCTGGATGTGGCACAGACGCATCTAACTTGCCCCTATGAGATTATGCAACACAAGAACAAAATGGATGAGGCTATGGGTATGTTGTCTCTGCATGTTTCAAACAGCCTTCTTTTCCATCTTGATGATTGTCCTACTCCTAGGGATATGTGGACACTGTTTCTGACTCTCTTTGGCATAGTTAATGAGTTTAGGGCTCTTCAGATTGATGCATAATTGACCTCCATGGTACCTAATTCCTTTCCTTCCATTGAGGATTACTCAATGAAATTAAAATTCATCAGATCTATTGTACAAGGTTGTGGCAAGATCAAGACTACATTTACCTGATTCTTTCTAAGCTTTGAGGAAAATTTTAGATTTTCTCTTCTACTTTCCATTCTACCATGGATGCTTTGCAACCCAAATTTGTTATACCCTCTTTTGAGATATTATGTGATCGTTTGACTCGAGAGAAATCTAAGCTTAAACAGTTGGATTCTCTCTCAGGATCAAAGAACCAAGCATTGGTTGCTCAGACACCTACAGATAGCAAGAAGCCCAAATCGAAGCCCAAGAAAGATTCAGCTGGGAGTGAGAGTCCCTCCAAGCCATCTCAGAAATCAAATTCTAGATCTGATTCCAAAAAACATCTCAGTTTCAAACAGGGAAATTCTTCAAAGTTTGGCGAGTCTTCCTCCAAGATAAAGAAGAAATCAGAAGAATCTTGTAGCTTTTGTGGCAAGGAAGGACACCCAATTTCGAGGTGTTGGACATGACTAGGGGCTTTAGAGGTATCCATGTAGTAGCATAATATCTCATCTCCTCGTCCTCCATCCTCTTCTACCAAAAACTTAGGTCATGCTCTTTCTACATGAGCTATACCTACAGATTCTCCTTGGATCATTGATTCAGGTGCTTCGCACCATATGTCACACTCACCAAGATTGATTACCTCACTTTCTTAGAGTGCCATTACACAGATTGGAGTTGGTAATTCAACACAGCTTTCAGTTAGAGGCTCTAGAATTGTTTCATTGGATGGTGGTTCTCTACAGGATGTTCTCTTGGTTCTAGCCATATCTATGAACCTCTTGCTTGTTTATCAGATCTGTCATTCTAGATCTGGTAAACTAGTTGAGTTCTCACCACATGATGTGGTTATTCAAGACCTCCATGATCCTAATCTAGTTGTTCCTACTAGGAGTGTTGATTCAGAGTCTCACTTATACAGGTTTGATTTCTTCGAGAGCTCTGATTCTATAGGTGTTTCTCTTGTTTCTCATGCAAACATAATGAGAAAAATTTGGCATGAGCATTTTGGCAGTGTCAACTACATATATCTACAACAAATGAGTACACAGGATCTAGTGATTAGGTTGCCTCATATTTCTTGTACTGATGGTGTTTGTCATACAGTTGTACCCTTGGAAAACATCATAGAGATCCTTTTTCATCAGGTTGATCCTCACGTGCTATTGCACCTTTGGAGTTGATACACAATGATCTTATGTCATTTCCAACTCCATATTTTTTTGGTGCCCGATATGTACTCACCTTCATAGATGATTTCTCTAGATGCACATGGGTGTACTTCTTGTTCAGTACAAGTTTGATGTCTTTGATTCATTTCGAATCTTTAAGATATTTGTGGAGAAACAATCTAGTCTTTCTATCAGGTGTATATGCACTGACAATGGGCGGGAATATGTGAATCAATCTTTTAGAGATTTCTACATTGAGCATGGTTTACAACATTAGTTCATAGTTCCACATACCCCACAACAGAATGGGATTGTTGAGAGGAAGAATGGGACATTATGGGAGATGGGAAATTGTATGCTACAATCAAAAGCTATGAGTGCTTCTTTTTAGGCTGAGGCTATCAATTGTGCCACCTATATTCAGAATCGGATGCCTCACAAGGCATTATGACATATGACTCCTAAGGAGGCTTGGAATCATGTCAAGCCTCATGTATCTTCAATCAAATTTTTTGGTAGTGAGGCTTGGGCATTCATTCTAGATGCTCAAAGAAAAGCCATGGAGAGGAAGAGTTTACCAATCATATTTGTTGGCTACTATGAGGATGTGAAGGCGTACAGGTTGTTTGATCCTAATTATAGAGAGGTCTTGTTTCGGCAAGATGTTCAATTTGATGAGCGCTATTCACAGATGGATCCTCCATCTTCAGCTTCCACCTCACTGCCTAGTACTTCCTCTTCTCCTCTACAGGATTCCATATCCTTTGAGGAAGATTTAGATGGTGATCCACCTTCACCACCACCACCAGATGTTCTGCGAGTGCCCAAGTGGGCTTGTGATACTGTTGATGCAACATGACCTTTGGCAGGTGATCCTTCAAATACTCATCACACTAGTGCACAAACATCAGGTTCTAGTCTTCTGAGTCAGGTCATTTCTACTGATCCTTAGAGTTTTTCATAGGAAATAGGACACTTGGAGTGGGATAGGGCCATGGATGAGGAGTATTCTTCTTTGATGAAGAATCATACTTGGGATTTATGTTCTCTTCTGAAAGGGAGAAAGTTGGTTCGATGCAAGTGGGTGTATCATACCAAATATGTTGTAGATGGTTTGATTGATAAGTACAAGGCACATCCTGTTGCGAAGGGGTTTTCACAGGTGGAAGGTATTGATTACTCTAAGACCTTTTCTCCTATTGCCAAGATGAACTCTATTCACTTTGTACTATCTCTTGTAGCTTCATAGGGATGGACAATATTTCAGATGGATGTGAAGAGTGCTTTCTTGCATGGACACCTACAAGAGGATATCTATATGGAGAAGCCTCCAAGTTTTGCGCATGATTCATCTTTGGTATGCAGACTTAGATGGTCATTATATGGTTTCAAACAAGCCCCTAGGGCTTGGTATGAGAAAATGGACTCTTTTCTACTTTTTTTCACATTTCACTTGTTGTCATTCCGATCCTACAGTGTACATTCAAAGTCATGAGGGCGATCTATAGATTCTTGTGCTATATGTTCATGATCTTCTTATTATAGGTAGCTCATCCTCTATGATTCAGAGTGTTTAGAGAGCATTGATGGAGTGATTTGAGATGACAGATCTTAGTCTTCTGCACTAATTTTTGGGCCTACAGGTTATTCAGTCTTCGAATGTGATCTCCATACTCCATGAAAAGTATGCTCTTGATATGCTCTAGCAATTTGGCATGCTTGATTGAAGGCCTGCCCTACACTTTTTCAGTCAGGTGTTGATTTGTCACCATCATGTCCTACTCCTTCAGTAGACTCTACTTTGTACAAATAGTTGGTTGGCAGTTTGTTGTACCTAACACACACATGTCTAGATCTTTCCTTTGCGGTTGGCCTTGTCTCTAGATTCTCATAGGATCCACATGAGAGTCATTGGAAAGCTTCCAAACATATCTTGAGGTACATTCAAGGCACTACTATGTATGGCATCACCTACACATTAGGAGATCCTCACATTGTTGGCTTCACTGATTCTGATTGGGCTAGTGATACCACTGATTGGAAGTCCACTTCTGGCTTTGTTTTTTGTCCTGGCTCTGGTCCTATCACATGGTCTTGTAAGAAGAAAAGTGCTCATGCATTATCATCTACAAAGGTAGAGTACTGAGCATGTGTGCTAGCTAGTCAGGAGATTTTGTGCTTTGAAAGATGATGAATGAGTTTGGGTTTCCTCCAGATAGTCCCACTATTTTATGGTGTGATAATCAGGGTGCTATTCACATTTCAAGCAACCCAGTAGAGCATCAATGAACCAAACATATTGAGATCCACATGCAATTCATTCGATAGTTGATTCAGGATGGTGTTCTCATCTTTGAGTACATTCCTACAGCTGAGCAGGTTGCAGACATCTTTACTAAATATTTTGCCTTGCTACACTACCTTTAGTTACGCTCGATGCTTGGGGTGAAGGAAGTTGTCCTTGGGGGGTCTTAGTGAGGCCTTCCTTCCTTCATACATTTCTTTCTAGCATGTTGTTTCATCTCCTTTTGGAGTAGAGTTTTTCCCATGAGGTTTTCTCTATTTCTCCACTTTACAGAGATTTGGTTGTGATTGGGTACTTGATCAGGCTTTGTTCCTAGGACCCAAATTTTCTTTTCAACTTGTTTTGCTTTAGCTTCTTTAGCTTTTAGTTTGCATCTTTTTCCTAAGCTCATCTTAAGGGAGGTGTTAGATTAATAGATTATTTTTATCTTTTATTCCTCTCTAAAGATTCACTTAGGGTTTCTCATTCTCCTTTTTAAGGATGAATCTTGTAATTGCTCTTTTTTTAATTTCTTTAATGCAATTTTACTTTTGAGAGCTATTGCAGTTTGTATCCATTCTTCTCTTGTAACAGGTTATTCCAGTTTGTAGATATTCATGGGCTGTGTAGATTTGTATTATCAAACCCTTCATTTAGATCAACAAATTACATAGTTAAAATTAATACTTTCCAATTGATTGATTCTTTGCTAGTAGATTGGTTCATCTTTGCTCCTATTTTAGGATCCTTAGAATTCTCTAGCTCATCTCAAATATCTTATTTCACTTAAATTCAACCTTTTATCAGCTTTGTCATAGGTACCACTCTACAAGAATTCAAGCCTCATTCTCGATACCTTGTAGTTAGTTCTCCTAGCTACATCAACTTGGTCATAAGTGTCACCTAGGAGGCATCGAGGCCTCATTCTCGATACCTTGCACCTTGTTTCAAACTTATCTTTTTTTATCTATCATTGAGATAGAGCTATCACTATCTAGATCTTTTTACACTAGCTTAGTAACCTTGTTGCTATCAGATTTACGTGGAGCATTGGTGTGACCATCAGAGATTACAGTTTAACACTACAACTCTCGTTATAGCTATGCATTGATTTGTCCGTATTCCCAAGCATCAACCTTAGGCACCCATATTTAGTTCATCCTTCTTTGTTGTGCGCTCCTATATCTCAACTTATCAAAAGAATATTATGCCTTAGGCAAATGAAAACATATCATTAAAATAATACCTTCGAGAATTGCATGCATATACCGCAAATCCTGAAGCTAGGCAACTACGAAGACCGTTTCCTAAATTCAACAACAAGTAACCCATCGATTGATTGGTTGATGTTACAAATATCTTTCTCATGCTTTATGAGGTTGATATTTCATTTTGTGAGGCTCTTTCTTCCTCAATGGCTATACTCAAAGATTTTTTAGAGATTGCACTGGGAGAGTGCAAATCCTGAATAGCAAGTACCTTTATAGGTCAAATCCAAAAAGTATTTTTCATATTGCTGAATATTCGCAAAGGCTTGTGATAACTTTACATTCATCCCTGAGATGCATTTCCTTTGTCAGCATTCCTTTCGAAGGACCTTTTCTCTTCTTTACTTTGTCACCGTGAAACTCCCGAAAATGTAGCCAAAACATGCAAATCCTAACTTGGCTCGTAAACATCAGATACAATGAAACATGACTTGGCTACTTACTAAATCGACTCCTAAGTGCAACCATGTACCCAAAACGTGAGACAAAACCCAGAGTAACACCTAAATGCAAGGTTAGAAATTGCAACATGCTAAATGATTTCCCACATAACTATGATTTAGTAAGTAACCTAGTTTTCCAAAACTTGAACTCGACTAATGTTGATCTATGAATTTGGGTATTGGTGGTGACTCTAATTGCAAAAAGGGGCTCAATTTTAATAGCTCAAAATTGGGACAACATAATAGTATGAATCATCCTCATGGGGGTGACAAAAGAAGAGCTTCACTTGGAGTAAATTACCGCTAAGCCCTTAGTACTATAGTACATTTGGAAGCAAAAGTCAAAAGAGAAATATATTTAGTGATGCTTAAATCCTTAAGTAGGAGTAGTTGCAAATGTATTTTTAAAATTTTCTATTAATGAAAATAAAGGTAAGTAGCCATGAGATGTTAACTAGCTATGCTTAAATTTTTTTCCACCTCAATTAAAACACACTATGTATAGTCATTACAAGACTTGGATTAACATTGTATTTTGTATGTGTATAATGTAGCAATGAATTGAATTGCATGTTGCATTAATGTATAAAATAATTAATTTTAAAATAAATATATTTTAAAGAAGGAAACAAATTATCCTTGTCATTATAATAGCCTATAATAACATTTTAAAATATCTTTCTTAATTAATTAATACTTTCAAATGAAAATTAGAAATATAAAAAATAGTTTAAACTAATATAAAAACAAGAAATTTACTTTAGAAACTTTATAAAAAAAAAATTTAAAAACTTACTATTGAAAATGATAGTAAAAAGTAATAAAAAGTAATTATAAAAATAAATTTACTGTAAACTTAAAATTAAAATTAGAATTTAAAAAATCTTTTTAAAATTATACGAGAAACAAAAAAAATTTTGCTTTAAAACTCTACAAATCAAACAAAGAACTTACTTTTTATGAATAAAAAATAAAAAATAATGAATAGTAAATAATAAATAATTGTACATTATATTTTAAAATTAAAATTAAAACATAAGTTTAAGAAATGTGTTGTTTTTTAATTTGTGTGAAATAGAATGATATGTTACGGGCTCAATATAACATGTGTTGATTTGTCACCATCATGTCGTACTCCTTTAGTAGACTCTACTTTGTACAAATAGTTGGTTAGCAGTTTATTGTACCTGACACACACACGTCTAGATCTTTCCTTTGCGGTTGGCCTTGTCTCTAGATTCTCGTAGGATCCACATGAGAGTCATTGGCAAGCTGCCAAACGTATCTTGAGGTACATTCAGGGAACTACTATGTATGGCATCACCTACACATTAGGAGATCCTCACATTGTTGGCTTCACTGATTTTAATTGGGCTAGTGATACCACTGATTGGAAGTCCATTTTTGGCTTTATTTTTTGTCTTGGCTCTGGTCCTATCACATGGTCTTGTAAGAAGAAAACTGCTCATGCATTATCATCTACAGAGGCAGAGTATTGAGCATGTGTGCTAGCTAGTCAGGAGATTTTGTGCTTTGAAAGATGATGATTGAGTTTGGGTTTCCTCTAGACAGTCCCACTATTTTATGGTGTGACAATCAAGGTGCTATTCACATTTCAAGCAAGCCAATAGAGCATTAGTGAACCAAACATATTGAGATCCACATGCACTTCATTCGACAATTGATTCGGGATGGTGTTCTCATCTTTGAGTACATTCCTATGGCTGAGTAGGTTGCGGACATCTTTACTAAATCTTTTGCCTCACTGCGCTACATTCGGTTGCGCTCGATGCTTGGGGTGAAGGAAGTTGTCCTTGGGGGTCTCAGTGAGGCCTTCCTTCCTTCATGTTTCTTTCTAGCATGTTGTTTCATCTCCTTTTGGAGTAGAGTTTTTCCCATGAGGTTTTCTCTATTTCTCCACTTTACAGAGATTTGGTTGTGATTGGTTACTTGATCAGGCTTTGTTGCTGGGACCCAAATTTTCTTTTCAGCTTGTTTTGCTTTAGCTTCTTTACCTTTTAGTTTGCATCTTTTTCCTAAGCTCATCTTAAGGGAGGTGTTAGATTAATAGATTATTTTTATCTTTTATTCCTCTCTAAAGATTCACTTAGGGTTTCTCATTCTCCTTTTTAAGGATGAATCTTGTAATTTCTCTTTTTTTAATTTCTCTAATGCAATTTTACTTTTGAGAGCTATTGCAATTTGTCTCCATTCTTCTCTTGTAATAGGTTATTCTAGTTTGCAGATATTTGTGGGCTGTGTAGATTTGTATTCTCAAATCCTTCATTTAGATCAACAAATTGCATAGTTAAAATTAATGCTTTCCAACTGATTGATTCTTTGCTAGTAGATTGGTTCATCTTTGCTCCTATTTTAGGATCCTTAGAATTCTCTAGCTCTTGTCTCAAATATCTTTTTTCACTTAAATTCAACCTTTTATCAGCTTTGTCATAGGTACCACTCTACAGGAATTCAAGCCTCATTCTTGATACCTTGTAGTTAGTTCTCCTAGCTACATCAACTTGGTCATAAGTGTCACCTAGCAGGCATTGAGGCCTCATTCTCGATACCTTGCACCTTGTTTCAAACTTATCTTTTTTTATCTATCCTCGAGATAGAGCTATCACTATCTAGATCTTTTTACACTAGCTTAGTAACCTTGTTGCTATCAGATTTACATGGAGCATTGGTGTGACCATCAGAGATTGCAGTTTAACGCTACAACTCTCGTCATATTTATGCATTGATTTGTCTATATTCCCAAGCGTCAACCTTAGGCACCCATATTTAGTTCATCCTTCTTGGTTGCGCACTCCTATCTCTCAACTTATCAAAAGAATATTATGCCTTAGACAAATGAAAAAATATCATTAAAATAATACCTTTGAGAATTGCATGCATATACCACAAATCCTGAAGCTAGGCAACTACGAAGACCATTTCCTGAATTCAACAACAAGTAACCCATCGATTGATTTGTTGATGTTACAAACATCTTTCTCATGCTTTCTGAGGCTGATATTTCATTTTGTGAGGCTCATTCTTCCTCAATGGCTATACTCAAGGATTTTTCAGAGATTGCACTGGGAGAGTGCAAATCCCAAATAGCAAGTACCTTTACAGGTCAAATCCAAAAAGTATTTTTCATATTGCTGACTATTCACAAGGGCTTGTGATAACTTTACATTCGCACCTGAGATGCATTTCCTTTGTCAAAATTCCTTTCGAAGGACCTTTTCTCTTCTTTACTCTGTCACCGTGAAATTCCCGAAAATGTAGCTGAAACATGGGAATCCTAACTTGGCTTGTAAACATAAAATATACAACGAAACATGACTTGGCTACTTATTGAATGGACTCCTAAGTGCAACCATGTACACCCAAACCGTGAGACAAAACCCAGAGTAACACCTAATTGCAAGGTTAGAAAATGCAACATGCTAAATGATTTCCCACATAACTATGATTCAGTAAGTAACCTAGTTTTCCAAAACTTGAACGCGACTAATGTTGATCTATGAATTTGGGTATTGGCAGTTACTCTAATTGCAAAAAGGGGCTCAATTTTAATAGCTCAAAATTGGGACAACATAATAGTATGAATCATCCTCATGGGGGTGACAAAAGAAGAGCTTCACTTGGAGTAAATTACCGCTAAGCCCTTAGTACTATAGTACATTTGGAAGCAAAAGTCAAAAGAGAAATATATTTAGTGATGCTTAAATCCTTAAGTAGGAGTAGTTGCAAATGTATTTTTAAAATTTTCTATTAATGAAAATAAAGGTAAGTAGCCATGAGATGTTAACTAAGCTAAGCTATGCTTATATTTTTTTCCACCTCAATTAAAACACACTATATATAGTCATTACAAGACTTTGATTAACATTGTATTTTGTATGTGTATAATGTAGCAATGAATTGAATTGCATGTTGCATTAATGTATAAAATAATTAATTTTAAAATAAATCTATTTTAAAGAAGGAAACAAATTATCTTTGTCATTATAATAGCCTATAACATTTTAAAATGTCTTTCTTAATTAATTAATACTTTCAAATAAAAATTAGAAAAATAAAAAATAGTTTAAACTAATATAAAAACAAGAAATTTACTTTAGAAACTTTATAAAAAAAAATTTAAAAACTTACTATTGAAAATGATAGTAAAAAGTAATAAAAAGTAATTATAAAAATAAATTTATTGTAAACTTAAAATTAAAATTAGAATTTAAAAAAATCTTTTTAAAATTATACGAAAAACAAAAAAAAATTGCTTTAAAACTCTATAAATCAAACAAAGAACTTACTTTTTATGAATAATAAATAAAAAATAATGAATAGTAAATAATAAATAATTGTACATTATATTTTAAAATTAAAATTAAAACATAAGTTTAAGAAATGTGTTGTTTTTTAATGTGTGTGAAATAGAATGATATGTTACGGGCTCAATATAACTTTTTCTAAAATACCATATATAAATTATCTTATAGTCTTTAGATTGAAGACAAATAATCTACTGTTCTATTGCTGGATCATCGTATTGTCACGGCTACTCTATGTACTTAGGGAGAGCTGCAAAAAGGCACGTTCATTACAATAAAGAGGCATGTGATACCCGGGAAGAAAATGTGAATACGCGGATACAAAATGCGAGCCGAGTAAAATTGACGACTGCCACGTGAAAAGCCACGATCATGTCTATTGTTGTCCATTCGTTTTGAAGCAGTGCACGCCGTTGATAACGGCACTGGTTAAATGGACGAATATTTGCACCGGCCATTAGTCAGTGCCGTTACTTCCATCAGTCCTGTTGCAACCGCCAGTTCACGTACGTTTGCAACATGCGATGCCCACCTCCCAACATCTGTGACTGATTTAACATCTGCACGGGTACTGTTTTGAATGACTTTAATTTTTTATTTATTTAAACTTTCCTACTCACATTCTATGAACGGATGGAGAGTTTTTTAGTTTGAAAAATAATTTATTTTAATTTTTAGTTTAATAAAACAATAAATTAATAATATTTAATTTCTTTAAAAATATTTATATGTTTACTTTTTTTACAATCTTAATTATATTAATAATTAATATATTACAAATATAATATGTAATTTATTGATTTTAATAAATATATTGTATGAAAAATTTAGTAATAATATTATTTAAAAAAATTAATTTTTTATATGATAAATAATTTATTTATTTTAAAATATATAAAATAATATTTTTATTAATATATTTATATAACTGTGTATATAAGTAGTAATAGTTTGTAATTAAAATGCTAGAATTGTTTTATTTTGTATTTCTTATAAAATGTAGAAAATTTTTAAGAACATTTTACTAAATAAATAAAGTTAATATATAATAATCATCATTTATAATAATCATGATTTATTTGTTATTTGTTATATGCAAATGTTTATTAATCACCATATTTATTATTACATTATTAAATATTCAACATATAACAAATAAATCATGATTATTATATATTTCTTTTTTCACATATATATTAACCAAATTTTAAAGAAAAGAAAACAACTTATTTATCTACACAACAAACCATTTCATAATTCAATACACCTACTAAATATGGCACTTATTATTATAATTTTTGATGAGTGATTGTGTAGATTATTATTTATAAAATAATATCATATATATATATATATATATATATATATATATATATATATATATATATATATATATATATATATATATATATATATATATATATATATATATATATATATATATATATATATATATATATATATATATATATATATATATATATATATATATATATATATATATATATATATATATATATAATATGTGGAAAAATTTACATCCCTAAACTTCACAAGAGACTAAAGTCCAAAACATAAAAAAACATAGAAAAAAATACAAGGTTTCTAGACAACTAAAACAATAAAGAGTGGAGAAGAGGAGGGTCCCAATCACTCAATTTTCTCCATACATCAAGAAGGCTCAAGGTGTCTGCAAAAGGGTTGAACCATACATCAACATCAACATCTTTATTTTTATCTTTATCCTTCTCTTCTTTAGTTTAATTCATATGAGAACTAATAATGTCTTAGACATATTTTTGTGGTAGTTTTATTATTTTTATTTTTATTATCAATAAATATTTATGTTGTTATTTATAAAATAGTGCAATCTAAATATTAATGATGAAAATGACCATATAAAATTATCAAACTTCAAAATAGTTCATCTAATAAAAATAAATAAATAATTAATTTAATTTAATTTAAAAAATTAAAATGATTTAATCAAAGTGTATAATATTTTTTATAAAATAGTAAAACACATTTATTTTATTCATGATTAGAGGTGCTTGAATATGGAAAATTTCTCTTGGACCTTGTATTTTCATTTTGCATGTTAATTTGTTCAAGAAAAAGATACATTCGTTACCATTATTAGTTGTGAGCCTAATCTTAAGGGTTAAGACCTCTTATATGTTTGAAGCTCTATCTTAATAAGGACCCCCCATCATCTCCTAACTAATATAACCCTAGTAGCTTATAGTTTGTGTGTGTTTGTAATAGTCTATTCACTTAATATAAGAGATAAAATACAATATTCACAAAAAGAGAAGGGGGATACGAGATCACCCCTTAGGAGTCATACATGCATGTTCAGAGGATAAAAAAACACATGGACAATACCAAAAAATAGAAACATGAGCTAATCTCGAAGACCAAACATCACATAAAAAGTTGTTACATGGCTAGAGTAGAGGGTGAGGATGGGAGAGGATGATACATCAAACATGGAGAACACTTAACATGAGATCCAACATCCAAGGAGAATACATCAACACTCATGGTACATAGGATCACCACTCAATGCTAAAAAAGGTTTTTGAAGAGGCTCAAGAGTGGGAGTGTCATCACATGGCAAATGGTGGTCCATGCATCTATGATCAATCCTTCTCTCATCAAGGAAGCTCTACTAAGCCATATCAACATCTATAGATGGAGAGGCAAGACATGCCATATCAACGTCATCAAACGATGGCAAGGTAATCACATTAATTATTTTTATAATGTTTTAATCTCAATCATTTAATTAGTTATCACTTATTAAGAACTCCACCAAGGGATACCTTGAGACCCCTTTGTGTCCTAGCCCGCCTTGAAGAGCCATTCCACTCTACTATTCTAACACCAACTAGGCTCGTGTCATTACAATAAGGAACAACCAAAATAGGAAAAAAATATTAGTGACAGAAAAAAGAAAATACATAATATTTAGAAATGTTTATACTAAATAAGAACATTATTATTATTAAGACACATTTACATTAAATAGGAATACTTACATCATTAATGTTAAGGCATAATTTTAATGTTGAAGTAAATATTTATGATATTAAAATAAATATAATTTATATGTAAATAATAAATTGAGATAGTATGGATTTTTTAACTCCTCGTAATTGAATTGAAGTCAATGTAAATAATTAACTAAAATATTTTTATTTTTTTTAAATCGAAAATAAACAAACACAAACAAATCAAGATTATTTGACACTAAGATTCTAAAACAAACAATAAAATAAGTGTGAAATCACCTTATGTAATTATTACTTATATACACAGTTATATAAATATATTAATAAAAATATTATTTTATATATCTTAAAATAAATAAATTATTTATCATATAAAAAATTAAATTTTTTTAAATAATATTATTACTAAAATTTTCATACAATATATTTATTAAAATCAATAAATTACATATTATATTTGTAATATATTAATTATTAATATAATTAAGATTGTTAAAAAATAAACATATAAATATTTTTTTTTAAATTAAATATTATTAATTTATTGTTTTATTAAATTAAAAATTAAAATAAATTATTTTTCAAACTTAAAAAACTCTCCATCCGTTCATAGAATGTGAGTAGGAAAGTTTAAATAAATAAAAAATTAAAGTCATTCGAAACAGTACCCGTGCAGATGTTAAATCAGTCACAGATGTTGGGAGGTGGGCATCGCATGTTGCAAACGTACGTGAACTGGCGGTTGCAACAGGACTGACGGAAGTAACGGCACTGACTAATGGCCGGTGCAAAGATTCGGCCATTGAGCCAGTGCCGTTGATAACAAAGTATAGGTCGCTCATTTCATATTAGAAATTGGCGTAAACATCAAAACTCATTCACCAAACATCGAGGGTACGTCAAATTTGTGGAATAGTCTCATCAAACTTATTCGCGGAAGTTCACAAGATAACGAGACTTTTGTAAAGTCATGTCGTTTCAAGTGGGAATGGAATTTTCAATAGCTAGAGTAACTACAATTACGTCATGTGGTGCTAGTTCAAAGCAATGCCGTGTTGACTGGGAATTCAAGTGAAGATGTTGCCCATAATTTTCGTTGCTCCTTCCAGGAAAAGTAGTCACTGGCAGGGAAAATATCAATTTAAAATTGAACATAATCGCCTCTATTGTAAAACTTATAGGGAAGCAGTGCCTGTGTTTGATAAGCTGCGCTTGGGACGCCATGACAATGTTTGGATATTTTATCCTTCTTTACTTCGTCTTGCTTGAGTTGCCTGCCTCCCACAGCGTCGTCATAAGAGGCCCAGAGTTTGCAGAAGCCGACATACGGTGCCTCAACGAGACTAAAGCAGAACTCACTGATCCAAATGAGTCTCTCTTCACGTGGCGGTTTGGAAACAGCAGCCAAGGCTTTATCTGCAACTTTGTAGGAGTTCAGTGCTGGCATAACGATGATGGCAAAGTGCTCAGCGTTAAGCTCCCTACAATGGAACTTTCGGGGCATTTCCCCACCGGTCTGAAGTACTGCGGGAGTATGACCAACTTGGATCTCTCTGGCAATAGTCTTTCTGGTCCAATCCCAAAAGATCTCTGCAAATGGCTTCCCTTTCTTGTGCAAATTGATCTTTCATCAAATCAGTTCACTGGGTCGATTCCCCCCGAGCTCGCTAATTGTACATTTTTGAATGTTCTACACCTGAATGACAACCAGCTTAGCGGCACGATACCGTGGCAATTGACGCGGCTGGAGCGACTCAACGACTACAATTTTGCAAACAATATGCTTACTGGGCCAATACCCGCTAAGTGGGCCTCAAATAGCTCCGACCTCTTTGTGGGTAACCTTGGATTATGTGCGAAACCCTTGAACAGGGCATGTGGAGGACCGAATTCAGTGAATCCTGTGGTTGTTGCTACGTTTATGCTTTACGGCATCGTGACTGTTACCTGGAGCGTTGTCTGCATTCGCTGCTGGATTTCAAGACAAGCATCTCGAGGATCGCCAGTGCCGCCATTTAAGCAGTCCACTGACCATCTGAAAGCTCGGAGGTCCAAGAAAATTTGCTTGTTCGAGAAACCCATTAAAAAAATGAGAGTGGGTGACCTTGTGGATGCTACTCACAACTTCAGCGAAGACAACATCATATGGAGTGATAGCACAGGGGTTTTTTACAAGGCAGAGATACCCGATGGTTCTCTGCTTACCGTGAAGAGGCTGAGGACATATGAGCAGAGTGAAAAGGAGTTCAAGTGGGAGATGAAGACATTAGGGCATCTCAGGCATCGCAATCTGGTCCCGCTTCTGGGTTACTGCATTGCCGACGACCAAGAGAGGCTGCTGGTCTACAAATACATGGCCAGAGGAACTCTTCTCAATTGCTTCCATGGTCTTCACAGAGACCAAAATGAGTTGGACTGGCCCACTAAACTAAGGATATGTGTGGGAATTTCAAGAGGACTGGCGTGGCTTCATCACATCTGCAATCCTCATATCATCCACCGCAACTTAAGTTCAGGAGTTGTTTATGTGGATGAAGATTATGAGCCCCGCATTAGTGGGTTCGGATTAGCGAGATTCACCGGGGATGAAGGGGAGACTAGCATAAGCATTTCTCCCGATCATCAGAATCAGCAACCGGAATTCCAATACGATGCGCCGGAACAGTGGAGGAATATTCAGTGTTTGGCCACATTGAAAGGGGACGTGTACAGCTTTAGAGTAGTTGTGTTCGAAGTTGTAAGTGGATTAAAGGCTGGGGACGTACTGCTGGAAAAAGAAAGTGGGAAGGAATTAACATTGATCGAGTGGATCCGTGGCGGCAGCCCGCACGCAGAGCGCGTGGTAGAGAAATATGTAGAAGAGAACTGTTTACTGTCAGAGGAAGAGAAATCAGTTGTTGAGGAGATAATGGAGATGGGTTTTAGGTGCGTAAGACATAACCCTGAAGAAAGGCCTTCAATGTATCAAGCGTACCAGTGTTTGAATAACATTGGCAAAAAGTATGGAGTTTGGGATAATGAGGACGAAACACCCTTGATTGGACAGCTGGGTTGAGATACAATTGACTGAACCAGAGATAACCGAGGCACAAAAAATTGCATTGAATGGTGTCTTGGAATAAATTTGCACCTTTTTAGAAGTTTTGTTCATCTATTAGAATGTATCAGTTAAGCTTTGGAATGTAAGATTCAAGGTGAAATCGTGCCGATTAGGTACTGTACCATAAAATAATAGTATTTTCTATATAGTTGTTTTAAATAATAAATTAACATTTAGATCACAAGTCTAAATAAATTTTAGAATACAATATTTGGGATTATCTTTATATTCATATGATTTTGGATCATAAGGCTAAATAATTCAAATTGTGGATGATCTTTATATTCATATTAGACTGTTAGACATGGTTTATTAGAAAATGGAGACAATTTATAATCCTACCAACTAAATTAAATTAATGTCTAAAGTGTATCATATGTATACCCCTCCCCTTACCTAAATGGCTATAATTGTTCTTTAAGCTATTACTGTAATAAGTTTTGAATTTTGACTGATCTTATGTTGTGGTTTTTTTGCAATCAAGTTTTTCATAATATGAAATTAATGGAATCTCGAAATCCAAATCTCAAAGAATTTTCTATGAATGAACGAATGCATTCATCGAAGACAATCACGATGATATTGGACCAATGCAAGTTTCTAATATCATGTCTTTATCAATCAAATTTTTATTTATTGTTGACAAACTTTTTCCAATAATTAATAGATCTCTGTAAATATAAATAACCATTCAATCTCTAGTTTGTTGAGGCACTTTTTCCACAAGTAGTTAACTAGATTTTAATTAGTTGTCAAGTGAGGTGGCACTTTTGTTATACGAGAAGAACACTAGTAATTGAGTGTGTTTCAATAGTTATGCACTTTTTGTACACCCAATCCCCCAATCACTGATTTTGAAGGAGCCAAACACAAGATAACTAAAAGTTCATTAATAAGTTTCCCATGTATGAATAGTCGACCATTTCGCTTGCTCCCTTTGTTCATAATTGGCTCATTTGTGCACCACTAGTAGATTTGTGCATGACTATTGAAATGCTTTCCCATAAGTACTAGTAATTTTGAGTGCATGGTTATTGGGGCATCTTTAAGTAGGTATCAGGCGACCCTTTGAAATAATCACTTTTTGACCCTTTGACACAACGAATTCTATAGGGAGCATCATTACTACCTAGAAGCCACAATTTTTTTTTAAAAGTAGTCAAATTGTACATGGAGAAAACAAAATAAAATCAAAACCCAATCTATAGTTTAGGCTCTATAGGTATGTAAAGCTAGCTATAATGACTACTAATACACTTCCCCTACTAAGTAAAGTTTAAACTTTTCTTTAGGATTATAAGTCAATCTTATATTCATTAATAAATTTTCTTGTTAGTTTTTCTTTAATGGGGTATAATATTAATTTGAGGTATATTTGTAGATTGCATAAGATCATTTTAAAAATTAGGTAAAGGTGGTCCATTCAACAAATGACTTAAAGAAATTATTTAATTTTTAGGAAAATTATTTATGATTTTTTAACATTTTATTTAATTAAAAAATAATTTAGTCTATCTTATTTTATTTTGTATTTGATGAAATAGTTACGGTAAATAAAATATATATTTAATTTACATATTATATTTATCTATTTGTTAAATATAATTTTGCTAAAAATAGTATTGTTTATACGTAGATTTGCAAGGATTTAAAATTTGCAAAACTAGTTATATGTGCCCCTTTTGTGTGTTTCCCATTTTGTCAATCTTAGATAACCAAAGAAACATCAAACATACATTCTATTGTAAAAAGTTGTCTAGAGGCTCCCCTTGCCTTTCCTTTGTCTCTCAAAAGTGAAATTTTGTGGAGAGGCTTTTGAGTGTTTCTTAAGTGACAAGTATGTCAAGACTTTATGTGGCTTAATAACCCCTCGACCCTCGACTAGTTTCACATAATTGTCCACATTCCAACTTGAACATGAGTCATGTTCTTATCCCCTAAACCTTTAAAGTTCTAAAGAACTTTTTAGTCACATTCCTATGAATCCTCTCATCCTCCTCCCTTTCTTGAGATCTCAAGATCTTAATATAATATGTATGTTCCTCATAATAGTGAAGTCCTCGTCACTCTTTTACATGCTCATTCCAAATCTCACTTTCACTCCCACTATTCATTATTCATGTAAGGAAGCTAAGGTAGAAACACACACACACCTTCCTAAACTAAACTTTGAGAGGAAAATATGCAAAATCCTTTACAACTATTTTAAATTCTTATGGAAATAATGTAGAAACACACACACACAATGGAAATAAAAAGGGGGAAAATATAACTAATTTTACAAATTTTGAAGCCTTACAAATCTAGTTATAAACAAAAATATTTTTAGTAAAATTAGATTTAAATAGATAAATATTGTAAACACTAAAAATTGTTTAATGCCCATGTCTGCACTTTTTAACATGTCTATCATGTCATTCATTTTCTCTTTATTGTTTTTTGATATTATGTCATTCTTCTATTTATTTAATAATTCTAATTATTTAATTAATTATTAATTACATCTTCTGGTCTTGTCATCTCCTTTTGATATGTCCTTGGACACTTTATTTGCCAATTCAATTAAATAATTTTGTCAGCTATTTAATCCCCACCCTCTTTTCATTCATCTATCCTATGGGAAAATATTTAATTAGTTCAACTCTTAACCTAATGTGGTCTCCTTGGAAAACAAATACATTTATTTATTTTACCCCTTTACCCTCTCTTTCAAAATAAAATATAAATTAATCTATTAATTATTTATTTATTAACATGTGAGTGAATTAATAGTTTTTTGAGATGTATATGTATTTCCATTAATTAAGAGTTAAAGATATATTTTTCACAATAAAATATAGAGTGATAATAGATCACACCTTGATTATTAGACATGAAATGCTTGGAAAAAGATAACTAAATAGATCTACGAGAAGTACTTAAAATAGAGACATAAATAAACAACCACTAAGTAACAAGAGTAGTGGTGCAGGATCCATATCATACTTGCAACCCCATACATGATTGGGGTCAGGATTTTCATTTGGAAAGGACCACCCTTCCTCTATAGCAATAAATTAATAATTTTTAGCTATTAATTCCACTCTATTTCTAACTCTACTTCACTAATTTTATTTTCCAAACTTCTCCACTTCTCACTCACCTCCTCTTTGTTAGCATTATAATTTATCTTGTCAATGATGTCAACCTATTATATGGTATTAATGTTATCTTGCTAAGAACAGATAAAATATAGCTAAGATGGAAGGTTTCTAAGACTGAAAAGAAGGTTGTTGAGATGGAGAAGAAATTATTGTAACTGAGAATAATAAGAATTTGATTGATGAATAAAATTTTAAGAGGTTGTTTCAAGACATCGATTAATGAAAAAGAATTAGAGAGGTTGCTAAGGCTATGCCATTGATTGATGAAGAAGATTGAGCAAGAATGTGACTTATCTGGATGATAGAAGTATGAAAGATAAGAAAATGTGGGAAAAAATATTTTAAGATATTATTTAAGAATACTTTGACATGATTGCTATTTGTTCTCTATACTTAATGATTGGCTACTATGAATATTGCACTTTCATGTGTTCAGGCCCAAAACTGGTTATTAAATAAAGATTTAAAGAATTGTTTTGATGATAGTTTGGGTGGTTGTCAAGATGGTTTAGGTAGGCTCAAAGGTTAGATTGCATTTCTTTGCAATAGATTTTTAGGGTATGTAATTTGGTGGACCTGGTCAAATGTTCGTATGATATTTCAGTTCAGATATATTTTGATGGATTGCTACACAAGTGCGGATTTTTTTTCACATGCACTATTGTGTGTTCTATGTTGGCTTTTGGCTATCTTAGCTATTTGTGGTGACTTGATTTAAGTATTTTCATTCTAGATATTGGTCAAGAGAAGTGCTAAGATACTTAAGATGACCATTTCATGGTGTGATGTGCTTCAAATCATGCTACATGCTTTGAATAGTATTTTGGGCCAACTCATGACCTATTTTTAATGTTTTTTCATGCATTACCTTTTTGGTCCAGGTGTGGAAGGATTTGCAATGCATATGGATGAATTTTATTATTTTTAAAGGAACTTTTATAATGTATTTGGGTCCTTCTTATCTCCTTAGGTTGACAACATTGAGTATTTTGTTCAAGGTAGCCAACTTTGTATCAATAATGCTTATATTTGTATGGCTTACATTGTTGACTTTTTTGATGGATAACTCTCTATATATTTTTGTGAAAAGGATTGAGATGACCATCAGTTGATGTGAAGTTGTTACAAAGATTTTAATATTCAAGTGAAAAGGTAATTTTATGCAAAAAAAAATGTGTAGAACTGATGTGCATATTGTTGAATCAGACTAGGAGGTCACTATAATGGATCAAGATGTTCAATTTGTCAATTATAGCTAAATCAATGAGTTTCTTATTTTATTTTCTATTCATTGAGAATCAATGAAATCCTTGGAAGTGTACCTAAATTGGTAGGGGTAGTGAGTTCCCTATCCTCTGACCTAAAACATTATAATCAAATATCTTGATATAGTAAGTGCATTTCTCACCATGGTTTTTCCAATCTTGGGTTTCCATGTGTATTTTGTATCCTTGTGTGTATGAAATTATTATTTTGTTTTCTTCTCATTATTAGCTAGATTAATTAAGATTTGAGATAGAATTGTAAAAGTTTTAATTGTGTTAATTCACCTCACCCTCTTAGCACCTAGTAGTGTACCACAATTGGTATTGAATAGCCAAGTTTCTTTAGAGAAGCTTAACCACTTGAGGAAAATCTAAAATGGCATGTGAAAAAAGTACCAAAGTTCCTAAGTTTTATGGAACAAAATATACCTTTTTGAAGGAGAATGGAGTCTCATTTGGACTCTTTTCCATGTGGTGTTCTTGATGCCATAAAAAAGAGATCAAATCACATGAGAAAATGGAAATACAAGAAATGTAATTATCAACAATTTGGGTGATTTTGAATTGTTAAACGTTATGGGTTGTAAATCTACATTTAATGTGTGTGAAAATATTGCTAGTATTTATGAAGGAGACAAGACAAAGAAAATCAAGTTGTGTAATTTGAGTGACTTGAAGCACAAATTTGAGACTTTGAAGATGTATGAGGAAGAGATTATTGAAGGCTGTCTACATTGGGTAAATAAAATTGTCAACTCTATTAGAGGCTCAACTGGAGTTCTTGAAGGTCCAATGAGGTGGCATTAAAAGTGATAAGGAAAATGACTAAAACTTATAAAACCCTACTAATTAATATACATTACAGCTGAGATATGGACAAGTATAATTTGGAAGAACTATTCGGTACAATAAATGCAATCAAGTTATGAGAGCTTAAGGAGAATTAGCATGAGAATAAATATGTTTCCTTTCGAGCTACTCAAAACACTAAAGAATCTTTGGATTGAGATGAAGAGGAAAACTTTGTTTGAGAAATAAAAAAGGGATCTAGAAAATAAAAAGGTAAGATATTGTTTAAATGTTTTAATTATGGAAGTGTAGGACACTATGCTACTAAATCTCCTTTTAGAGAGGACAAGAAGAAACTTGATGTTGATGAAAAGAAATAAATTTATAGAAACTCTAGCAGAGATGGTAGATAAGATGAAATATAAGGAAAAAATATTATACAATAAAATCTCAATCATCAAAGGATGAAGAAGGAAATAATTCAAATAATGAGGTAATATTCTTGTCCATAAAGGATGATGGCGATGATAGATCTAAAGGAAAAAAACACTAATTTTCATGTGATAGATGTAGTGCCTCTCATCCTTGCATTTTGTCTTGTCTTATTTTTTTTGAACTAGACATAGCTTATATGTATTTTCTTGAATATTCATATGTTGTGATTTTTTTGGCATTATAAGATGCACATGGTTACAATACTTTCTTTCATACATGACCGATATCATTGTCCACAAATATTATAGATTATATTTGTGCTCTCAATGATGATAATATATGCATGATGACCCTATTGTGATGTGACATGATGCTATTTAATGATATCTAGTTTATTTTATATTCAAGCATATTTGATCACTTTTTTCTTGGTGTGACTTTATGAGACTCACTAATGTGGGTGCCAATCATTATTGTAATGTTATTATTTAATTTGCAGTTGAATGGATATATGCTCTAAAATGTCATTAATGTTGTTTATATTCTTTAAATTAAATGATATTATTATTTATGATGTTATTGAGGATTAAATATTTAATGAATGGTTTCTTGACATTCAAATGTGTAAGAATCATTGCATTGCTAAAATGTCTTTTCATTAGTTACATTTCAAACTATTATATAGATGCACTTCAACTATTTATATTGTGAACAATTGCACTCGATGTGTGCATGTTTTAGTGAACATGTAATAGACATTGACTCCACATGGTTCTATGGGACTGAGAATGTATTATCCTTGACAATTGTAGAGGATAGTGTCACATTGGCCATTCATGATGTTAGCCAATATCATCCCTATATGGAAAATATATCCATAGTTTTTATATTATACATTTGGTTGCCATGTGGCTAAATTCTAGACCTCATTGCATAAATGTGATAGACCAATATGTGTTTGTGCATCATATATTATCTATAGTTAATGTGATTGAGTTATATTTTCATATGCTAATTTTAATTATTATTGGTTAATTTATGTGTACCGATAAATTTTTTGTAGTGTTATTCTATTTTATAATTTATTTAATTTGAGTTTGGGTTATCAACTAGGTTTTAATGTATTATTTTAAGTGGATTTTATTTTAGGCTTTATATGTTTAAGTGAAAAGTGACTTTATCCTATAAAATAGAGTTCATTTTTAACACATGAAATTTTGAACTCCAAATTTGTAAAACCCTAATTGCGAGAATTTGATATTTTGCTTGTTGGGATTGACTCCTCTTGTATATTTTTGGGTTGTGGATCATTGGATTCGTGTTGTGATTTTTCTGCATTACCAAATCTCTCAAGGTTGATTTCATAGTGTTTTAATTTTATTCTTCCATTCTTGGTCTTTTGCCATTGTGTGAGTTAGGAATTTGAATTCCCTCCTTGATTCTCTATGAAATTGTTTCATGTTTGTCTCATTTGTTTCAAGTAGGATTAATCTCTTTCTTTCTCCACAAATTTGATTAAATTAGTGTCCATTTGAGCTTACATGAATTTTAATTTAAAAATAATATGAAATTAATGTTATGTTATCCATTTTTTTGGAGAATGGATGAATCCTTTATTATCGACAATATTGTTTCATCTTGGTCTCATTTGTTTAGTGGGATGAATTTATTCCTTTTACCCATAAATTTGATTAAATTTTGTGCCCATTTGGGCTTAGATAAATTTTAGTCTTAAATGAATATGAAATTAAGTTTATGCTATCCAAATATTTGGAGAATGGATGAGTTATAGATTTTCAAAGTACATTTTTGTTTTGTTGGTCATATTTAGAACCAAAGGGTATTTTTACTTTTTAAAATTTCAAAGTTTGATTTTGAAGCTTTGTCCATAGCCATCAATGGCAGAAATGGCTTGGGAATGGTTTTGGGTCGAAGTTGCATTTTGTAAAATGTCAGATTTTATGGTTTTAATGTGATTTTATTATGTGGACCAATTCATTTTATATATGAAATTTTATTTGTAAGGGTTAGATTTTGTCTCCTCGTGATTTGATCCATGTGAGTGTGCTTCCATTAATATGCCTTTATCTTTATTTTAATGCTTGTTAATGCATTATTGAGTTTGTAGTTATGATTTTATGGATGTTAGTGTTGAGAATATATCCCTAGCATAGATAATTATGTCTACTTGATGGGATCCTGAGAGAAGTCCATATTCTTGGTTGAAACCAATTGAGTGCTCCCTATTTCACGAAGGAAGCTAAAACCTTTGAAACTTTCATGTATTTTTGTTTAGAGCACTTGCATTTGTATTTTTTATCAATTGACCATATGCTTTTTTTGAGATCACTTTTATATGTGTATGTATGGTGTTGAGTCTGCATAGTTGAGCTATACCTATGTGATGGGATCTTGAGAGACACATGCTCTTGGTTTGAGGCCAATCGAGCTTAGTTTACTTTTCTTCTTCATGTATTTATGGCTTGGAGTCTTATATTGCCTTATACTTTTGTTGCATTTGTTTCTTTTGGCATTAATTTTACCTTGTTGTTGAAATTAGAAGAATATTTGTTGTTTGATTAGTGGAGTGGAGTGGATCTCCAATGCGGGGTAGAACACAAAGGGGTCGCCAGGGTAACCGTTGGGGAGTTTTTATAATAATTGATAACTTAAACAAATAAATAGGGTAAAACATAATAACAAGATTATTGTGGTTATCTGATGATGTTGAGCTAGCATAGAATTGGTTGTTGGAGGACATTCGGTTGGCATAGTCATGTCCATATACAAATGTTGAGTTGACATAGTCATGGGAATTTTTGAATGTTGAGCTGATATAGTAGTGCCCCCTTGATAATAGAAGGGTTTTTGAAAGCCAAACGTGTCACTATGTGTCATATGATGACACTCGATTCATGGGCCTCTGCACCAAAATGCTATTTATTTTTTAGTAGTGACCTTGGTGATCTTTTATCTTGGTATCTTCAATTTGAGTGATTGCTTTAGTAGTATTATGCCATCCCCTAATTGTCACACTTGAATGGCATGTGTGTAGTCACCTTACCACTGATCAAAAAGGTTCATACATGTGTTAATTCACAACCAATGAGAGACTAACACCACCCAAAGTTTGAATGGATGGAATTGGAAAAAAGATGTTATGATCAGTGAAGGATGCAAAATTTGATTTTCCATTATAATTTATTATTAATATAGTATACTTGTTCTTGAATAGTGTTTTTTATTTCCTTGTGCATTTACAACAAAAAATCTATTTTAATTTGTATGTTTTTGTAATACTTGAGGTTCTATTTGATTTATGTGATTGTTAATGATTGCATCTTTCACCTAACAACCGCTTGGAATGAGTAGTTTACAGCTTTCTAAGTTACCTTATCACTCAATTGGGCTTCACTCATTTATGTAGGCCAAAAGACTGCAAAAAAATATGTGTACAAATTAATAAATGTATGCATAGAATTTCAATATTATATGAATTATTATCCTCAAATAATATTAGTATTTTTCCTTGTGCATTTGTATCAAATAATTTTGTTTAATTTGTATGTTTCTATAGTACTTGAGGTTTTGTGTGATATATGTGATTGTTAATACTTACATCATTTACCTAGCTACCACTTTGATTGAATGGTTTACAAATTTCTAAGTTACCGAATCACACAATCAAGCTTTGCTCATTTATGCAGGCCAAAAGGCTACAAATAACTATGTGTATGTATCAATAAATGTATGCATAAAATCCATTTTTAAAATATAGATCTTTTCCATATGGAACCTAATAAACCATTAACCATGTCACTCGATCAAATTTCAACTATTCAAGAGGTCACTTTTACGAGTAGCTAGGAAGTGTGATTCAATAATAATAATCTTATTGATGAATCTCAATTATCATTACTCACATTAATTCCACATATCTTAAAAAGGGTCCATATTCAATATGAGTGATATTTGATTGACATGATCGTACATTTTCAAGCATTTGTATATGAGTTCTCAAGCACGTCTCAATAAAAAAATCCTATGTGGGAATAAAGCATATTAATGTACTTGGATAGTTTTTCTACATAAATAAAATACTTCTATCCGTAAAAATAGTTTCTTTTGATTTGTGGTTTGAGCTAATCCTCAATTGTTGAACCTCATTTACCACTATGGTTATTGATTGGATATGCCTATCTTGTTTTTCTACCATATCTCTACCCAGGGGTTGTGTACTCTTTGAAAACTATTAAGTCACCTAATTATACTTTTTTTACCTGTGTTATTATAGTTCACATCTTTCAAGATATGTATGCTATTAAATTTTAATATCTATACTATTTCTAATCATCGATTATATCTAACCGCTTCTTGAACTCCCCTATAAATATAATATAGCGATGTAAAAAATTAATTCTCCAACGTAGTGTTTCCAGTTCTCTTCCCCATCTTCATACAAGTGTAGTAGTATCTTAAGCATGATGATGCCAAGGATTATTTAGGTATCTAATTATAGACACAAGGAGATAACAACTACAGTAATATATAGGATTAAAAAAAAAAAAAGAATGACAAGAATGGTAGCTCAATGGTCGATACTCCCAAAGATTGCACCATCAATGTTGGGGTGTATAATTGGCCTTTGCAAGAATACTATGCCATCATCAACAAAAATGAAGAAGAATTGATTTTTATTTTGGTTCAATCTTCTCCTTCTCTAGCCCATTTCTCGTTGTCCTGAAGCTAGAGTTGGAACACTTTGCATACTTGCATTGTAATTTTGATTTCATATTCTTCTTTTCATTTTTTATTTTGAGGATGACACCATTGTACTATACATTGTATAATCATTTTGTTGGGTTCAAAGAGATGATACAATTTTACTCTTGGCCTTAATCCCTAGGATTAAACAAAGGTAGATACTCTTAATATATCAAATTATATTGAGGAACTCTAGCATCCAACTATAAAAAATCCTGGACACAATTTGACATCTACATGGCATTAAACTGTTGCGAGGTATGATTTTGGCTATAAATTTTCTATGAATTTCCCTCACATGTCACATTTATCATTGACATATGACATTGCAAAGCTTGTGCAAGCAATAAGATATAATAGAAAGAATATGAGAATAGCTCAAATATTACTATTAAAATTGAACACAATCCATTGTTGACTCCTCATCGTTGGTATTTGTATTGTAATTTTTATGTGTCTCATTATGACATTTAAGTTTTTGCCAGATTCGTACTATCTATTTTTTAATTTCAATTATTAAAACTCTTCTAATGTGTATAGTATAACAATCTAATTTACTAAAGTGAATTGTATTTTTAATCTGTATTCTTGTCGCTACATTGTAGTATTAAATCTAAAATGGGAATAGGAAATTCAATTGACAAGATTGTACTTTTTTAAGTGTGGTTTCGAACATCACTACTTAAGTTTGTTGTCCAATTCAATTCATTATTTCCTAGGGATGACTAAAATTGAGAATCAATTTAAAATAGTTTCCAATCCATATAAAAATGTCCAACTTGGTCAATGATTTCAAAACCTCCCTGTGTTGTAGTGCGACAACTATTTCTAAATCACAACTTGTAGTTGGGCCCCAACATTATTCTTGAACCATGCATTCACTCTGACAATCATCCAACCAACCAATTAAATTATATTCACTATAATAATGAAGAATGCTTAAAAATGTAGAACCTATCGATAATTCATTGTCTGTCACAAGCGCACAATTGCTAGTGTTATATTTTTTTTTATAGATAAAAGCAACAAGAGGGTGCTGGCCCATGGTACAGAGGACTAGAAGCACATTAACAACATATTAATAGCACTAGTCTATAGCATTTCATCAGCAGTTTATCAACAGAAAAAACAAGGTCTAATCTGCCTCTATCAAAAATAAACAACACAATTATTTTCAAAAAGATCGAACCAGAGTATCTTAAGCAAGTAGTAGCAATTAAATGAACATTATCATGCCACATAGGGCTAGACCATGAATTAGGAGGATTAACCTTAAAACAAGAAACCAGCATAGAGAATTTAGGGCCATGCCCAATCAAAAATAAAAACCTCATGACATCAAAAGCAGCTAGGATCTCCCACCCAGATGTTTGGACATTAGGGTCATGGCCCACTCTTCTTGCAAGAATAGGAAGAGATCTTTATTGTCTACGTTAGCCTCCAGTTTTCCACCAGCCAGTTTTTCCTGCACAATACAAAGGTTCATAGCTGAAGAATGCATGACCTTAAGGGAAAACTTGTTAGTCATCTTAATGCAGTGCTTGAGTTCTTGCATGTCCTATTTGATGATAGCAATCTCATTGTCCAAATTAGAGAACTTTAGCTTAAGGGTGCCCTTAAACCTATCATTTCCATCCAGAGGCACAGAGTTGTGCTTGGTAGTGGGGGACTTGGTTTGATGATCATGAGGGGAGGCCGAGGGTGTGGTAGTGCTATGGGGAGTTTCCATGGTTTGCTGAGGGTTGAGAGGGGGAGTGGTACCAGTCCTGTTTAGACTCAGGTGATCATCAGAAGAGCTTTCAATTGACTCAATGGTATGGTAGTCATTTTCTGACAGGGACTTCTCCTTCGAAGTCATTTCCTTGATTTTGGTTTTGCACTACTCCTTAGCAATTCTATTAGACCGGCGGCGACCAGAGCCCCCTAAGTCCACCTCCAACTTGACCTGGCTATCCAAGATCCTCCATTTTTTGGGCTTTCTTTCAGTCTCAGGGGTACTGTCAGACTCCTTCAAATCTTTAGTGTCTAAGGACTCAGAGACATGGGAATCCTCAAGCTCCTCCCCTCTTTTGAAAGGGTTTTTTACACATCTTTTGCAGCTTTTATCATATTTAGGGACAAGATCCGTGTCCTGTATTTCATAGATAGAGTGGGAGGTGGAATGAGTGGGATTGTCAGTTTTCGAAGGGGAATCCTCATGGGTGACCTCTATGATAACTAGGGGAGGTTGGGATGGATAGAAGATAGTCTTATGGAAGTGATAAAGACAGAGTAGGAGACTCTGATGGAGAATAGGGGTCATTTTTTTAGGGTTTTCCCTAATATCCAAGATATTACTTTCAATGGAATGAAGGAGGTCAAAGGGAATGGATATGAGGTCCCTATTTCTGATTTTATTGAGAAAAGGTAAATGGTAATAGTAGAAAACTATAAATTTACCTTTCAGGGTGAAATACTTCATCATAATGAGGCACAACTTGGGCCAGAATTCCGGAAGCTCCTCATGGTTGAAACCCCCTGACTTCTTCACAAGATTCTCCCCCGCTCTAAAGAATTGGCTGAGGCTGGTAGGGTCCAATGTCCTACTAGTTTTTTTATACTTTCTACCATCCAAGGATAGCCCCATCACCTTAGCAATGACCTCCTCATTAATCTAAAAGTGAATGCCCCCAACAGAAACTTTCCTATTGTTCCAGGGTGAGATGAACTACTTGGATATTTTCTCATCATGTCCCCCCTTCATGTGCTCCATGAAACCCCAGATACCACTCTCTTTATAGTAGTGGGTCACCAGAGGGTCTACGGTGAAAGCCTCATCAATCTTATCTGGTTCAATGCGTAAAGTATTGCCTCCCATGTCAATAATCTCCTTATCTTGCGCCAAAATTTCCTGAGAATCAAAGGGCCAAGCTTCATGAAAAAGGGCATAAAACCAGTTGTTTTGAATTAGCCATTTTGAGAGAAAATTATACTCAAAAGGCTGGCCTTGGGTGGTTTTTTGGGAGCCGGGCTCCATACGGTGATATCCATCAGATCTTCAGGTGCCATAATTAGTAGTTAAGCCAGAGCTGCACTTAGTGTCCTTGTTAGACAAGAAAACCTATTGATGTGGACAACTATCTTTCCACATGTATTCGCATGAAAGGTAATTATGATCCTTTATGGGTTCTTGGGCATTCTTATTCATAATCACAAAAATCATCAACTTATGCTGACACGTAATCAAGGTAGGGCCTTTAGCAAGGATGAGAGCTTGGCTCATTCTAAATATTAGTGGTATCATTTGTTTCCCCTTCGATCAATTGTTGAGTCACTTTAGGTAGTTCACTGACCACCTTCCAATTACTTAGTTTAGTTTTCTTGAGACCAATAGCAGCCATCGAATCCACCACCACATTTCCCTCTCTATACGTGTGGGATATAGTCCTACAATGGAGATTGTTGAGGAGCTCCCAGATTTCCAGAATAATGGAGTTAACATGCCACCCCACATTAGCTCCACTTTTGATAGCCTCCACTTTTGATATGCCCCTCAATTTCCAATAGTCTGATGTTCATTTGGATGGCAAATTTAATCCCTCATAGAAGAGCCATGCCCTCAACTTGATTGACAGTGTAGTTATTGAGCGGCCCCGCATAAGCCAAGAGGCAAGTGCCATTATGGTCTCTTAGCACACCTCCCCCGCCCTGGGTGAGATTATTAAACATCCCATCAAAGTTTAATTTGGTCCAGCCTCTGAGAGGGGCAGCCCATCTGGTAGCTTTTCTAGCCATCAGCTTGGATTCATCAAACTTGGAGAAGCCAGTCAGCAGGTTCCATTTATCCACCTTTTTGATTTCCCAGGTAGAGGGGGGTGCTAAGGGGAGTTTCCACTTAGCCACGCTGGCGTTCTCACGAGTTAAGTAGCTTGGTCCCAAGGTAGAGGCAAGTCTCAGGTGGATTACTAGACTCCTTGAATATCCTATTGTTCTAGTAACCGGACATAATAACCCATCCAAAATAACCCTGGACATAATAACCCCGCCATAATAACCCAAGGACACAATAACCCAGGGTCATAATAACTCATAGTCAAAATAACCCATGATCATTTTAGATCAAGTTAGTATGCTAAAAAAGGGATTGTGAGGCACCATAGAGGATATTTAGGTCATTTTTAGACCATATATCCATTATATAGCCATAAAATAGCCTTAAAACATCTTTAATATGCTTAAATAACTTATAAAATGGTAAATAATTATAGAAATAAAGAAAAATTTGTGGGAATAAGCTAAATACGAGTTATTATGAAAAGATATAAGTCAAAAGGCATTATGAAGAGGCATTGAGAGGATATATAAAGTGGTAGAATTAAGAGAAGTAAAGGATGCAACATTTCCACTCATCTATATTCTTCTAACCAATAAAACAAGATCCACTTATACACAAGTACTTGTAAAATTAACACAACTACAACGTGATCTAAACCCAAAAAATATACTTATTGATTTTGAATTAGGTTTCAAGGGAGCTATTTCTGAAATTTTTCCAAATGTCACTATTCGAGGATTCTTTTTCCATTTCTCTCAGTTCTTGTGGGGGAAAGTTCAAGAAGAAGTTCTAAAAACATGTTACAGTGTTGATGAAGTATTTTCATTTGAGATCAAAAAAATTATTGCATTAACTTTTGTGTTTCAGATATATGTAATCAATGCATTCGAAACACTTCTACAATCTCCTTATTAAATAGAACATGAGGAGACTTTGCAACCCATATTTGATTATTTTGAAGACTTATGGATTAGAAGACTAACTAGAAGAGGCAACAAACAGTCACCCAAGTTTCCAATCACAATGTTGAACTGTTATTCAGCTATTCAAGATGATCTTCCCAAAACTGATAATTCTATTGAGGGATGGCGTAGAGGATTTAGTGAATTGTGTCAATCATCACATAGCTCAATCTAGAAATTCATCAAAGTGGTGAAAAAAGAATAGGGTCTCCAAGAGAATAAAATAGAGAAATATATGTCTGGACACACTACACAACCAAGCAAAAAAAAAACCATGAAATCAAAGAAAGAGTAAAAATACTAGTTGATGGTTATGACAATAATAATATTTTAGATTATATAAGAGACATCGCTCATAATTTGACACTTTAATTGAAAATTTGAATAAAAGAGTTTTTTAGAAATATACTTGTAATTTATAAATTTTATTTTCCTTTCTCTATAATCTTATGGGGTTATTTTGTCCATGGGTTATTTTGACTGCAAGTTATTTTGGATTGGGTTATTACGACCCTAGGTTAATTTTTTCCTCGGGTTATTGTGGTCAGGTTATTTTATCCAGGGTTATTTTGGCTAGGTTATTATGTCCTATAATCTATTGTTCATTTCCTTCCAAATAGTCCAGCAGATGTGAGGAGGTAGAATACGCCAAAGGAGCTGGAGGAGGGGATGATTGGAGGGGGATCTCCATTTGGTGAGATGGTGGACATCATTACCCAAAGCCCACGAGATTCCTAACCTTCTAATGACCTCTTGCCAAATGTTAGCGGCATAATCACAGTGTATGAATAGGTGGTTCACAGTTTCCTCCTTTTTGCATAGGACGCACCTGCTTGCCATGGAAAAGCCCCTTTTTATAAGTTTGTCCGGAGCTAAGATTTTACCATGCATAAGGGTCCACTAGAATAAATTTATTTTCGGCATGAGCTGAGGGATCCACACCATTGTCCAGTCCCCTAGATTATTCTCTTCCTTCGGAAGCAAATTGTAAGTAGTTTTGACCGAGAAGGTACCAGCTTGGGTAGGGGCCCAAATGATGGAATCTTTGTCACCAAGACCCAAGATTCTAACATTCTTCAAGACTTCCATGAGCTCATTAGCCAAATATTGAAGATCTGGTCTGTCTCTAACAAGATTGGGTATATCCCTCCAATTCCCTCTATCAAAGTAGTTGGAAGTTCTATTGCCAAGGACAGGCCTAAGGTAGTCCATGAGTGTTAGCTTGTGGTGACTAATCAAGAAAGTACTATCCAAGAAAGTACTATTCTACTTTTCAGTTATTTGGGCCAACATGTTATAATTCATTCTAACTCTAAAGTGGCAAAAATATTGTATAATATGGCTTAGGGTTAGGGATTTTTTGGGATGTATGATTTTAGTACTTGTGGCGGAATTGAGCTGTAATGGATTATGGATTGTAATTAGGTTGTAATCACTAGATAATAATAATATTGGACTCGCTGTTGGTGGATGTAGCCCAGGGATTGGGTGAACCACGTTAAATCTTTGTGTCTTGTGTTCTCTTCTATGTGGTTTATTATTTTTTGATATTAGTTATATTTGCACATAATTGCTATTTCTGCCTTGTTAATCCTAACAAGTGGTATCAAAGTGAGGTTATTTCGTTTGTTCTTTCATCTATTCTCTGAAGTAGGTCTCATGAGTTAGTGGGAGAGTCTCTTGGTTAAGTGGGAGAAATGGCAGACGATGGTAGGCTAAAGGTTGATAAGTTTAATGGGCAGAAATTCCAGTTATGGAAGATGCAAATGGAGGACTATCTCTATTAGAAGGATCTATGGCGGCCATTAGAGGGAATAGCCAAGAAAGAGGTAGAAATGTCTCAGGAAGATTGGGATATTTTGGATAGGAAGGCACTGGGGAGTATTCGTTTATGCCTGGCACAATCAGTGGCATTCAATATTACTAGAGCAACGACAGCTAAAGATTTGATGGAAACCCTATCGAAGTTGTATGAAAAGCCTTCAGCTTCAAACAAGGTATTTCTTATGAAGCATTTATTTAATATGAAAATGGTAGAAGGTGGATCAGTTGCTGATCATTTGAATGAGTTTAATATAGTTACAAGTCAGTTAACCTCAGTTAAAATTACTTTCGATGATGAGGTTAGGGCTCTCTTGATTTTGTGTTCTTTGCCAAAAAGTTGGAATGGCTTGGTAATGGCTGTTAGTAATTCTGTTTCTAGTTCAAATACCCTAAATTTTGATGATGTTGTTGGTGTTATATTGAGTGAGGAAATTCATAGGAAAAGCTCAGGGGAATCCACATTGGGTAGTGCATTGAACGTAGAAAGCAGAGGCAGAACAAGAGATAGAGGAAACAACTCCAGAAATCATGGGAAATCAAGAGGCAAATCAAAGGGAAAGAGGTCTGAATCCAAAGGGCCAAATGATTGCTGGTACTATGGAAAACTAGGACATAAGAAAAAAGATTGTTGGTCTCCGAAGAAAGATCAAGGAGATGAAAATGATGGAAACAAGGAGGCAAATGTGGTAAGTAACAAATCTGAAGAGGATGCTTTGCTTTTGTCTTTAGAAAATGTTGATGATTCATGGGTGTTAGATTTGGGGGCTTCATTTCATGCTACACCCCATAGAGGTTATTTTGTTGATTATGTCCAAGGGGATTTTGGGCTAGTTTATTTGGGAGATAATGAACCCTGTCAAATTGTTGGAAAAGGAAAAATCAAGATTAAGTTGTAGAATGGGAATCATTGGCTACTACAAGAGGTAAGACATGTTCCAAGGCTGAGTAGAAATTTAATTTCAGCAGGGCAACTAGGTGATGAGGGTTGCATAGTTACTTTTAATGATAAAAATTGGAAGGTTTCAAAAGGTTCCTTAGTAGTAGAAAAAGGTGTGAAAGTAGGCACCTTATATCTTTGTATAGGTCATACTGTTCCTTCTACTTTAATTGTTTCAGAGAAAAATGAATGTTCAGGAACAGTTGCTGCAGTTGAGCAGGTAGAACAAGAGACAGTAGCTGGAGATTCTAAAATAGTGTTGTGGCATAATAGACTTGGTCACATGAGTGAAAAAGGTATGAAATTACTTCATTCAAAGAAAGTATTACTAGGTCTAAAATGTGTTAATATGGATTTCTGTGAAAGTTGTGTGTATGGAAAGCAAAAGAGAGTTAGTTTTGTAAAGAGTGGGAAGGAAAAGAAAGATGAAAAATTAGAGCTTGTGCATACAGATGTATGGGGTCCAGCTCAGGTATCTTCCCTTGGTGGCTCTTAGTATTATGTTACATTCATTGATGATGCAACTAGGAAAGTACGGATATATTTCATTAGACAGAAATCTAATGTATTTGAAACTTTTAAGAAATGGAAAAGCTTGGTTGAAAATGAGACTAGAAAAAGATTAAAATGTCTCAGATCTGATAATGGTGGTGCGTATTGTAGCAAATAATTTGAAGATTATTGTGCCTCTACTGGTATTCGTAGATAGAAAACTGTACCAAGGACTCCACAAGAAAATGGAGTGGCTAAACGCATGAACAGGACAATAATGGAGCGTGCAAGGAGTATGAGGTTGCATGCTAGGCTGCCCAAAAATATGTGGGCAGAGGCTGTGAACACTGTTGTTTATTTAATCAATAGAGGCCCCTCTACTCCTTTGGATTGTGGTATTCCAGAGGAAGCATGGAGTGGTAAGAAGGTGAGTTATTCTTTTCTCAAAACCTTTGGTTGTGAAGCTTTTGCACTTATAGATTCTAAAAATAGAACCAAGCTGGAAGCTAAGTCAAAGAAATGTGTATTTGTTGGATATGGCATTGATGAATTTGGTTATAGGCTTTGGGATTTTGAAAATCATAAAATTGTAAGAAGTCGGGATGTCATATTCAATGAGAAAGTATTGTACAAAGATCTGTTGTTGCAGCATGAGAAGAAAGAAAATGATTATGTAGTACTGGATGATACTCCACAAGGTCATGTTCCAGTAGTTCCTTATGCTCCGCAACAATAGCAACAACAAATACCACACACACCAATGAATGTTAGACGGTCAACAAGGCTAAGTAGACCTCCAGAAAGATTTTCTCCATCTTTGTATTCTATTTTGTTAATAGATGCTGGTGAACCTGAATGTTATAATGAAGCTGTGCAGGTGGATACAAAGCTTCAGTGGGAGTCTATAATGACAGATGAAATGGACTCTTTTCTGAAAAATCAAACATGGGATTTATGTAAGTTACCTACAGGTAAAAGGGCTTTACAGAATAAATTGGTTTACAGGATAAAAGAAGAGGATGGAGGTAAGAAAAGATTTAAAGCCAGATTAGTCGTAAAAGGATTTGCACAGAAACATGTTATTGATTTTGATGAAATATTTTCTCCTGTTGTTAAAATGACTTCTATCCGTACTGTTTTAAGTATTGTGGCTACTGAAGATTTGCATTTAGAGCAGCTTGATCTTAAAACAGCTTTTCTTCATGGTGATTTGGATGAAGAAATATATATGGTTTAGCCACAAGGATTTGAGGTCAAGGGTAAGGAGAATTTGGTGTGTAGATTGCAGAAAAGTTTATATGGCTTGAAGCAAGCACCTCAGCAATGGTATATTAAATTTGACACTTCTATGAATGAGCATGGATATAGTCGGTGTCATTCTGACCATTGTATTTATTTAAGAGGTTGGATGATGAAAGCTACATTATTTTATGTTTATATATTGATGATATTCTTGTAGCTGGGTCTAACATGGATCATATTCAGGGGTTGAAACAATAGTTAGCAAAATATTTTTCTATGAAGGATTTGGGGGCAGCAAAACAAATTCTTGGTATGAAAATTTGCAGAGATAGGAAAAATAGGAAATTGTCTCTATCTCAGGCTAATTATATTGAGAAGGTGTTGCAACGTTTCTCTATGGAAAATGCCAAAGCTGTCAGCACACCTTTGCCTGGTCATTTGAAATTGACTAAGGATATGTGTCCCAAGACACGAGAAGAAGAGACTAAAATGTCTAAGGTACCTTATGCTTCAGCTATAGGGAGCTTAATGTATGTTATGGTATGTACTAGGCCAGATATTGCACACGCAGTGGGAGTCGTTAGTCGATATATGAGTAACCCTGGTATTGAGCATTGGAATGCAGTCAAATGGATTCTTAGATATTTGATAGGTACATCCAGTAAGTGTTTACACTTTGGGGGTTCTACTACTACTATACAAGGCTATGTTGACTCAGATTTGGCAGGAGATATAGATAGAAAGAGGAGTACTACAGGTTATATAATTACTGTTGGTGGGACAACAATGAGTTGGATTTCTCGACTACAAAAGGTGGTTGCTTTATCCACTACAGAGGCAGAGTATGTTGCTGCTACAGAGGCAGCCAAGGAGATGATATGGCTTCAATTCTTCATGGAAGAATTGGGACATCCACAAAAGGATAATTTTCTACATACAGATAGCCAAAGTACCATTCATCTTGCAAAGAATTCTACTTTGCACTCAAAGACAAAACACATACAGTTGCGGTACCATTTCATTTGGTCAGTTTTGGATGATGGGAAGTTAAGGCTGGAAAAG
The DNA here is from genome assembly GCA_027943335.1 of Chamaecyparis obtusa. Classification (NCBI taxonomy): domain Eukaryota; kingdom Viridiplantae; phylum Streptophyta; class Pinopsida; order Cupressales; family Cupressaceae; genus Chamaecyparis; species Chamaecyparis obtusa. Next base: position 1,247,377 of record BSBK01004168.1, read on the forward strand.
ATTCATACTGATGATAATCTAGCAGATATGTTTACAAAGGTATTAACAAGGGAGAAGTTGAACTCATGTTCAGCTTCAGTTGGTCTTCTAGACTAAACAAAATAAAGGAACAGCTGAGTCCAGGGTGGTTCGATCCAGTGGGAGCCTCATATGGTAGCGGTATTGCTATAGGATTAGTCTCCAAGTGGGAGGTTTTTTGTATAGTGTGGATACTGATCAGTCACCAAGTGGGAGATTGTTAGCTTGTGGTGACTAATCAGGAAAGTACTATCCAGGAAAGTATTGTACTACTTTTTGGTTATTTGGGCCGACATGTTATAATTCATTCTAACCCTAAAGCGGCAAAAATATTGTATAATATGGCTTAGGGTTAGGGATTTTTTGGGATGTATGATTTTAGTACTTGTAGCGGAATTGAGCTGTAATGGATTACAGATTGTAATCAGGTTGTAATGACTGGATAATAATAATATTGGACTCGCTGTTGGCGGATGTAGCCCAGGGATTGGGTGAACCACATTAAATCTTTGTGTCTTGTGTTCTCTTCTGTGTGGTTTATTGTTTTCTGATATTAGTTATATTTGCACATAATTGCTATTTCTACCTTGTTAATCCTAACAATGAGGGGGTTGAATCTAGTACCAAGGTTAGGGAAATTTGGAATCCAATAGTCATTTCATAATCTAATGGATCTCCCATTTCCAAGCTTCCAGAAAGCACCTTTAGATAGCACAGTTTTTCATTTACAGATGTTCACCCAAAGTTTGGAGCCACTGGGGAGGTCGTTATCATGATACATCATCCCATAGGGATGTCCTTGAAGGTACTTAGCTTCCATAATCTTGCACCAATCCTCTTTCCTTTCTATGAGTTTCCAGGCCACTTTTGTGGTAAGGGCTCTATTCATCAAGCCAATTCTCCTCGGGCCCAAACCACCCAAACTTTTCGAGAGACAGACAGTATCCCAATTGACTAGGGACATCCTCTTTTTTTCTTCAGAGCCAACCCACAAGAAAGTTCTTTGAATTTTTTCTAGTTTGTCTGCCATGTTGCTTTTGATCTTGAAGAGAGATAGAAAGTAGACTGAGATCCCTTGGAGAGTTGAAGTCACCAGTTGAAGTTTACCAGCATTGCTTAGTATCTTCCCTTTCCATCCAGTAAGTTTCCTCTAGGTTCTTTCCAGGATGGAGTTGCGAAATTCCTGGGACACCTCTTTAATTGTGAGGGGGAGGCCAAGGTAGGTAGAGGGGAGCGAAGCCGACTGATAGCCCAGAATTTGAAGCACTCTATTTTGTATCTCCATGGGAGTATTGAAGAAGAACATTCAACTTTTTTGATAGTTAATACACTGTCCAGAAGCCCAAGCATAATTTTTTAGAATTTGTTTCCACTGTCTGGCCTCAATCACCGAAGAGTACCCAAAGAGGAAGGTGTCATCCACAAATTGCTCCAACACAACCTAATGTAGAGTGGAAGTAGGTTTGACACCTTTAATTCTCCCCGTGGAGGATAGAATATTCAAATTCCTGTCAAGGACTTCAGCCACCATAATAAATAGGTAGGGGGAGAGAGGATCTCCCTACCTGAGCCCCTTTTCAGGTTTAAAGAAACTACCAGGGATGTCATTGAGTAAGACATAGAAGTTGACAGTTTGAGTACATTCTTGTATAATGTGGATAACCTTCTCATTAAATCCCATCCTAGCAAGGATTTTTAGCAAAATTAACCAATTAACTTTATCATAGGCTTTAGAGATATCGAGTTTGAAGGCCATACGTGGAACATTGCTCTTGTCCATAGAGTGGATGATTTCATGAGTGGATGTGGCCACATCAAGGATCTACCTTCCCAGAACAAAACCTTTATGAGTAGTGCTGATAATCTTATCCAGTAGGGGCTTCATTCTGTTGACCAAGATCTTAGTGAGAATCTTGTAGAACGTATTGCAAAGGCTGATGGGGCTGAAATCCAGCATAGAGGTGGGGTTGTCATGCTTAGGGACTAACACAATAAAGGTTTTATTATGTTGTCTTAGGATTCACCCCGTTTTGAAGAAATCTCTGGTAGCACAGGTAACATCTAGACCCACAATATCCTAGTATTCCTAAAAGAAGGTCGGGGGGAATCCATTAGGTCCCAGGGCTTTGTAGGCTCCCATAGCGAAAACCATAGTCTTGACCTCCTCATCAGACACACATTTCATGAGTTGGTCATTATCATTGTGAGTTATAGCACTTTGGATGTGGTCTAGGAATTGATTTTGGGTGTTGACCAGGCACATTTGTCCCTCATTCGAATACAATCCCTTAAAATAATTTGCCGCAACCTAATTGATTTTTTCTTTCTCCGTGACTTCATTCCCTCCCTCATCCTTAATAACATTGATGGTGTTTCTTCTTTTTTGATTGCTAGCAAACCTATGGAAGAAGGCTAGTGTTATATTGTTATAAAAATGGTCTTACTCAAAATTATTTGTTCTATATGAAAAATCTATTTACTAACTAATAATTTGTTCATCAAAATTTAATAAAAAAAATAATTATTCCAATAACTCAATTTTAATTATTAATTTTATTTATATTTGATATGAATCAAACTTAAAGTCAACATTAGCCACAACAATTCTAACTTTTCAAACATTACAATTCTCAAATTATTATCCATTATCCATTTTACCTATGACAAACTCATCTATCCTCTACTCAACAAATATTATTATTATAACAGTACTACAAAGATAAATACTAGTCCATACATAAGATAACCCAAACAAAAGGATTTACAACTATCTTATAATAAAAAATGTTCATTGGTGATCATAGAAATTTTGTACTAAGATTCCTATAAAATTCCTGTATGTGTATGTATGGTTAATGGAAAAGTCAGCAATGCTACAGCTGCCTCTATTTTCAATTGGACTAACTTCTCACATTATTCCATGTCACCCATTGACATGCCCTCTAACATCTGAACAACTTGGTTCATGCTTGGTCTCTCACTGTCATCCTCTTGAATGCACAGATTGCTTACCACATCTTCTCTTCTCACCTTTTCCGCATCTACTTCATTTGCAATCTTTTCATCCACAATGCCTATTATGTTTCCCTTCTCAATTTCAGTCGCTGCCCAAGTCAAAAATTATTGTGACTCCAACACACTCAAGTCAATATTTCATCGGCCTCAGATTATTTTGAGCAGGCTCATGCCAGAGATCCACTCGGGAGCCAAATACCCTCTTGTTCCACCGAACTCTTCCATGACTGTAATTTCATAACTTTCCAAAACTTCATCGTGGCAATAAATGATGTGTGGGATTTGCAAAGCTCTCCCACAGTCTCAGAACTCTTTTGGGCGTCTAACAGAACAAAATTACCAGTGTCCAGTACGGAAGAAAAAATCATTTAAGATCTCTCCAACTAAGTCCACCCCGAATGAAGACGACACCAAACCAACCGACCAATATAAGTAATAAATATTTATTTATTTAGTGCTTACCGGGAAATCCAATTCTAAACAGTCTGACTGAAATAATTAATGTTTATCACTACTTGTCATGGAAGATAATAGGACTAAACAAACCTCAATCTGCTCACAATCAATATGTTTTTTTCGTCCAGTTGTTTAGCTTATTTTGGAGAGGTTGCTTAAAATGATAAGAGTAAAAAAATAAGGAAGAGAATAATGAGATAATGCTTATCTATTATAGTGTCCAATCATTACAAGTTAAGTTGATGGTTTGCCTTGTGCATTGTTGAAGATTAAAAATATGGTCTTATTTATATTAAGAATATAAGTTCTTTATTTTTAGAAGTGAAAATTTCTAAGCAATTTTGGAAATGTGATTTTATTTTTTAAATTTTATCAAAGTTGTGTAGTGTTTCATTTGTATTTTATATAGAAAAGAGTCTTATTTTCCATCTAATCTTATAGCCTTTAATATCTATCAAAATTATAGTAATTTTTTATATTAAAAAGATTTAAAGACTCGTCTGGGAAAGAATCAAGAAAGAAAACTTGGAATCCTTGTCAATACATATATTGGAGGAGAACCTCGAATTACAATTTTGCAACTAGAAAAATAATTTCATGTATAATCTAGGTTGCTATCAAGCAGGGCTCAAAATATTTTCAAAAAGCCCAAAATGAGGAACTCCACAACGGAGTGTCAATCCTCCATATCTACAATTTCCAGCAGCAGAAAGTTATTCCTCTATATCTACAATATTCCCACGAAAAGGAACCCAAGCTTCTTCCCAACCATCTAGAGGGCCAGATGGAACCAAAAAATCCCACCCGTTGGTATCAGGTTGCCAGTGTTCAGGTGGCTGATAAGTTGATGATGTTGGCATATCCAGTAGAGCCACTGACTGATTACCCATCAGCACAGATAGATTAAGGTCTGGAACATGGGACACTGAATGTGTAGAATCCGAGCAAGCGACAGTAGCCAGCGTCGACCAAGAAGGACAAGGAGGAATGTTGGGGGTGCCCAACAAGTCAAGCAAAGCGTTAACAGTTCTTCTGATGGAGGCTTCAAGCTCCCAGCCAAGAACTGAAGCCACGATTTGCAGAGTGTTTTTAAAGATCCTGTAGCTATGATGTTCCAAAGCCCTCTTGGCACTGGCATGTATCATCATATGTTCATGTGAGGCCAACAGAAGGTAACGAGGAAACAAACCCCCCACAAAAGCATCTCCACTCCATAAATCATATTTGTGAATGGCCATCATAAGCTTATTACCATTGATAAATTCTGGATGAATTACCTTGTTTGCAATTAGCAGTAATAAATCCATAGACTACATCAAGTCCAAGGAGTTGGAGAGAAAAATTAAAACCAAATGTGATGGAAAGAGGACTTGTGAAGATTTAGGTGAAAGAACATTCTCACCAATTAACCTTCGGATAGCCCTGTGAATCACTGAAGAGTGGCAAATGAAAACTGAGTCTATCAAATTGTCATCAACATAAGCCAAAAGCGGAAGCTCTACAACCCCCGATAATAAGAAAATTTTGAAGTTCCTCGGCAGCGAATCCTCATGAATCAAGTTGTAGGAAATGCATCCTGGGCACTTAGCAAATGAGAAATCCATTTTGTGACTAAAATACATTGCTTCCTCAATGACAAGGATATTAATTATATAGTGAGCTCATAGAATTTCACATACATAGCCCGACATAGCAACATCTCATCGAAGAACTCACACTAAGTGGCATCAAACGTAGAGATAGGACATGCTCAAATTCATACCCAAAAATGAGTGTCTCACAAGCCTCCATATAATGCACGCACCGGGAGTCACATGGTATATATCAGAATGTGAGGGGGATGCCAATCAAATTAATGAACAAGTGCATGGGAGATGAGAGGACAAGCCGCCAAAACTAATATGTAGTAGAATAAGAGTTAATGTGGCAACATGTATGTCCTGCAACAATCATTATCCCCCCTAACATAAATTAGAACAATTACTAACCAGATCACTCTTGGTGTCTACAAGCTTTTTTTATCAACGGTAATCAAATTTTGTAAATCAACATTATTGTAAAAACCATCCATTGGGTATATTGCATCATGAATGCAACCGTCACAACCCAAGTTTGCTAAGTAATCGGCAAGGGCATTCCCTTCACGAAGGGTGTGTGAAATAAGAACTTCTTCAAAGGTATCTAGGAGTTGCCAGATTTGTTGAAGAATATAAGCAAACTTCCAATTATGTGATTCTCTTTTTATATATGCATGCATTGATGATAACCATGGAATCGCCTTCGACATGTATAAGTCGAAAGCCACCTTGTTTTTCTAGAACTAGGCCTAAAAAAAGAGCATGTGCTTCTGCTATGTTGTTTGATCCTAGAGGCAGAGGAGAAGATGTAATAGCAAGCACTTCACCATGATAATAACCTTGAATACAAGCTCCTGCACCTGATTTTCCTAGATTGCCCCTTGACGAACCATCAAAGTTGAGTTTAACATGCCCAGAAGCAGGAGGGATCCAATGGATTTTGTCTCTATCTTGTGAGGGGGAACATTTGGATTTTGACACCAGCTGATAGGCACATGTATACTTTACCAATCACGAATAATAGTCCAGTCCCAGCTAGACAAAACTAGATTGCATTTGGGTTTTGTGTGATTAGTGTTAACAACTTCAGATGTGGATTTTTCAATGTTGATAAGAACACTTTCAATAGTAGAGGGATTATGGCAAAAAATCCTCTTATTGCACTCCCACCAGAGAACCCAAAAAATTAAAACCGGGATACAGATCCAAAGATTGGAAAAAAAAGAAGTTGGAATAAAGCTCTGGCTAGGATTGAAAGAGATCCCACAATTTATTCGGGAGAGGAGTGGGGTACTGTAATTTATCAAGAACAAAAAGCTAGCACTACTGTGCAAAAGGGCAGTTCAAAAAGAGATGGTCTCCATCTTTGAGTTCTTGGTCACAAAGAGGGCAATTAAAAGGTTGCAAGATATGAAGTTTAGATAATATATCGCTTGTAAGGGCTCTTTTTTTCAAAGCAATCCATGCAAAACACTCAGCCTTCGGGAGAGTAATTTGATTCCAACAAAATGATTATGCGTGGAAAGGATCTTTATTAGATTCTAGCTATTGGAGAATCCTGTAACCCTCTTTGATTGAGTATGAACCATTTTTGCCTAGGGCCCAAATTAAGCAATCTTCCTTCCCAAAAAGATAAACCAATAAATTTGAAAGTAATTAGCGAAATTTGTCCCAATCAGATGATGAGATAGGCAACTCCCCGGATCCTTCCAAGTTAGTTTTTTGGAGAATAAACATACTGCAGAGACAAAATCTATCAGGTATCTTCCCCATGAGCTTTCTGAGGAAGCAATCAAGACATCCATAGGGTCTGATTTGAGAAGTGGAGGGGAGCCATTCCATGAATATCTCCAAAACTTTACTTGTTGGCTACTATTCACCTCCCATGAGAGGTAATTAATCACAATGTCTCTAGATGTCATCATAAAGTCCCATAATGTCGATCCTCTCGGGGGGTCTTGAATTGAAAGAACTCTTGTGGGGCAATCGTTATATAGGTACTTTTATTGCATTATTTGACACCATTTATTTTGAGGTTTATAATACATTTGGAAAACTAATTTGGCACTGAAGGCTTTATTTCTCTTTACCAAATCATATATCCCAGCCCAACCCAAAGATTTCACTTGAGCCATATCTTGCAATGAGATGAGAGGAATTTTCTTTTCTCCATTTATATTTCCAGTCCATAAGAACTCTCGAATCAACTTTTGGATAGTCTGAATCACTAAAAGGGGGGGGGTTTAACACTAAAAGATAGTATTTGGGGATAGCGGATAACACTATTTTTATGAGAAGAATTTTGCTAGCAAGAGAGCCATTTGGCTTTCCAAGCCACAACTCTAGATTTAATTCTATCAATTATAGGAGACTAGTAACTTTCTTTTTTATCCCCCATGAAGAAAGGAATACCCAGATACACAGACAAAAGATGGTCCTGTGAGAACCCCAAAATATTAACAATTCTAGTGGTAATAATCTGATTGATATTAAACAGATATATCTTTGATTTATTCTCATTAATTTTTTGACATGAGACAATAGTATATATGTCTAATACATGTTTGATCTGCTTGGCTTCCTTAACATTGGATGACCCAAATAGCAAGGTGTCATCAACGAATAATGAGTAAGTAACCGAAATATCTAATTCCCCAATTTTTGTTCCTAGCCAGTGACCAAGAGCATGTTGCCTTTGAATAAGTCTGTTGAATGCTTCTGCCATTAGAATGAACAATATCAGGGATAAAGGGTCACCCTGTCTAACCCCTTGTGTCAAAGAAAAGAAACCTACAGGGACCCCATTTATAATAACTGAAAACCATGCTCCCGAATTACAAGCGTTGATCCATTTGCACCAATTTTTTGAAAATCCAAATTTTTGTAATACTTTGAAATGGAACTCCCAATAGACATGATCATAGGCCTTCATCATATCAAGTTTGATGATGAAATTTGAAGATTTGGATGTATTAATTGATTATAGAGCCTCATGAGAAACTAAGGCACCTTCCATGGTTTCTCGCCCAAGGACAAAACTGCCTTCCTCGTGTGAGACTAATTTAGGTATCAGATATTGCATTCTCAAATATATAGCCTTTATAACAATTTTGTAGATAGTGTCACATAACGAGATCGGTCTAAAATCTGAGAAGGTTTTGGGAGACTTAACCCTAGGGATAATAGCTATGTTACTCGTATTGAAATATTTTAACATGCTTTACTTTTTCTAGATTCTTCAATTACCCCAAGTAGTTCCCAGCTAATGAAATCCCAACATGCTTGAAAAAATAATGTTGAATAGCCATCTGGGCCAGGGGCTTTATCTAGAGGCAAGGAGAAAACTACCTTCCTGAGCTCATGTAATGTGAAAGGGGCCATTAATGTTGAATTGTTAGATTCTGAGACTAGTGAGGGTATAGAATTAAGAAGATCTTGTGATTGTGCTCCAACAAAAGATAGAAAATTAGGTGGTGCTAATAAATTTTTAAAAAATCTTACCCCTTCCCCTTGAATTCCATGAGAATCTGAAATTGGGTTTCCATTTTCTGCATTATTGATGTTAAAGATGCAATTGGCTATGTTAGTGTTTGAAAACACTTATGCCAACTAGGGCTGCCAATATGCCTATGATGGATATTAAGGATTGGTTAGTTCCAAATGTGAGCAATCTATAGGCAACTGGACCAACTATAGGGATGGATATTCCCTCTTCTACTTCTGGCTCTGTGAAACCAAGGCGGGTACACCTGATCCAATAGTTGTAACTCTAACTAATAACTCTAACTCTGCCCCTTATTTCTTTATTGGATCTTTCAACAGATGAAATCAGTGAGAGAATACTAAACAACAACCTATTGTTCATTGATCTTCCATCACTGGGTAGGACAACACATAAAAGTAAATGAAAGTAAATACTAGTAATGATTAAGGTTTTCTTTGCAGAATGTAAACAATCATGCAACACATGTAATAGTACAGGGGCTACTAGCTCATGATCAGTGCCTTATCCATTGGGCATCATACCTAAAGCAGACATGAAATACAAGAACAACTACTAGATTCATCTGAGAAACCAAGCCATAAACATAGTCAAACATCTCTTACACTGCTTACAGATATCCTTCCTGATTGAACCAGATAAATCTATGCTTCACTCAGAGGCTTTTAACCTGATCCTAGATCAGGGCTGAGAGACAAAACACATACACCAGTAATCTAATGCAATGAGTTAGAAAACTCAGAATTCATCAAGAACAACTGAAGGAGAGATCCAAGAATGACAAACTATATTAAGTATGTGGGTTCAAATCCTTGTATTACAAATTGATTCAGTGATACCATAGACAATATGTAAAGGATACAGAAGTTTTCTTCCTAGTATTGATACAGAAGCAAAAATGTTACAACCTGGACTGAGGATACACACTTGGCTTCTCAGCTTCTTGTGTCAAGAAATTCCAGCCAGCCCTTTCAAAAAGATCACAAAATTCCCTTTATAGAAATAGGGATACACAAAATATCAATTAGGGAACCTTTTAGGGAAACAATAAACAACCCTAAAACTCTCAGAAATATCACAAAAAATATGAAGGAAATCTGATCTCACTTTACTTCAGAAAGATTCTTTACAAAATGTCTACAACCCTACTCAAAATATGACCTCGGATGAAATAGACCGTTACTACTCTTACCAACCATCTCAGAACTGAAAATAAACATCATCATTGCATTTCTCGTTCCGAGATGATTCCGACGATATATAATATGCCTACGTTTGGATAAAAATGTGACCCAGGGCACCATTTTACTGAGCAGACTATTTTATTTAAATATTTGAATTTCAACTATAATCTGACTTTTACAAATTCGAAATTCACATTATGCAGACATTTGAAAATTGAAAATGGGCCTACATGCCACTTGGCACAATCTAATTTGTCCCCTGGAACACCTCATCGCCTTGCTAGACTGCCAGCACATTCCTTCGCCATATGTCATTCTCTGATTGGCCCCTCCGTTTGACCAAGCGCCTATATGCCAGATCACCTCGGGACACATGTCACACTGTCGTTCACCCGCAATGGTTAACCAGTGGGCAACTTTGTTTCATGCCTTAGCAACAATCGCTTGATCAGCACGCATCCTGAGACAACCGACCAACTACTCCAAACCTGCCTCGTCAGCACCACATCACCTCTCTTTGCCAAGTGTCATGTTTCTATTTGTCTGCCGGTCCAACTGGGCATTCAACCTTATCTTTATGTCACGTCATCAGAGTGCCACATGGCATGATCTCGCTGCCCCGCGAACACTTAACCGGCGAGCAACTCTCCATGGCGCCTTAGCGACCACCATCGATCCAGGCACAGATCCCGAGGCACGATCAGACCTACATAGTCAACACTTTATTAAAATATATTATACCTTGCGCGTGGGGGCCACCATTTTCATCAACATTTGTTCTTGGGTCGCGCGCGCGTGAATGAGGACACAAAGCCTTCCTCTTTCATTACCTTACAAGGCTTATTGTGTGTTTTTTCTTATAAAGACCAAAAACCTCCAACCTCTAGCGCATGTGGGACATATCTCCATAGAGAAAAACAATAAACTCCTCATATTTCTCTGCGCAAAACCTTCTTCCCTTTGCTGGACATTTTGATTTGATGTTGGGTGTTTTCATTCGAGGATGGACGTTTTTGCAAAAGCCTGGACGTCTTTAGCAGAGCTGGGGTATTTTTATGAAAGCTGGGAGTTTTTACAATGTGCTGGGGGTCTATAAATGACATTGGGCATCATTTAAATGGTGTTGGGCTTGTTTGGACGCTGGGCCTTCCCTATTTATGGTGCCAAGAGTCTAAATAACATGCTGGTCATTGCTTTGTTGGTCCTCTATTTTTAAAAACTGATCTCTTCTCATTACTTTTCTGAAATGTTGATTCCCTCTACCTTATGCTGGATAATACATGTTTCAATGCTGAGACTTGTTTCTTCAAAAAGAACAAACACTGGGCATGTTTTTATTTGGGCTGAGACTTCATTGTATGGTGCACTCCTCCTCTTCTATCCATCAAAACAACTCATCCATATCCTTCTTCTTTGAGATGGAATTTTGCCTATTTCATTTTACTTGATTACTTCACACATATTTTCATCATATCTCTTGTCATAAATTTCTTTCTTTATGTAAGAAAAAGAAATCCTCCATCAAAGCATTCATAAAGAAAATTCTCCAAATTGTAAGCCTTGGTAATCATCCAGACTCATGTTAATGTTCTTCAAGGAAAATCTTATGGCCAGTTCATTATTTACCCTTGAAATCTGAGATAGATAATGAAACGGCACCCTGATGTGTTCTTCCTTTTAAAAAGATCACTCTCAATTGTAAGAAACGAAGACGGCATGGCTTTCAAAACATGAGGCAGGTCAGGCCCCAAGTGGGTCCAGCCAAAAAAAAAATTTCGTTCCCATACAATTTCGCCCATGATAGTCTCAGGCACAAATTTCATGAACTAGGCATCGACCGAAAGCACTTGAAACACAATCTGGATCAACCGGCAAACTTTGCTTGAACACTGCAAACGGCAATTTTAACCGACCTAGAAAACAAGTCAAAACACCCTTTCGGGTCCCGCCAATTTGCACACTTGAAATTTGTAGTTCATCCTTCAACCCTGCAAAAATTTAGATTTTTCCTCTGCCGGGGCATATGGAATTTTAATCGTGCAAAATGATTAAAATACTTTAGGATAAAATCTGGCTAGGCGTACATTTTGGCAAAAAATGAAATGATGCCTAGGAACTTGAAATTTTGACCAGTGTTAGATCAATATTCATCATAAACAATGCAACTGACGGCACTCAGTTTCGACATCCCGACACAAAGATATAACAATTTGAAGTTGACGATCCGCGGAGGTGGGACAAGACACAGTTGACGACAAATATTTTAATCATTTTGATTGAATTTAAAAAGTAGGCAAATGGATTGGCAGAGGTCTGAAACTTTGGCCACATGAAGTATCTCACAAATGCAACAGAGTGCAAAAGGAATTTCATCAATAGGTGCAACGAGCCAAAAATGGCGGGAGGTCAAAATCAGGTGTTTAGTTTGAAGACATAGTGAAACTTGCAGACTTGTGTAAATAGCTCTAGGAGATAGCGTTGCAATTATGGAAAATAGATTCGTCAAGAGCTGAAACTCTTGTCGGGACAAGTGTTTGCAACATGCTTCGTGACACAAAAGGAATCAAGGTCACAGGACTCTCTGGCTGAAAGTTATAAGGGGTCAAACAGGGCGACAAATCACTGTCGGCAGAACACAACACACAACTTGCAAAAATTGCAAACGGAAACACCTTTGAAAACCCATCAAATAGATTGGTACAAGGGTCAAATTTGGAGCATAAGAAGTACTTCATGCCTAAAATGCAACAGAGAAAACCATCTAATCAGGAGTGCAACTGGGAAAAAGTTATATGCATGCAAAGTAGTGTCCTGACAAGTAGTTGCACTGTTCAGCAATGCAATCCAGTAGAAGTTACCTACAGAATGGCCCTTGAAAAGTGATCAAACGGATTCGTAATAACTTAAAACTTGGAACACATGAAACATTTTCACCATAGATCACAGATCAATAATCAGTTTGCATGGATCAATCCCTGGGTAAAAGATACAAGCCTCCAAATAGGGCTTCTGACAAGAAAAACTCCAAGTGACAAACTGCAAGTTTTAATGAACTCCTCAAAATGAGTACTTGCAAAATGACTTCAAACTGAAAACTAAAAGTTGCAAACCACTGAATATGCTGAATGAAGGATGTTCCAACCATTTAAAGGCTCATATCACTTGATTTCAAATTGGCCCAAAATCAAGACCACTCAAAGCAACATCATCAAACTGACCTTCCAAAGTGAAAAGAGCACTTCACTGCAAAAATTCACATAGGGGACCCAAAAATGCCTTCCTCATTTTTGAGCCCAACAGTGGCTCTGACTGGGGACACGTGCCCCTCGCGGGCATACAGAGAATTCCTGAATCATTGGTATAGCAGACCACCCCAAAACTGAAAACCAACTTCTTTCTCTTTCTCAAAAAAATGACAACCTTGCTGAAAGAAACACACAACCGAAAGAAAGAACTGTACAATATATACAATTTTACAAATGGTCAACAACCATCAAATTGGAATCATTGTTTACCTCTGTCAAACATGTGATTTTCATCCTCATATGAAAAAAGCAATCTGAAAGTATCATGACTATTTCGTTGCTTACATATGTGAATATAATTGGGCTGGAAAATAATTTTGTGATTGTTATTGCCCATACTCTTCCAATCACTACTTTCCTTATCCTCATATTCTAAGAAATATGGAATGTCTTTTACATCTTCTTGAGGATTGGAAACATAACATTCATCTAATAATGCATTGAAAGATAAATTGTATTGATCCACATGCATTACCAAAAACTCACCCGACTGAAAATGAAATAGATCCTCAGATTTATCTTTGTGGGATGACTCAACCACTGAGTGACTTAGCTCGTCTAGGATATGTTCACAATCTAGATCATGAACTAAATGTAATCCTTCTTCATGATCATTATGACACAAAGGCAACTGATCTATATCATCATAAGAACTCATACCCTGATCTTTCTCACCAAAGGATTCAAACTTATACAAATCCTCTGCAACATTTTCAATATCAAAACAAAAATCAACAGGGTGTAACTTTTGCTGACTAAATAGATGTGTACACTTATTATATTCAGCTGTCAGCAAGTCAGAGATCTCATTAGTGCTGAGAAAATGAGAACATAACTCATTCGTATGCATTACATCTTCATGACCAGAAGCACTCGCAGTGTTCATATCAAAATTTTCATCATTCATATTATCAGAAGAATATACACCTTTACTTGATACAACATCACAATCACTGTGAATCTTGAAATTATGAAAAATGTTGTCCTGATTTTTCAACACTGGTTCAGACAAGTCCGGAGACAAATCATCCTTGACATCTTCATCAAAATCTTCACTTGAGTATCTTTCATTTTCAAATTCAGACATGTTTGAACAAGTAGAAGACTTTGCATGCAATGATTCTGATTCTTTATGACTGTTATAAACTGACTATTCCTCTAACATATCTTTATCATTTTGAGAAACATTTTCATCATTAATCATGAGCTATTCTGGAATACTATTTGTATTACTTCTTTGCGGACAATCCTTTAACAACTTATTCCATTCATCGTCATTAGCAAACTCCTCTAAAAACAACCACTTGAAGTCAGTCAATGAAGATATATGTTTCGGGGGTAAACTCGAATACCAATCAGCTACAACCCCTTTAAGGGATCTCCCAAAAGACATCATGGCGATATCTTCATCATAAATCTTATTTTTTACAACAAATCTGAAGAATGCTAAGATATGTTTAAGTGCTGATTCAGACTGATCATCAAAGATTGGAATCAAATCAATGAGCTCACTTGGAAAAGAGTTTGAGGATCCATGAACATGATCACAATTTAAAACTCTATCCAACTTGATAAAACATAACCTTCTAGGCTGGCTCATTTGGTGATTAGTCATTTGGTTTGGAACAAGATGAGAACTGTTCATCTTAGTCTACCTTTCAAGAGGTATACCAAACCATTTAAAATTCTATGACAGTAAATCTTAAGTTTCATGAAAAGATATTCAACATGGAAACATGAAACTTAGTATGTTACTTTTCCCTTCTTACTAGTGCTGAAACACTTGACAGGGAACACGATATTTTATAGCTGATCTTATGGAAAAACAAATCAAGATCAAAAATACCTGGAAGTGTTGAAGTTGAAACTCAACTTTGCTGAATGGAAAGCCTCTGAATCTGAAACTTGCTTTATTGGAACAATCGTAGAGCCCCCACTTCTTTGAAGAGGACAAACACCTTTAACCGCTGAAAACCTTTTCTGAATCTTTTTCCATCAACACAACAAACTTCAACAGAATTTCAAAAACTATTTATCAGAGCTGAATACATCATATCTTCATTCTGAACTTTGCACTGATCAAACACAGGACCTCAGAGTCGCCACTCACAACTTGGTGAGATGATTTTAAAACCTTTTCAAACTAACTCTTTGCACTTTCAATGGAAACCACTAGATATGATAAACAAGCCGGCCAGGAGTCTAGCTCTACTCGTACCCGCATTGTTAATAACTAATTTATAACACCAGAGATATCAACTGATTTAAATAGCCAGGTCAGGAGTCCAGCTCAACTTGGAACCTGTACTATTTTCTCTTGACAATATTTCTCTATTCCCCAGCAGAGTCGCCATCTTGTTGGTGACTCGGATGGGTCAAATCTATCTAAGTTATATAATACTGATAATCTGTGATGTAGCAATAACCAAAGATTCTTGACAAATCTATTCTTTTGTTATGTCCTCCCCAGCGGAGTCACCATCTTGTTGGTGTTTGAAAATGCTTACGCTAACTAGGGCTACCAATATGCCTGTGATGGATATTAAGGATTGGTTAGTTCCAAATGTGAGCAATCTATAGGCAACTGGACCAACTATAGGGATGGATATTCCCTCTTCTGCTTCTAGCTCTATGAAACCAAGGCGGGTACACCTGATCCAATAGTTGTAACTCTAACTAATAACTCTAACTCTACCCCTTATTTCTTTATTGGATCTTTCAACAGATGAAATCAGTGAGAGAATACTAAACAACAACCTACTGTTCATTGATCCTCCATCATTGGGTAGGACAACACATAAAAGTAAATGAAAGTAAATACTGGTAATGATTAAGGTTTTCTTTGCAGAATGTAAACAATCATGCAACACATGTAACGGTACAGGGGCTACTAGCTCATGATCAGTGCCTTATCCATTGGGCATCATACCTAAAGCAGACATGAAATACAAGAACAACTACTAGATTCATCTGAGAAACCAAGCCATAAACATAGTCAAACATCTCTTACACTGCTTACAGATATCCTTCCTGATTGAACCAGATAAATCTATGCTTCACTCAGAGGCTTTGAACCTGATCCTAGATCAAGGCTGAGAGACAAAACACATACACCAGTAATCTAATGCAATGAGTTAGAAAACTCAGAATTCATCAAGAACAACTGAAGGAGAGATCCAAGAATGACAAACTATATTAAGTATGTGGGTTTAAATCCTTGTATTACAAATTGATTCAGTGATACCATAGACAATATGCAAAGGATACAGAAGTTCTCTTCCTAGTATTGATACAGAAGCAAAAATGTTACAACCTGGACTGAGGATACACACTTGGCTTCTCAGCTTCCTGTGTTAAGAAATTCCAGCCAGCCCTTTCAAAAAGATCACAAAATTCCCTTTATAGAAACAGGGATACACAAAATATCAATTAGGGCACCTTTTAGGGCAACAATAAACAACCCTAAAACTCTCAAAAATATCTCAAAAAATATGAAGGAAATCTGATCTCACTTTACTTCAGAAAGATCCTTTACAAAATATCTGCAACCCTACTCAAAATATGACCTCGGATGAAACAGACCATTACTGCTCTTACCAACCATCTCAGAACTAAAAATAAACTTCATCATTGCATTCCTCGTTCCGAGATGATTCCGACGATATATAATATGCCTAGGTTTGGATAAAAATGTGACCCAGGGCGCCATTTTACTGAGCAGACTGTTTTATTTAAATATTTGAATTTCAACTATAATCTGACTTTTACAAATTCGAAATTCACATTATGCAGACATTTGAAAATTGAAAATGGGCCCACATGCCACTTGGCACAATCTAATTTGTCCACTGGAACACCTCATCGCCTTGCTAGACTGCCAGCACATTCCTTCGCCATATGTCATTCTCTGATTGGCCCCTCCGTTTGACCAAGCGCCTATATGCCAGATCACCTCGGGACACATGTCGCACTGTCGTTCACTCGCAATGGTTAACCAGTGGGCAACTTTGTTTCATGCCTTAGCGACAATCACTCGATCAACACGCATCCCGAGATGGCCGACCAACTACTCCAACCCTGCCTCGTCAGCACCACATCACCTCTCTTTGCCAAGTGTCATGTTTCTATTTGTCTGCAGGTCCAACTGGGCATTCAACCTTATCTTTATGTCACATCATCAGAGTGCCACATGGCACAATCTCACTGCACCGCGAACACTTAATCGGCGAGCAACTCTCCATGGCGCCTTGGCGACCGCTGTCGATCTGGGCACAGATCTCGAGGCACGATCAGACCTGCATAGTCAACACTTTATTAAAATATATTATACCTTGCGCGTGGGGGCCACCATTTTTGTCAACATTTGTTCTCGGGTCACGCGCGCGTGAATGAGGACACAAAGCCTTCCTCTTTCATTACCTTACAAGGCTTATTGTGTGTTTTTTCTTATAAAGACCAAAAACCTCCAACCTCCAGCGCATGTGGGACATATCTCCACAGAGAAAAACAATAAACTCCTCATATTTCTCTGCGCAAAACCTTCTTCCCTTTGCTGGACATTTTGATTTGATGTTGGGCGTTTTCATTCGAGGATGGACGTTTTTGCAAAAGCCTGGACGTCTTTAGCAGAGCTGGGGTGTTTTTATGAAAGCTGGGAGTTTTTACAATGTGCTGGGGGTCTATAAATGACGTTGGGCATCATTTAAATGGTGTTGGGCTTGTTTGGACGCTGGGCCTTCCCTATTTATGGCGCCAAGAGTCTAAATAACATGATGGTCATTGCTTTGTTGGTCCTCTATTTTTAAAAACTGATCTCTTCTCATTACTTTTCTGAAATGCTGATTCCCTCTGCCTTGTGCTGGATAATACATGTTTCAATGCTGAGACTTGTTTCTTCAAAAAGAACAAACACTGGGCATGTTTTTATTTGGGCTGAGACTTCATTGTATGGTGCACTCCTCCTCTTCTATCCATCAAAACAACTCGTCCATATCCTTCTTCTTTGAGATAGAATTTTGCCTATTTCATTTTACTTGATTACTTCACACATATTTTCATCATATCTCTTGTCATAAATTTCTTTCTTTATGTAAGAAAAAGAAATCCTCCATCAAAGCATTCATAAAGAAAATTCTCCAGATTGTAAGCCTTGGTAATCATCCAGACTCATGTTAATGTTCTTCAAGGAAAATCTTATGGTCAGTTCATTATTTACCCTTGAAATCTGAGATAGATAATGAAACGGCACCCTGATGTGTTCTTCCTTTTAAAAAGATCACTCTCAATTGTAAGAAATGAAGACGGCATGGCTTTCAAAACATGAGGCAGGTCAGGCCCCAAGTGGGTCCAGCCAAAAAAAAATTTTCGTTCCCATACAATTTCGCCCATGATATTCTCAGGCACAAATTTCACGAACTGAGCATCGACCGAAAGCACTTGAAACACAATCTGGATCAACCGGCAAACTTTGCTCGAACACTGCAAACAGCAATTTTAACCGACCTAGAAAACAAGTCAAAACACCCTTTCGGGTCCCGCCAATTTGCACACTTGAAATTTGTAGTTCATCCTTCAACCCTGCAAAAATTTAGATTTTTCCTCCGCCGGGGCATATGGAATTTTAATCGTGCAAAATGATTAAAATACTTCAGGATAAAATCCGGCTAGGCGTACATTTTGGCAAAAAATGAAATGATGCCTGGGAACTTGAAATTTTGACCAGTGTTAGATCAATATTCATCATAAACAATGCAACTGACGGCACTCAGTTTCGACATCCCGACACAAAGATATAACAATTTGAAGTTGACGATCCGCGGAGGTGGGACAAGACACAGTTGATGACAAATATTTTAATCATTTTGATTGAATTTAAAAAGTAGGCAAATGGATTGGCAGAGGTCTGAAACTTTGGCCACATGAAGTATTTGACAAATGCAACAGAGTGCAAAAGGAATTTCGTCAATAGGTGCAACGAGCCAAAAATGGCGGGAGGTCAAAATCAGGTGTTTAGTTTGAAGACATAGTGAAACTTGCAGACTTGTGTAAATAGCTCTAGGAGATAGCGTTGCAATTATGGCAAATAGATTCGTCAAGAGCTGAAACTCCTGTCAGGACAAGTGTTTGCAACATGCTTCATGACACAAAAGGAATCAAGGTCACAGGACTCTCTGGCTGAAAGTTATAAGGGGTCAAACAGGGCGACAAATCACTGTCGGCAGAACACAACACACAACTTGCAAAAATTGCAAACGGAAACACCTTTGAAAACCCATCAAACAGATTGGTACAAGGGTCAAATTTGGAGCATAAGAAGTACTTCATGCCTACAGTGCAACGGAGAAAACCATCTGATCAGGAGTGCAACTGGGAAAAAATTATAAGCATGCAAAGTAGTGTCCTGACAAGTAGTTGCACTGTTCAGCTATGCAATCCAGTAGAAGTTACCTACAGAATGGCCCTTGAAAAGTGATCAAACGGATTCGTAATAACTTAAAACTTGGAACACATTAAAAATTTTCACCATAGATCACAGATCAATAATCAGTTTGCATGGATCAATCCCTGGGTAAAAGATACAAGCCTCCAAATAGGGCTTCTGACAAGAAAAGCTCCAAGTGACAAACTGCAAGTTTTAATGAACTTCTCAAAATGAGTACTTGCAAAATGACTGCAAACTGAAAACTAAAAGTTGTAAACCACTGAATATGCTGAATGAAGGATGTTCCAACCATTTAAAGGCTCATATCACTTGATTTCAAATTGGCCCAAAATCAGGACCACTCAAAGCAACATCATCAAACTGACCTTCCGAAGTGAAAAGAGCACTTCACTGCAAAAATTCACATAGGGGACCCAAAAATGCCTTCCTCATTTTTTAGCCCAACAGGCTGCTCTCTTTTGCTTAGCAGAAGCATGAAATTATTTGGTGTTCTTATCACCATCTCTAAGCCACAACTCTCGAGATTTTTGGCACCAATAAATCTCTTCTCTGCTGCAAAGTTCTTCCCATTCTAGCTAAAGCTTATTTTGTTTGACAAAATTATCCTTATCCATACCCTGTTTGATAGTATTTTCATGAATTTGCATCAACTGTTTCTTAACTAACTCTTTTTCTTAATAATGACTCATTCCATTTTTTATGTGTTTCTTAACACACTTCATTTTTTATGTAAACTGGTGCATTTTTTATCCGGCATAGAATGGAGCACTAACCCACCATTGTTTTAGTAGTGGCAGAAAATGAGGGCGTTGAAGCCACTTCCTTTCAAATTTAAAAGAAGGTTGATGCTGAAATCCTTGATTTACCAGTGGTAAGTTTATTTGTATGGCAATGGGGAAATGATCTGAACCTGAACGGGCCATAATTTCAGATTGAAATGTGATGTTTGAGAAATTCCATTCCTGAGATACAAAGAACCTATCCAGTCTGACTACAATTTGAGATAAGTTATCCCTCTTGTTGGTCCATGTGAAGGATCCATTGTTAGGCTCAATGTCCAATAAGTTGTTATCCTCTACAAAGTTGGAAAAATCTTGGATAGTTTTCATGGGAGGGAAAATTCCCCCATGTTTTTCTGATGGTTTTAAAATAGCGTTAAAGTCTCCACCTAGAATTATAAGTTGATTATTTTGAGATTGAATGATGTGTATCAATTGTTTCCACAATCTTAGTTTATTTTGTGTTGTTGTGGGACCATAAATATTGAGTAGAATGAAAGAAAGGTCAAATCTCATAATATTCAGTAATTGCCAATTGTCTTGTTGATCTAAGAGCTGACTTTGAATTACTTTGGGATCCCATAAAATAGCAAGGCCACCTAAATCACCATTTCCCTGTCTATGCACCAAGTTCCACTGAGGCCATTTGTTAATTGTTTTAACATAATTCTCTTGAGACATCTTAATTTCCTATAGTAAGACGATGTCTCATCTCATTGTATCAAGCTTAGATTTGATTCTACCTCTTTTGTCAGAGGCATTTAAACCTCTGACATTCCAAGAAGCGATCCTCATTGCTGACAAGGAGAACCCTTAGTTCTCCTTGTCAATCTTTTAGTGAGTGTGAATTTATCATCCAATCAGATTGGATGCCCGCTGCTATTTCTGCCTTAATTTTGTATCCCTTAGGCTTTCTCCCTCTCTTTTTGGGAGTCAAATTGCACTGGACTTTTTGATTATGAGATTGTTCGATAGAAAGTATTAGCTTATTTGAATCTAATTCCATCAATTGACCAACATCTTCACTATCCCTGATAACCTCTGTCATCATATTGCTCTGGAAGGAATTCTGAAGTAGGTTGATCTATTCTATATTCAAATAATCCTCATTTAGCTCATCTGAAAAAACCTCAAAATCTTGGAAGTTTTTTTTAACCTTATCCCTAGCCAAGTAATCCCTGAGAGGCAAGGAATCAGCTTGGAATTCTTGATCAACAAACTTACACAACTAGTGCTCATTCTTGTCTTCCTTAATGGTCTCTATGTCCACTAAATGCTGAGATGGGACAATATCAGTGCCAAAATAATCAATTGAAGGATTTGATTTAGTAATGAGCAAAGAACATTCCTCTGATACAACTTCATGGATTACTTTCGTGGCTAGCTCTGTTATCATAATATTAGTGAATTCCTGAGATTTAAGTTCCACAATAGCATTACTATTGAATACTGTGTGCATATCTATTGTATTAGATGGATAGTCCTAGAACATTAGGTGTTGAACAATTGTGTTAAGTTCTACGTTGGACTGCTCTGCTTGGTTACATTGTAAGGCACTGCTAACTGGAGGGAAAAGCTAAAGCTGAATGAGTGGGTATTTCTTGATCATAAGCATGCTTCTAAATGTGTTGAGGAAGAAGGTGAACACCTTGTAAAAATGAAGTATGATCTCGAAATGGGTGAGGGGTGAGCAGGGGAGTGAAAGTGAGAGTTCTTTGCCCGAAGGCTCCTGATTATCCTATTTGGAAACCCAATTTGAGCATTTTACAGGATTAGAGCAATGATCTACACACATGACCATCGCTAAGTGAGATAACGACTTGCATTGGGAAGTAAAATGGCCTAGTTTATGCTAGAATTTATGAATAATATCCTCATTTTGAACAACAATATGCTAACTCTAGACCCCCCATTTTGAATTAATACTGATCTATTCTGGCAATTCCTTCAAAGCATCGATAAGGACACATACTCTAGTATCACAATGAGGAAGCTCAAAAGTAATAAGATCATGCTTAATGAAGATGCCTTTTTTATTAGCAATGATTTCCACAATGTCAACGTCTCTATACTCCAAAGGCAGTAAAGGCAAGGCAATCCAGTGGAAGAAAAATAGGCAAGCCTTAATATCCAGTTTAAACTTAGGGGTCCAAATCATGGTGAATAATCCCAAGCCTTGACAGAACCAACACTTATTTTTGTGAATGGAATCCCTACAATTGGCAAACTCAAATAGTGAAACAAAGAAACCTGAATTGGAATCTAACTAAAAAATATCCTTCAGCCCAATCCAAACTCAAGAAGCCCAAGATTTAATATCAGCAAATAGAAATGAGTTCTTTGAGAACTTACCAATGAGGGTTGTTTGTCGAAGAAGACCAATTTGATCTTGCAACATATACTCTGGCAGAGTAATATTTGCTAAATTTTGAGAGGCACGGTGACATTGGAGTGGAGGCTTTGCCTGACTAAAAATTTGTGAAGATGGCTTAGTTTGTTTTATTTTCCAAATCTATTTTGGCTGGTTTGGATTGAAGGGCGCTCTAATTTGTGTGTTCCAGGGGATCTCATCACAAAATGCTTCAGCATGCTTCTGATGGCCTCTATCGGAGTCCTGGGAACCTGTAGTCAAACCCAGTGGGGGAGCAATATTCATTGGAGATCCAAGAGGAGTGCCTTCGCAAATATCAAATATCGGTTGTTTCTGATGATTATGCACACCACCCAACTCCTTTTGCCTAATAGGAGGGCGCGATTTGTTAAAATGGGGCCTAGAAGAATTTGAAAAATTTTCTTGCCCATTCAAGTTTTTGAAAAAACCCTGATCTAAAGAGGGAAAATCTTGTTTGGAGGAAACCGTAGGCTTTAAAGTAGCTTGCCTTGTCAATTCTCCAGTCTCATAGGTAGATATACCATTGAACCTTGGAGGGTTGAGCGTGAGGTAAGAAGAAACCCCATGTGGGTGAGATTTGTCCTGATGGCCTTCTCCAAAAAAATTCTGACCCTGTTTTAGACCATCTTTTTTGTGCATCTGCATGTTAACATGAAATATGGGATTAACAAAAAAGGGCTTCACCGGTTGAACCACTGCTTTACCTCTAAAAATATTCATAAATTCCTTCACAGCTTGCTGAGGCAATAAGTCAGTCTTATGTGTATTTTTCTGAGCAAAGAGAAAAGCTTGGAAGACATTGCTTCTAGCTCAGTGTTCTAGGTATCTTGTTGGTTGCACAATAGGGGGACCATGAAAGTTGCTCAAAATGTCACGATCATAGATAGGAATACTATTGTGAGGCTTGTGGGTATGCTAAAAATGCTGACATTGACTACCCAAATCCTATTTGCCCCTTTCATGAAAGAACTGTTTGAACTTCTAGCTCTGTGACTGCAACGGACGCCCTTGCTCTTCCCTCTCCCGTACCCTCGCCATCAGTCATCTTTTGATTTTTATTCTATTGTATTTAAAAATGTATTTACCTTATATTCTTCAACAATGCTAAAATAATTGACAATGCTATTGAAGGTGTGTTCTCAATGGCCAAGTATCATGATGGCTTCTAGATACATTTCTTTTAGGCAATCTCTTAAGGGTAGAAAGAGAAAAAATTATTAAACATTCACATGGTTGTTCTCTCAAATCATGCCACTTCAGAATGTCATTTTTGTACCTACATTAAAATTGTGAGTTCTTGTGCAATAATATATCTCATTTTTTTTCTAGATCAATTTGGTTTTCCTATAGTCAGGAGAAAAGAAATTAAGAAAAATAGTAAGGGCATTGGTTCCATAAAAGAATAGGGGGTTTAATTGAGGTAGTGGTTCCTTCTAAAGAGACACGTCTTTTCCAGGTGAAAGGTTATAAACCCCACCACTCAAAGATATAAAAGGATGGAGATTATTAGAAATCGTCCAAGGAAGGAGAACACAAGAAACAATAGTCTTATTATTTGGAAAAGGACACATTAATGGAATAACATTATCAGATTTTGAGCAAAGAAAGGAATATTGAGAATAAAAAAATATGAAGAGTGACTCAAAAATATCCTAGATATATGGAAAAAAGTGTTAATGTTATATTATATGATCTGAAGATTTTAGGAGTCGATATGAACTCTAATAGTGAACATGGGAGAAGATTTTGTTCAACCAAGGCCTAGGTATAAAATTATAGAAAACTTTTGAAGGAGAATCACTCTTAAGTCTACACTCATCAAGTAAGAGAAGCATCATTCATCATTGATCTGAAACTATCAAACCCAAGAAATCTATCCTATAATTACCATACTGATGTCAATGATCAAGGGTGCCATTGGTTTTGAAGAAATATCAGACACGAAGAATAGAAGTCAATATACTTTTCAGACTTCTCTCTCTAATATATCTATATGCTTATAAAAAACATATCCAAGTGAATGTATATTTATATCCATAATTGATATTATTATACACTAACAATAATCAACCATATAAAGGAAGGAAAATGAAGTTAAAGAAGGGAGAATAGTGAGGCATCACTAGATACACCACCTCATGAAATCTGTCAAGGACTACATGAGGCCAAGAGGGATAGAGATTCCACTCTTGGGCCTATGGTTAATTTAATGACACCCTATTGTAATCTTCCCTCTACACTTATATGGGTTGGTTATTGAGGTGGCTAGGAAAGAGATCTCTAATCATAAGAGGAGAGAAGGATATCATGATGGAGGGGAATGGTGTACATGCTCTACTAAGTATACCACCTCATAAATATGGTTGCAA
Organism: Chamaecyparis obtusa; assembly: GCA_027943335.1. Lineage (NCBI taxonomy): Eukaryota > Viridiplantae > Streptophyta > Pinopsida > Cupressales > Cupressaceae > Chamaecyparis > Chamaecyparis obtusa. The sequence continues at coordinate 1,272,416 of BSBK01004168.1, forward strand.
CCACATGAAGAAAAGGGGGAGAAAACTTTTGGGCTTAGGCCTAGGGTTGAGTAATCTCAGAAACCAACACTGTCTAATAATGTTTTTGTCCACCTGTAATAGAGGAGGTATCATCTGCATCATCCGTGGATACTGACAATGAAAAGTCACCACACTAAAGTTCACCTACAAGGGGCAATCAAGAGAAAAATGTTAGTATCAGAGTACTAAAATATAAGTACACATCAAGTACAACTCAAGTACAATCTAAATCAGAAAATGAAGGATCACATTCATCAATGAATCGGGGTACACAAACAATTTCCCCATATACAACTTAAGGAAGTGAATCATATGTGGTTCAAAATCTCATACGATCTAAAAAATGGGCTATGACTTGGCATATAAGGAAATAAAAGCTTTTAATGAGGTATGATTTGGAAAGCAATGAGATACAAATAAAAGGGTTTGTATCATACGAATCAAGATAAAATAGAATAAAAAGTTCAAAAATAGGTACGAGCCTAAATGGGAGGTCATACGAGCTAGGAATATTTGGCTAAACCAAGTACAACTCGTGACCATAGGTCATAGGGGCAAGGATTTCATAAATGATTAAACAAAAAAATAGCCTAAAAAGTATGAAAAATCAACAAATTTGAAAAATAAAAGGTTGGTTTCGATCACTCATAGGTGGTGGATAGTGTGTTGGTGTCTAGTGGTGGCGAACTTGCTCAAATTAGTGCTTCTCATTCAAAATAAGCATGGTTGCTCAAAAAACTCTCTAAATTACCATAAGTGAAAAGTTAAAATGAATAGTTAAAAAGCTTTTTTGACTTATTTATACCTTTTGGGGTAATTAGGTCAACCTTTTGACCTCAGAATTAATCATCTTAGATTAGATGGAAATGGCACATCAAAATAGACTTTAGGATCAAAATCAAAATCATGAGTTAAGTCAAAATGAAAGTCAACCCAGTCAAAATTAAAGTCAACCCTTGTCAAACAAGGTCAACTAGGGCGCAACATTGAATCTACGGCTCACAGAATTAAATTGGAATCACTTTTATCAAGTCAACATCATGAAAATTTAGGTCAACAAGGGTCAAAATTGGTCATAATCAAGTTAATTACTAGTCAAACATGGTCAAACCATGTTCAAATCAACACGAAATCAATCCAAATTAGTTTCTCGTAATTGTAATTAGTCAAAATTAGGATTTGTATGAATCTTTTATTTTGATTTCACTCCTAAGGGGGTATAATCATCAGTATCAACATATTAGAGCATTGAGCACATCATCAAATCATTAGGGGCATATCAATTTTATCACGCCAAATCAAACTGATAGTGTCTTAATCAGATAATTGACTTCATCAGGACCCATATCAAGTTAATTATCTCAATCAAACTTTTAATGTTAATTAATTTCATTGCTCCACATCAAACTGGTTATTCATTCCTATCAGGATCATTGCTTTAAAAATATTCTTGATGGTAATCATTTTCTTCACTTCAAATTAGATTAGTTATTCATTATTATCAATTTCATCAGTGTCAAATAGGTGATCGATTCCATCACTTCACATCAAATTGAATATCTTGGTCTCAATCTATCATCAAAGGTGAAATCAAATTTTTAGATCCAACATCACTCAAGTAGTGAATAGTTTCATCAGGTTTCATATCAAACTATTCACTCAAGCTTAATCAAAATCAGATTCAGACCATCAAACATCAGACATTCTTTGAATCAACACACTGATTGCACATTGATTCAAAGAGGGTCACATGTAATCACCTATGAATGGGAAAGTATTATCAAAAGAGCCTAAATCAATCAAACCCTAATCAAGGCATCAAATCAATTCAATGACCTAAATGTGCTAGTGAATTTCATCAATTTACTTGCATAATTCATTCTAAATCAGTAATTCATAATCAATCTTCAAAGGTTAAATTAATCATGATCAATTAATTACTTAATGCTCTTAACTTAATTAATTAAATCAAAGTCTAAAATCCTATGGCTAGAGTGATTAATTAAAATTCCTAATTACACACTCACCTCATGTCATGCCCAAACTTTTGCAAGAAAAATCGCAACAATTTTTTTTAAAAACAAGATAACATCAACAAGGTTTACAGTTAGCTAGATCATACAACATCAGAGAGAAACATAAATACTTTTATAACATGAATAATGAACATAGTCCAAATTTCTAGTTACCTTTGTGAATGGTGCCATTACTACTACATAAAATCAATTAAGAGGTGCAATAAATGTGGCATTACTCAGTCATCAACATCAAATTCACTATCCAATATGCTTGATCATAAAACAATCCTTTCCATTAATTTTAACTAAGAAAGTTTACATATATAGAAAGGAAGAAGAGAAGACCTAAGGGCTAGACCTAGAGACTCGAGGGCTCATCTCCAGATGGCCTTGCCTATGTCACGCACAGAGTCTTCGTAGTTCGGTACTTGGATCTCAAACCACTAATTTAACACTTTCAAAAAAGCAAGGACACATAAAAAGACACAAGCATCTACCATAATACCCAAGGGTGACATCATGAGATCCAAGATTTACAACATGGCTCGAGGGTTCATCAAATGACCCTAAACATGGGATACATGCAGTCACTCACCAAACACTCACAAGATAACATAAATTGCAAACCCAAATTCCCTCAAGGGTGAGACTAAGAAATTCCAAGAATTCCTTTTGTGGGGTGTGGGTGGACAACCCATGGAGATAACCATTGCATGAAAACAAGGCCACACATGGACCCAAATAAGCTCAATATCAAAACAAGGCCACACATGGACCCAACTAAGCACAATATCATAACAAGGCCACACATGGACCCAAATGAGCACAATATCATAACAAGGCCACACATGGACCTAAATAAACACATTTTCATAACAAGGCACACATGGCCAATCTTCCCTCCTTATACCCCGAATGCCTCATGGGCTAAATGCAAGGTTACTTGGGGAAAATCACTCAACCCAAGTTTCATCCTTCCCCACACATGGAGGAGACTCTGCACATGGATTTGTTTCCTTTCCCCACACCCCCTCTTGGTTGCTCTTCCCTCCCATGGGTGAGTGAGCCAAGAGCATACAACCCAAATCCAATGACAAAGAAAACACAAAGGTGGTTGCTCTCACCATGACCAACCATGGGAGCTAAAACACCACAAAGAATCAAGGGAAAAGCTTCCTCCATGACCAACCATGGGGAGCCAAAAGAGAAACGTAAACTTATACATCAAACACTTCCATTCAACCATATTCATAAATCACAACACAAAGGACAACAAACTTGACATTAAAGGTCACATAATGCCATCATAAGGGTGAGTCTAGCATAGTAATCATAATGTAAATGATTCAACAATATAATGCATTTTTTTTTTAATTTAAATTATACATCGTATACAACACGAATCCTATCCACTGCACACCTAAATAACATTTTCCATGTAATCACAAAATCTAATAGCAATTCCCCTATTAAAATAATCTCAAATAAGGCTTAATCAAGTACATTCTATTTATAAAATTAATTCTACCTACAAATAAAATATCATTACTATCTAATAGAGGTATAAATTTCCTAACTCATAAATGAAATACCAATCCAAGTAAGACGATACCTATAAAAGTGACAAAAATAGCATTCTTATATGACAAATAAAACTACTTAAGAACAATTATTTTATACAAATGACATAAAGAAAGCCTACTACATTTAGTTTCTATAATAGGATACTAATTAACAAATTGTAATTAAGTAACAATAGCAACTAACTTCGAGACACTGAATAAGGTTACTACTAGCACAAGTCCTTAGTTACTATGTAGAATTATTCAATTAATAAATATTCAAGTATCGTGATAGATAACAATTGAATAATCATGAATTACTTGCATCCTAATTTCTCTTGACCTATATCCTAACATAAAAGAGAATAATATATCAATTTTATTTCTCTTCAGTCATTTTTTGATTGGATTATTTCTCTTCAGTCGTTAATTATAATGGGCTCAAAACTTTTTACAACCCAGTAGGTTTATAAATATTCTCAATATATAACCTTTTGATTGTAAACTTTGGTTTCTTTCATGGACATACAAGAAATGTTGGACAAATAGATGTGACACAGGTAATGGATGATATGTTTAAATAGGACTACTAAAAATCAAAAGACACCAGAAAATGGCCAGTTTACAGGACAGCTATGAAAGCTTTTTAAGTGAGACAGATAGCCAATGGATTAAAGAGATATGAATTGGTAAATGACAGATTATGGATGTCTAGAGAAATGGATGCATATGAAGCTAGAAGGTAGTTCAGCTACAATATACAGAATATCGTGATGACAAATTTTCAATTCAAGTGGTTCTCACCATTGTATTCACACTCAAATTTATAAAATCCAATCAAGGAGTAGAAAGAACACTTAATAGAGAATATCAATCGATTTCTAAGTTGGTGGCAAGACCTACCGATGATAATATGCTTATGAATCAACATGAGAACTTTTCCAGATACAAGATTTAAACATCAATAAACAGTAAACGAGCCTGGTAAATAGTCAATGAAGAATAGAACAACAAGAAAGCCAAAAAGAATATCTAGTTTCATCCAGAAATCAACCTCATACACAATGACTGAGATCATAAACAACACCATGCTTACGATTCTAGATATTTAACTTCGATCAATTTGCACAAGGAAAAAGAGTTGCATACTAACTTAAAAGAGGGGATTGCAAAGCCATCGTACCTTAAAATCAAAGAGTAAAATCTATCCATGGAATCCCCAAATCCTTCCCTCTCCTTCCCCTCACGCTAGACTGCTGGTCAACATTTCATGGTATCCACCATTTCTAGAAGCAGCAAGGAGGAGATTGGGCCACAGTTCACTTTCAATAAAAATAACTACATCTGGATGCTAGTGTTTCAGAAAAGCATCCATAGCAGGAGGAGTATCCACGGGAGAAAAAAAGGTAGTAACTATTGATGTGGTCATCAAAATCCTAAGGCAAGGTCGCATTTTAATACACTGCTCATTCACAAGAATCGCAACCATTCCTTCCCTAAGAGAAACAACATGGAACGAGAGAAGAGGGCTAGGAGGGCGTTTGAGGGAGGTAGAGCCAAAGCGTTCTCTCCACCTGAGAGCATGTTCGAGGCCCCACAATCTCCTCCAATGGAGGTGCAACACTAGTAATGGAGAGGTTTCCCATGTAAGCGCTTTGTACAAACAAATTACGCTACACCCCTTCATTGCCTCGCTTCTTTCAATTACTTTATTCTCAAATCTCTGGTACAATAGAGAGGAACTAGAGCGGTACCAGCATTTTGTGTATACCTAGTCGTTCAATAGGTAGCGTTTCCTTTATTTTCAAATTTGTTAAAAATACATCCGCTTCAATCTCATCAATTTCCTCAGTTTTCTTATAGAGGGGATTCTCAGAAGAAGTCTCCTGCCCCATCGCAATTCAACACCCAAGGAACCAAAAATAAATAAAAAGCTTTTTTTTTTTTCAGAGCCATAGATTGGTCCATAAAAAGCCAAAATAAGCCATGAATGGTTCTTCTATCAAACTGAACAAGAATTTATGATCCTTCACCAACCATCCTTTTCTCCCCAACAACAGGAGGTTCTTTTTAATGGTTTTGAGACCTTTGAACTACTTACCATCTCTCGTTAGACCTGAACTGACGCACTATAAATGTAATCCCATGAGCCAATGAAGAATTTATTGGGCTATACCTACGCTATCTAGCTTGTTACAAGGGGTTGCCTGTGGCATTATGATAGGCCTAAATCTTATGCGTATAAGTTCCATTGCTGTGTGTCAGTGGAATTGATGTTTCCAAAGCACTACTAAGCCAACAGACATGGTTCCATTCACCAACAAATTAATGAAGATTGTATCGACTTATATATCAAGAATATTATATTGTCGATATTAAGGTAGCATTTATAATCAAAGATTAATAAGGGTGATCATAATATACAAAATCATGTTGACAACGAATATGAATTAATGAATGAACACAAAGGAGTCGGGTAATCAAACAAGTCGAAACAGAGGAAAGGAACAATTTAAATGTATTCATTTAAAGAAAAGTGTTGGTTAATATGGCTTACAGAAAAGCATGTCGACTATCGAATTGTATAAAATCAGAGAGATGTAAAGTCAATTGGAGGATAACAACGTCAACATATCTTAGTCATATTAAATGGAATATTTAATCCTCTACCAAATCTAATTGCATGCCCAACACAAGCACATGCGAAAATAAAAGAATAACATATTAGTATACCTGCCAAATAATTTCTTAGACCTATAATATTTTGTTAATGTTTTATGTCTTATTTGTATCTATTTATACAATTACGTAGTTGATATTTATTGTTGCTTCATATGTTCAAATACTCATTCCTCACATTAATATGGTCATTTCCTCTTCTTAAGAAATCCAATAATGCGAGAATCTCATATCACACAAATTAACCACTAATCAATTAAACTTTTAAAATAAATAGACTTTCACCTATTGTATTTTGTCACGAGTCAACCTCGAGAAAATCTCATGTGATTTATTGATATGTAGTATTATTTAAAGGCATTCCTTGAGCATACTTTTACATTAAAGCATTCATGACTAAAGTGTTGATCTTGGGTGATGGCTCAATAGGAAATCAATTATATGTTCTCTTTCTAATCGCTTAATGCACCGCTAAGAATATTTTGTGCTTATTATTTCATCTTTAATATTTCAACTAGAAGTGAAAATTTAATTATAATTTTAAAAAAATAATAATAATATTAGGTCACATAGTACATGGGACATGTGTCATCTTCGGGTTGAAATGGAAAAATTGATTTAATCACAACTCATGATTCCCCTGATTGGCCATGAACAATTGAACTTTTTCTATGTAGATATTAATTATTTATACCATTGTTAATATCTTATCAATAAAGTTTTAAACCTTAACATCTTCGTTGATAGCTAAATGTCACAAATGGATGGGTATTACATAATGAAATAATAAGCACAAAATATTCTTAGCGGTGCATTAAGCGATTAGAAAGAGAACATATAATTGATTTCCTATTGAGCCATCACCCAAGATCAACACTTTAGTCATGAATGCTTTAATGTAAAAGTATGCTCAAGGAATGCCTTTAAATAATACTACATATCAATAAATCACATGAGATTTTCTCGAGGTTGACTCATGACAAAATACAATAGGTGAAAGTCTATTTATTTTAAAAGTTTAATTGATTAGTGGTCAATTTGTGTGATATGAGATTCTCGCATTATTGGATTTCTTAAGAAGAGGAAATGACCATATTAATGTGAGGAATGAGTATTTGAACATATGAAGCAACAATAAATATCAAATACGTAATTGTATAAATAGATACAAATAAGACATAAAACATTAACAAAATATTATAGGTCTAAGAAATTATTTGGCAGGTATACTGATATGTTATTCTTTTATTTTCGCATGTGCTTGTGTTGGGCATGCAATTAGATTTTGTAAAGGATTAAATATTCCGTTTAATATGACTAAGATATGTTGACGTTGTTATCCTCCAATTGACTTTACATCTCTTTGATTTTATACAATTCGATAGTCGACATGCTTTTCTGTAAGCCATATTAACCAACAATTTTCTTTAAATGAATACATTTAAATTGTTCCTTTCCTCTGTTTCGACTTGTTTGATTACCCGATTCCTTTGTGTTCATTCATTAATTCATATTTGTTGTCAACATGATTTTGTATATTATGATCACCCTTATTAATCTTTGATTATAAATGCTGCCTTAATATCGACAATATAATATTCTTGATATATAAGTCGATACAATCTTCATTAATTTGTCAGTGAATGGAACCATGTTTGTTGGCTTAGTAGTTCTTTGGAAACATCAATTCCACTGACACACGGAAATGGAACTTATATGCATAAGATTTAGGCCTATCATAATGCCACAGGCAGCCCCTTGTAATAGGCTGGACAGCGTAGGTATAGCCCAATAAATTCTTCATTGGCTCATGGGATTGCATTTATAGTGCGTCAGTTCAGGTCTGATGGGAGATGGTAAGTAGTTCAGAGGTCTCAAAACCATTAAAAAGAACCTCCTGTTGCTGGGGAGAAAAGGATGGTTGGTGAAGGATCATAAATTCTTGTTCAGTTTGATAGAAGAACCATTCATGGCTTATTTTGGTTTTTTATGGACCGATCTATGGCTTTGGAAAAAAAAAAGCTTTTTATTTAATATTTGGTTCCTTGGGTGTTGAATTGCGATGGGGCAAGAGACTTCTTCTGAGAATCCCCTCTATAAGAAAACTGAGGAAATCGATGAGATTGAAGCGGATGTATTTTTAACAAATTTGAAAATAAAGGAAATGCTACCTATCGAATGACTGGGTATACACAAAATGTTGGTACCGCTCTAGTTCCTCTCTATTGCACCAGAGATTTGAAAATGAAGTAATTGAAAGAAGCGAGGCAATGAAGGGGTGTAGTGTAATTTGTTTGTACAGAGTGCTTACATGGGAAACCTCTCCATTACTAGTGTTGCACCTCCACTGGAGGAGATTGCGGGGCTTCGAACATGCTCTCAAGTGGAGAGAACACTTTGGCTCTACCTCCCTCGAACGCCCTCCTGGCCCTCTTCTCTAGTTCCATGATGTTTCTCTTAGGGAAGGAATGGCTGCGATTTCTGTGAATGAGCAGTGTATTAAAATGCGACCTTGCCTTAGGATTTCGATGACCACATCAATGGTTACTGCCTTTTTGCTCCTGTGGATACTCCTCTTGCTGTGGATGCTTTTCTGAAACACTGGCATCCAGATGTAGCTATTTTTAATGAAAGTGAACTGTGGCCCAATCTCCTCCGTGCTGCTTCTAGAAATGGTGGATACCATGAAATGTTGACCAGCAGTCCAACGTGAGTGGAAGGAGGGGGAAGGATTTGGGGATTCCATGGACAGATTTTACTCTTTGATTTTAAGGTACGATGGCTTTGCAATCCCCTCTTTTAAGTTAGTATGCAACTCTTTTTCCTTGTGCAAATTTGATCGAAGTTAAATATCTAGAATCGTAAGCACGATGTTGCTTATGATCTCAGTCATTTTGTATGAGGTTGATTTCTAGATAACTCTAGATTTTTTTTTGGCTTTCCTATTGTTCTATTCTTCATTGACTATTTACCAGGCTCATTTACTATTTATTGATGTTTAAATCTTGTATCTGGAAAAGTTCTCATGCTGATTCATAAGCATATTATCATTGGTAGGTCTTAGCACCAACTTAGAAATAGATTGATATTCTCTATTAAGTGTTCTTTCTACTCCTTGATTGGATTTTATAAATTTGAGTGTGAATACGATGGTGAGAACCACTTGAATTGAAACTTTGTCATCACGATATTCTGTATATTGTAGTTGAACTACCTTCTAGCTTCATATGCATCCATTTCTCTAGACATCCATAATATTTCATTTACCAATTCATATCTCTTTAATCCATTGGCTATCTATCTCACTTAAAAAGCTTTCATAGTTGTCCTGTAAACTGGCCATTTTCTGGTGTCTTTTGATTTTTAGTAGTCCTATTTAAACATATCATCCATTACCTGTGTCACATCTATTTGTCCAACATTTCTTGTATGTCCATGAAAGAAACCAAAGTTTACAATCAAAAGGTTATATATTGAGAATATTTATAAACCTATTGGGTTGTAAAAAGTTTTGAGCCCATTATCATTAACGACTGAAGAGAAATAATCTGATCAAAAAATGATTGAAGAGAAATAAAATTGATATATTATTCTCTTTTATGTTAGGATATAGGTCAAGAGAAATTAGGATGCAAGTAATTCATGATTATTCAATTGTTATCTATCATGATACTTGAATATTTATTAATTGAATAATTCTACATAGTAACTGAGGACTTGTGCCAGTAGTAACCTTATTCAGTGTCTCAAAGTTAGTTGCTATTGTTACTTAATTACAATTTGTTAATTAGTATCCTATTATATAAAATAAATGTAGTAGGCTTTCTTTATGTCATTTGTATAAAATAATTGTTCTTAAGTAGTTTTATTTGTCATATAAGAATGCTATTTTTGTCACTTGTATAGGTATCATCTTACTTGGATTGGTATTTCATTTATGAGTTAGGATTTATACCTCTATTAGATAGTAATGATATTTTATTTGTAGGTAGAATTAATTTTATAAATAGAATGTACTTGATTAAGCCTTATTTGAGATTATTTTTTTAGGGGAACTGCTATTAGATTTTGTGATTACATGGCAAATGTTATTTAGGTGTGCAGTGGATAGGATTCATGTTGTATACGATGTATAATTTAAATTTTAAAAAAATGCATTATATTGTTGAATCATTTACATTATGATTACTATGCTAGACTCACCCTTATGATGGCATTATGTGACCTTTAATGTCAAGTTTGTTGTCCTTTGTGTTGTGATTTATGAATATGGTTGAATGGATGTGTTTGATGTATAAGTTTACGTTTCAAAAGGAAAAATAAATTAAATCCTTTCAATGAAGCTTGATCACATGGATCACTTGGAGAAACAATCTCAACCATCCCTCAAGGATGCATCTTAACCATTCAAATTCAATTGAATTCTATAAAAGAAATTCACTCTAAGCTCATTTGATATAGCATCTAGTAACATTCTAGTTCATTGTAGGGAGATAATGTCAAATTTCATCTAGAGTCATTTAGAGATCATTTTATTGTTAATAGTGTATCTTAGATTCAATTCAATTAAATTTTTTAGTGTAATCAATAATCTAGAAGCTTAATTCACATCATTATTAGTGTTTTGATTACTGGAAAAATAGGTTTTGAAGGGACCTGAAACCCTTTACAACATAAGGATCAAAAGATAGGAAGTATTAAGCATAAATAGAAAAAGATGAGACATACAACAACGATCTGCCCATACTAGGGGCTACAAAGCTAACGAGGAAACCCTGCCAAAAAGACAACAAGAGACACAAAAAAACTAGCAAGATCACCAGGCTACAAAACTCCAACTTTTTCATCCAATGTTTTCTCTATCTTGGCTTGAATGTTATCCATCCTGCCGATAACCCTTTTCAGTTCATCCAGATTATTCTTAATCATAGGGGATTTCTTCTTTCCACGAGTCTGAGAACTGGGACCACCACTGTCCAGCAAAGGAGCACTCCTAACCTCAGTATCATCCTCTGAAGCATTGTCCAGCAAGTTAACCAGAGCCTTCAGATTGGTACTAGAAGCCTTCATACTGTCCATACTGTGCTGGAGAATGTTGATAAGAGTGTTATCAACTTTGTCCATTCTATCCCTCAAATCAACATGGGGGTTAGCAGATCTCTCATTGAGAAGAGACTCCACTTTCTCATGGAGGATGGTGTTGTTAGCTTCAAGCTTTCTACATTTCAAGTGGAGTCTTTTAATTTCATGAAAACACCACTTACTAAATCTGAATGAGTAAAGGGCCTTGGCTTTAGCAGTTTGCAGGACGCCAGTTGTTACCTCCTCCCTATCATTGAAATCTTCAAATATAAGCTTGATAGTGGACTCTCTAGCCTTCCATTCACTGGACTCCTCGCTACCCTCCTGATTGTTATCCTCAGAATCTTGAGATATGGGCATATCATGCCTCATCCCCTCAAAAAAATCTTCCAGAACGGGTACCTCCTCCTTATTAAAATCCCTATCATTTTTCTATGTTTCAGCATACTGAATGGCCATATCAACCAAGTCCTCAAGGCTATGGGAATTTAGCACCTCAGTGCCTTCAGACTTAGCCTCTTCAATTTCTGTATCTTTTTCCTCATTTTTTCTCTCCTGAATATTTTTGCTAGGGTCCTCAGCTTCAGGAATGTCTTTATCCTCATTGCACAAGGTAGTTTCCTTCTCCACTATGCTCACAGGCTCATTCTCATCTCCATGCCTCTGAGCTTCATTAGTACCCTGCATGTCAATATCATTATTCAATTGATCCCCCTTCCCAGCAATCTCCTTTTTCCCCTCCTTCAAATTCTTGCTGCTAACCTCTTCCTTGTGCTCTTCCTAATCAGACATAGCCTCAGAGTCATTAGTCTCTTCCTCATCCTTGCTAGGGCTTTTCATCTCCTTGGCATTTTCAAAAACCTCATCCTTAGAGTCCTCCATTTCTGAGCCCTTAGAATCTAACTCCTCACTAGCTTCCGAGCAAATTTTCTTCGAGCTGCTACCTAAATTGTCCTCCGCCTTCTGTTTAACAGACCCAGTCTTAGACTTCTTAGGGCTCATTTTTCTCTTACCAACAGAAGGAGTAGAAGAAGGGATAGGGATGGTTTTCTTCATATGCTCATAAATTAACAAAATCAATCCCTCATGTTTCACAGCCTTCTTAGGAGAACCCTTATGTTCATTTATGCTTTTAACCAAAGAAGTGTATAGATAAAAAGGAATATTGATGGTATCCTTGTACCTGAAGTGATTTAGGAACATGAAATGATGGGAATGAGCCCGAGTGAAGCGGTCATCAAGGTAAAGCATTCCATCACTACCTACAACACATGGTGCTAAATCTCCTTGATCTTGACAGGTTCCATGTAGCCATTAACCTTGCCTTCCACAAAATCAACCTTTTCTTTCATAGATTTTGGGAACTTTTTAGCCACCAAGTTTGAAATCTTGAGATTTCTGTAAAATTTTTGACCTTCATTAGGGATTCCCAAAATTTTAGCTATAAGCTCAATAGAAATCTCCAATGTTCTTCCATCAATGGTGACCATATTGTTCTTCCAGCCTTCAACAAATTTTTGGGTTACTTCCTTATCAAAGCCATGCAATTTTTCCAAATAAGGGGTAACTCTACCTTTTTTCAACTTACACCAAACCATTGCCATATCTGGTTCCTTAAGCTTGTTACAGTTATCCAGTTCTTCACACTTCAAGTCACCCCCCATATTTGCAAAGTTCAGGGACATAGAGCTATCAATGAAATTAGAGCTGAAGTAATAACAAACTCTATTAAACAAAATTACCACTTAACAGAGCCTAGGAAATGTGTGAATTGTTGGTAATGACGTTGCTTAAAAACCTGCTCCATACTTTCCCATAATTGCAGTTAGAGTCCATAGGGCTTATGCAAGTCTCATTAATAATTCCCAATCTTCCCTTCCTTATTATTGATTTTATCATAATTAATGTGAGATTTGGTGTCCTCTCTAATATTTGCCTCGCTATCCTAGGTGATGACATTAGCAGACTTAACCCCAATGTTCACCAAGATGTCTGCCACAGTGTTTCCCTTGTAGTACTCATGGGTTATGTGAGTAGCAGTACACTTGGCAATGATGCCTTTAGCTTTAGTAATAATGTTATCAATTGTCCATGATGGAGGAGACATGCCTTTAAGGCAATTAATGATATTCAAAGAGTCGCCCTCCAACCAAATATTTTTGAAGTTGTATTTACTAGCAAGTTGTAAACCATAGTAAGCTCCTGAAGCCTCTACTAAGTGGTTGTTTTGGGTTCCCAAAGGAACAACAATAGCTGCAATAACATTACCACTACAATCCCTGATAACACTACCACACCCAGCCAAACCAGGATTGCCCTTAGCCACACCATTGAAGTTTATCTTAATCCAACCATCAGGGGGAGTTGTCCAGATAGCATTATCATGATCATTCTTCTTATTTTGAGAGACCATGTAATTCGCAACATGCTAGGTGAATCTACTCAAGTTTTCTAGAATCCCCCTATTAGCCTTCTCATACACCAGTGCTAGAGGGCTATTTTTGTTCCAGAAAATGCGGTTGTTTCTTTCTTTCCATAGATTCCAAGCAATATGAGGAGCAGCTAGGATCCATTTATGTTTCTCCCAAGCATTAACACTAGGAAGAAACCATTGATGGTAGAAATCCTGGACAGTAGAGGGAAAAATCTAGCAAAAGGCACTATCCTACAAAAAGAAAGACCACACCTGCTGAGAAAAAGAAAGACAATGCAAAAAAAGGTGGTTAGTATCTTCCTCAGCCACCTAGCAAAGGCAACACCTATTCGGCATGATAAAACCTCTTTTTCTAAGATTGTCAATGGTAAGCACTTTGTTTTGGACAAAGATCCAATAGAAGATCTCTATTTTTGGGGTAAGATTCTTATTCCAAATCTTCGTCCAAAAAGGGGTTTCCTCAGGCACATCAAATTGGATAGAGCTAGCAGTAGCCACAGAGAATTTTCCATTAGAAGAGGGACCCCATATAAGAGTGTCTTCCTTGTCAGCATGGCAGCATTGAGCTAGGAGGGCCTTATCAATTTCATGGAAAACAAGGTTGAAAATAGCCAACTTCACCTAGTAGTTATTTCTCCAATAATCTTTCACTTTAGGACCAACAGTTGAGGAACATATGCTAATCTCCTGAGGATTATTAAAAATACAATTCAGGGGTTTTTCAAACAGCCAAGGATCAATCCAAAAGTTAATACTAGATCCATTACCCAGCCTCCAGATCTTTCCTTCATTAGCTATACTTCTAGCATCATTGATATTCCTCCAAAAAATAGAGCCCTCTATTGGTGTTCTTTTTCCCCAAAGGTCAGCTTGGCATTAGGATTGATAGGGCTAGTGTCACATTCACTCAACACTCCAAATCTAATAGGAAAAAGGGCCAACTAACAAGGATCAAAGAGAGATCCTTCTACACTTTGAGCTCCACATCACTCAGGCGGGTGTACCTCATCTGCACACACATATTAACTTGTGTCACACTACAAGCCTGCAGGTAACTGATTGTGGAATGGTTCTCAAACTCCTATAGGTATCCTGTACCTTAAATGAAACCAATACCTCATGCAATAGCCCTACTTGCATGGAGTGAGTATGAAAACCAGAGACCTATCCTAACAACATGAAAGGGAAAAGGGTGGAACTGAAAGGAAATGATTTTAAATGGATTTGAAGGGACCCCTGAGATACCCTAAGTCCCTGATAGACTAGTGCCTTATCCAATGGGCCACAGAGTCAAATACCCTACTACAAGAGACAGCTATGAAACAAGAACACAATATGCTCAATGTGTTGATGCCTGACATCAATCATACACCATGACCAAACCTCAACTTAACACCCACCTGTGCATTCAAGCATGCTATTATCCTTCAAAAAAATTTGACCCTCCACTTAGAAGAGACCTATGAAAGGATAATACATTAACCAGCATCCACTGGAAGACAAGCATGACCTATCCTTGATATTTCAGGTCATACATGCATAAATACTAACCCTGAATCAATTATCTCTGTGAAGACAACTCTACTTGCAAACACTTAGGCAATACAAGCAGAAAAACCAGACACCCTTGATGTATGATTAATGAATCCAGAATTCAAATGGAGATAGCTTGGCAACAGTAAGAGTATATTAAATCCTCACACATAAGACAAATTTGTTACAAAATGCACTGTATTCTCTGAGCCAACAATGGAGGAAGAACACCCTATATGCAGAGAGAAGGAGAAAATCTGCAGGACAAAACCTCTCACTGGAACCAAGAAGGAACTCTAAACTGGAACCCTTTGAAAATCAGCAAAAACAACATATATATCCATGGTTACCTTGAAATCCCACATGAGTTAGGATGCAACAAGCTAAGGGTAACCATGGTTAGAGTTTTCCATCAATTAGGCATTTCAAAATCTGATACAATTCAAAGGGAAAACATTAAGTCCTGAATGCAACTAACACTTGATCTTCAATCATGAAATAATCTCTGAAAGGCACCAAAGATCAATCAAAATTTTGCAAAATTCAAACTGGAAGCGACCCTGCAACTGCCTTTTGGTACATTTCATTTATTCGCCTATGGAAAGACACTCCTCTCTACAATCAACACACACCCTGGAGCACACTGGAGTGGCGGAGAAGATCAATTTCACCAACTCTGGCCCCCTCTATCATCAATTTTAGTCCTTACTGTTTGCTGAAAACATCTCTGAGATTCAAATTCAAACTCCAACAGCTAAGTCTTGGTGCTAGCAGCACATCGGCGGTCCTGATTCGATCGGAGATCGGCAATTAAGTCCCGTCTGATAGATCTCATCTTCCCGGGCTTCAGATCTTAACCCATCAAGCACCTCAGGTATCATTCTGTGAACTGGCAACAAGGAAAAATCCCAGTCGCAGAATGAAAGGCCTAATTGCAGTTAGACTTCGGGAACACACGACTGCATGTGTTGAAAATTGCCCACTTAAGTCATCTGGTGAATTGGTGACAAAGGAACTTTCACCAATTCGCGAAAAACACCCTCCCTCCACTAAAAACTCTACCGACCCCGCGACCACTCATTCGCCAAGTCGCCAGACCAACTAGTGAACTGCCAAATCATCTTGCGAACCAACGACAAGAAGGAAAATTTGTCAGGCCGCCAGACCTTATCCACTCCACCAAACCCCAGACCCCACCATTAGCTTCGCAACCGCGATGCATGATGCCACTACCCGCCGGCCAATAGAACACCGCCACCGCACTCGGAAGATGCCCCATCACCCGCCACCGGGCCCTAGGGACACGTGGAAAGCGGTCGCATGATCACATAGCCAAAAACTGGGCTATGCGACCATGCGACAGCCAATCACAGGCTACCACATCATCACCTCAGACCAACCGAATAGCAACCACCAACTGCTAGGAACTGGGACCCACGCGCACAAATGGCAAGTGGTCACATGATCACATGTCAGAAAAGTCTGACATGCAGCCATGCGACAACTAATAAGAATATGCCATCTGTCCCCACATCGTCGCGCTTGCGCACCAAAGCAAAGTAAACCGCTAGGCAGCTAAATAGAAACTGGGACCCGCATGGCCAGGTGGTAAGCTGTCACATGATCGCATGTCAAAAAAGTCTGATATGCAGCCATGCGACAGCCAATCAGGAAGAACTTTGAAAACCTGGGCCCACCGTCCATCGCACCTGCGCAGTTAAAACCAAGGTCGAAAACACACAACATTTTCGACACAGAGAAAAACTGAAAACACAAAGAGCTTTCGATGCCAAAGGATAAGCATACAAAATAGGAAGCACAAGGTCGAAAACAACACAAAGGTCGAAAACATCATGGATTTTTAAAAACACTATGGGTTTTCGACACTGTGGCAGAACTTTAAAAATGCTTCCCGCGGACCTTAGAATTTGAATATCTTTCTGGGTTTGGCGATTTAAGAGATGCAGTTCAGACTGAAGCAAGGTGACAACAATAAAGAGCATGAGGCAGGACATTTAACAAAAACATTGCATGGAACAGGCCAATTTCACAAGACGTTGCAATGATAGAAAATTGGCCTAACAGTGGCTCTAGTTGGTGATGCATGCCTCCTGCAGGCATGGCAAGGATTCAGAATCACTGGGAGAAGCAAACCACACCCAGACAAGACAATTAGGCCCTCACCCCACCTTTAATCCCAAATTTCACAAACTGGCTCCCTACCCAAAAACCTGGCACCATTTGCATAAAATATAGAGAAAATACATAAGCAACATCTGGATGCCAAAGTAGTGCCATCCTTTTCCTCTATCAAAAACTTGGTTTCTGTTCACAAAATCAAATAGAAATCTGAAACCTTTTCCAAATGCATGATGATAGAAATCATTGTTAAGCACAGACCGCAGAATAACTCTAGATTTACCATCACCAATGCCTTCCTTCACATGTCCCCCCACAAACTCACTATTTGGAAAACATGCGTCATCAAAATCACCATGGATTGAAACATATGAAAGGGGACAAGAAACCGATACCTTTTCTTCCTGGCCGCAATCATCCAGCTCATCTCCAATGCACTCTTGCATATCAAAAGAAAAGTAACTATACTCACTCTCACTTACCTCAGCCAAGGCCATTGAAACAAACTCATATATCTGGTTACTCGATTTTATCAAGTCTGATTTCTCTTGATAAATCACAGCTTTATCCTCATAAGGATGATTCACATGATCAACATCATGAACTAGATTATCACCATTATTCTCACTACTTGGTGGCAGAAGAAAAACATTGTCCCAATGTAATGCATCTTCATCAACAGAACAACATTCATCCTGCATTACCTTTCTTTCAAAAGGCCTCATTTGTGAGGGAGACTCCAGATCAACTATATATGAAGCCTCAAGTGCAGAAGGTGAGTAATCCTCAAAAAATTCCATCCTCTGAGCACACTCCTCAAATAGTGGGTTAGAAACAACATGGAATTGTTTCTCATAGTAATTCAGACACAGCTCCAACTAGTTCTCACTAGTGTCCTCATCAAATAACTCATTGGCAACCACACCATATATGTCTTTATTTCCATCATCATACACATCTTCAAAAGAAGAAGAGAAATCTGAATCTGAATCAGAACATGACTCACCATCACTGCTATCAACATATGAACAATCAGTGTTGCACTCATCAAAAGAACCATCCCATGGATTTCCCCACAAGTCTTCAACCTCTGAGACTTTGTAATCAGCATCACTGTCATTACTTTCTTCTTCCCATGTTGCATCTGACTCATATGAAGACACCTCTCCATCACTGCCTTCATCACCCTCACTTGAGTAGCCACTTTCAGCACTATGTTCCTCTAACTATGACTGATATGCAAATGAATCATATTCCTTACCTTCTGCAGCAACTTCAAACTCATCATTAGAGACATAACTTTCAGCCTCTTCATTTTCATAGGACTGAGACATAGAAGCAGCAATTTCATGCCTAGGAACATCAGTAGCATTATATTTATAATCCATATTACAAGGATTGACCGCGGTAGCTAATTCACAACTCAAAACACCAGTGCACTACTCAATCCTGTCAGGGTCTGAAATATATCTCACTATTGTAGCATCCTGAATATATGTCCCATCAGTAGCAAAAGACTCAACAACCTTTATACACATATTCTAGTTTGACATCTCAACCTGATTACAAACCACAACAAAAGTGTTGATATACTGATTTGGGACTGTAGTATTAGCACTACATTCTTCTTTTCTTTCATATTCATTGTACCGGCAGACATTGATGGAAAAATGACCTCTAGTCAATCCATATTTCAAATTGTTTTCAATATCCATTGCAGTTACAAATGCCTGATGTAATGTCCTAGGTTCTTTGTCCCTCAACAAGTAATTCATTTTCTTATCAAATGCATCAAAGTAGACATTTACACACACTTGGTCATTGGGTGTATAACCTTTAGGGATTTCATTCAAAACTTTTGCAAATCTGATATTGAACTGAGGGACAAGTTCATCTTTCTCAATAGGAATCTTTAAAAGCTTATCATAAGAATCAGATATGCTTACCCTTTCTCCAAACTGCTCCATGAAAGTCGAATGCATCTCACTCCAAGATGAAATAGAACATGCCGGCAGGAAAGAAAACCAGTCTCTAACATCACCCTCTAGAGTTTGAACAAACAATTTCATCCAAAGGTCTTCATGGAAAACCTCAAAATCATTCATCACATCAGTAAAGCCTTGAACATGTTTTCTTGCTGACTGATACTGGTTCCTATTAAACTTAGGAAAGTATCCCCTGATTTTATCAGGGATCTTATTAGGGAAACTAGGTATGCCATCATAACAAAATGGCACATATCCTCTGACAAAAGAAACCCTGTGAACATCCATCACTAGCTACAACTGTTGCACATCTACTTGAAAATCTTCAAGACCAATGACAGGAAATCTATACTTGAAAACTATCCTTCTTTTGTCACTGAACCTTTCCTACATACTTCACACTTATATGTCCTTTCTTAATGACAAAACCATTTGATAAGGACCATGCAAATACATAAAATTTAGATGGAGAATACCTGGATCACCCTACTAAATGTTGTTGCCTTATTCTTATCTGACTGAAGTCCCAACAAAACTTCATAATTTAGGTTCTTTCTAGCATAGAGTTGCCACCTCTCTTCAGAGGACACAAACTTTACTGATCTGTTCTTGAAACACCAATAGACCCTGAGCACTCCCACAGCAAAGCCACATATAACTCAAACAGCAAATCCAGGTAACACATGCAAATCTGAAAAGCAATTCTCAAATTGGAAAACGTATAAGACTCTTCCCCAGACTGAATACAACAAGACTCTGGGATACTCTTATTAGTAAACTTATTTCATTTCCCCAGCGGAGTTGCCATCTTGTTGGTGTTCTTTTTCCCCAAAGGTCATCTTGGCATTAGGATTGATAGGGCTAGTGTCACATTCACTCAACACTCCAAATCTGATAGGAAAAAGGGCCAACTAACAAGGATCAAAGAGAGATCCTTCTACACTTTGAGCTCCACATCACTCAGGCGGGTGTACCTCATCTGCACACACATATTAACTTGTGTCACACTACAGGTCTGCAAGCAACTGACTGTGGAATGGTTCTCAAACTCCTATAGGTATCCTGTACCTCAAATAAAACCAATACCTCATGCAATAGCCCTACTTGCATGGAGTGAGTATGAAAACCAGAGACCTATCCTAATAACATGAAAGGGAAAAGGGTGGAACTAAAAGGAAATGATTTTAAATAGATTGAAGGGACCCCTGAGATACCCTAAGTCCCTGATAGACTAGTGCCTTATCCAATGGGCCACAGAGTCAAATACCCTACTACAAGAGACAGCTATGAAACAAGAACACAATATGTTCAATGTGTTGATGCCTAACATCAATCACACACCATGACCAAACCTCAACTTAACACCCACCTGTGCATTCAAGCATGCTATTATCCTTCAAAGGATTTTGACCCTCCCCTTAGAAGAGACCTATGAAAGGATAATACATTAACCAACATCCACTGGAAGACAAGCATGACCTATCCTTGATATTTCAGGTCATACATGCATAAACACTAACCCTGAACTAGTTATCTCTGCGAAGACAACTCTACTTGCAAACACTTAGCCAATACAAGCAGAAAAACCAGACACCCTTGATGTATGATTAATGAATCCAAAATTCAAATGGAGATAGCTTGGCAACAGTAAGAGTATATTAAATCCTCACACATAAGACAAATCTACTACAAAATGCACTATATTCTCTGAGCCAACAATGGAGGAAGAACACCCTATATGCAGAGAGAAGGAGAAAATCTGCAGGACAAAACCTCTCACTGGAACCAGGAAGGAACTCTAAACTGGAACCCTTTGAAAATTAGCAAAAACAACATATATACCCATGGTTACCTTGAAATCCCACATGAGTTAGGATGCAACAAGCTAAGGGTAACCATGGTTAGAGTTTTCCATCAATTAGGCATTTCAAAATCTGATACAATTCAAAGGGAAAACATTAAGTCCTAAATGCAATTAACACTTGATCTTCAATCATGAAAGAATCTCTGAAAGGCACCGAAGATCAATCAAAATTATGCAAAATTCAAACTAGAAGCGACCCTGCAACTGCCTTTTGGTACATTTCATTTATTCCCCTATGGCAAGACACTCCTCTCTACAATCAACACACACCCTGGAGCACACTGGAGTGGCGGAGAAGATCAGTTTCACCAACTTTGGCCCCCTCTGTCATCAATTTTAGTCCTTACTGTTCACTGGAAACATCTTTGAGATTCAAATTTGAACTCCAACGGCTAAGTCTTGGTGCCAGCAACACATCGGCAGTCCTAATTCGATCAGAGATCGGCAATTAAGTCCTGTCCGTTAGATCTCATCTTCCCGGGCTTCAGATCTTAACCCATCAAGCACCTCGGGTATCATTCCATGAACTGGCGACAAGGCAAAATCCCAGTCATAGAATGAAAGGCTTAATTGCAGTTAGACTTTGCGAACACACGACTGCATGTGTTGAAAATCGCCCACTTAAGTCATCTGGCGAATTGGTGACAAAGGAACTTTCGCCAATTCGTGAAAAACACCCTGCCTTCGCTAAAAACTCTAGCGACCCCGTGACCACTCATTCGCCAAGTCGCCAGACCAACTAGCGAACCGCCAAATCATCTTGCGAACCAGCGACAAGAAGGAAAATTTGTTGGGCCGCCAGACCTTATCCACTCCGCCAAACCCCAGACCCCACCATTAGCTCCGCAACCATGACGCATGACGCCACTGCCCGCCGGCCAATAGAACACCGCCACCGCACCTGGAACATGCCCCATCACCCGCCACCGGGCCCCAGGGACACGTGGCAAGCGGTCGCATGATTGCATAGCCAAAAACTAGGCTATGCAACCATGCGACAACCAATCACAGGCTGCCACATCATCACTTCGGACCAACTGAACAGCAACCACTAACTGCTAGGAACTAGGACCCACGTGGATAGATGGTAAGCGATCGCATGATCGCATGTTAGAAAAGTCTGACATGCGGCCATGCAACAGCCAATAAGAATATGCCATCTGTCCCCACATCATCATGCTTGCGCACCAAAGCAAAGTAAACCGCCAGGCAGCTGAACAAAAACTGGGACCCACACGGCCAGGTGGCAAGCGGTCACATGATCGCAT
>BSBK01004168.1:1302500-1304256 GCA_027943335.1 Chamaecyparis obtusa
AGCTCGGTGACTGTAGTTACCTGAATGTCCTTCACTTGAATGACAACGACCTCAACGGCTCAATACCATGGGAATTGACGCGGCTGGAGCGGCTCAACCACATCAATTTTGCAAACAATAATCTTTCAGGGCCGATACCCTCTAAGTGGGCCTCTGAAAGCACCCATCTTTTTCAGGATAACCCTGCTCTATGTGGGAAACCCTTGAGCATGGGATGTGGAGAACCCAAATCACCAAACTCATTGGGAACGGTGGTTGTTTCAGCGCTTGTGCTCAACGGCATTGCGATTGTTACCTGCAGCATTCTCTGCGCTCGCAGCTGGATTTTAAGACAAGGATCGTCACTGCCGCCATTCAAGCAGGCCGCTGATCATCTGAAAGCTCGGAGGTCCAAAAAAGTTTTCTTGTTCGAGAAGCCCATAAAAAGGATGAGATTGGGTGACATTTTAGATGCCACCCACAACTTCAGCGAGGACAACATCATATGGAGCGACAGGACAGGTGTGTTTTACAAGGCCGAGCTGCCCGACGGCTCTCTGCTCGCGGTGAATAGGCTGAGGACATGCGAGCAGAGTGAAAAGGAGTTCAAGTCGGATATGAAGACATTGGGGCATCTCAGGCACCGTAATTTGGTCCCGCTTCTGGGTTACTGCATTAGGGACGACCAAGAGAGGCTGCTGTTCTACAAATACATGGCCAGAGGAACTCTGTTCCGTTGCTTCCACGGGCTCCACAGAGACCAGAATGAGTTGGACTGGGCCGCCAAACTCAAGATTTGTGTGGGAATTTCAAGAGGACTGGCTTGGCTTCATCATATCTGCAATCCTCCTGTCATCCACGGGAATATAAGTTCGGGGGTAATTTATATGGACGAAGATTATGAGCCCCGCATTTGTGGTTCGGATTAGCCAGATTCGGCAGCGATGAAGGGGAGATTTGTATAAGCATTTGTCCGAAGCAGAGTATGGGAAAGAAATACCAATACGATGCGCCGGAACAGCGGAGGGATGTTAGATGCTCGGGCACATTGAAAGGGGGACGTGTACAGTTTTGGAGTGGTTGCGTTGGAAGTCGTAACTGGTTTAAAGGCTGGGGATGCAGTCATGGACAAGGAAAGTGGGAAGCAATTTACGTTGATCGATTGGATTCGACGCGGCAGCGCTGACGCAGAGCAGGCAGTAGAAAAGTATGTGGAAGAGAAGTATTTTCGGTCAGGGGAAGAGAGATCAGCAATGAAGGAAGTAGTGGGGGTGAGTTTAAGGTGTGTGAGATGTAATCCGGAAGAAAGGTCTTCGATGTATGAAGCGTACGAGTGTTTGACTAAAATTGGGAACAAGTATGGAGTCACAGATGACGAGGACGATGAGGAAATGCGTCTTGCGTATGAAGCACGGTTGAATTAGGTGGGGCCGGCTATCTAAAATGTATTGTAAAATTAAAATATTAATTTACTGTTTTTTCAGATCTGTAAATAAATACAGTGATTTTTTCAGATTTTTTATTGTTTTGTATCATAAATCATTTCACTTATGAAGAATACATATTGAAAATTTCGTAAAATTTCTGTATTTTCAGAATTTCCAAAAAAAGTCAATGGTGCATTTTGTATTTGACTGTGCAACAAAAATGCATCACACAATTTTTTCATTAATTAAGAAATATAGTGCAGTGAATGGCGTAGATTTGTTGCCAATTGCTTGGAACAAGTTTGCATTGTTTTATTTTTCATATTTTTACTTTAGTAGCCCGGTGAGTG
>BSBK01004169.1:0-267500 GCA_027943335.1 Chamaecyparis obtusa
TATACATGTACACACACACACACACACACACACACACACACACATATAGAGAGAGAGTACATATTAAGTTTACATGTATTCTTTTAATTCTACATATAGATTCATATCTTCAAGAACATACTTGAATGTGCATAAATATTTATAGTTATGTACTCCTTGTTATTTTTGTAAAAGAGTTTAATCAAGAGTGATAAAAAGAATGTTGTATTCATTGTTGAAATGAGAGGAAGTGGATGAATCAAATTTTTTTTAAAAGTCAATGGGTCATTTGTCCTAGGTGAACTAAGAAACAACATACACTAATGTATTTTAAGGGGTCTTAAGGGGTCCCAAGACACCCATTACCATATATTAGTGTATGGTCAGGGGTCGTAAGTAGTCATTAGGGGTCTTAGGAGACATTAATGTGTCCTTAGGACCCTCAATGACCCCTCAAAACCCCTACACTAATGTATGGTAAGGGATTCAATGGGGTCTTTAGGGGTCCTAGGACACATTAATGTGTCCTAGGACCCCTTAATACCCCTTAGGACCCCTTATGATCCCTTATGATATATTAGTGTATGGTAATGGGTCATAATGGGTTAATTGTCCTAGGACCCCTTATAACCCCTCATGACCCTTTAGGACCCCTTACTATACATCTTATGGGTCATAATGGTTGTTAAGGGGTCCTAGGACACATTAATGTGTACTAGGATCCCTTACGACCCCTTACCATATACTAATATATGGTAAGGGTCCTAAGGGGCCTTAAGGGGGTCCTAATGTATTTTAATTTGGATTAGGGTTAGGGATTTAGGAAGGGATTAATATTAGGCTCAGGATTTACATCATGGTTATTATTAAATATTTAGAGTTATGGTTTATGGTGAGAGTTAGAATCATGGTTTAGGGTTAGGACTAGATTATAGTTAGGATTGTGGTTAGGATAAGGGATTAGGTTTAGGATTAGGTTTATGGTTTAGGGATTAGCATTAAAATTATGGTTAGGTTTATGGTTTTCATTCTCTTAATGCTTACTTAACTATGAGACCTATGAGCTTAACCCTATCCCTAATCCTATCCATATAATCAAATCACATGCTTTATCATAATTACAAGAATACACAATGAAATATTAAAAGAAATGCATTATATTACTATATTAACCATATCTCATTATTCATCTCTTGTTGTTCCCCTTTATATATCTCACCTCTCTCTTTCCCCATCTAGGTATCTCATGTCTCTCTCTCCCTCTAGGATTGTCACCTTTTTATCTTCCCCCTCTATAGTTCTCTCCCTCCCTATAGCCATCCCCCTTGCCTCTATCATCCTCTTTTTATTGCATCACATATCTATCTCTCCATATCCCTCTCTACATAGGTATTAGGGTGCAAGATTTAGGGTACATAATGTTGAGGGTATTTCCTATGTTTATACTTCACTCTATCTCTCCCTCTTTATATCCATATATCCTTCTCACCCTATCCCACTCTCCCCCCCTCCCTATCCCTTCTCTTGCTCTTTTTCCTTCTCCCTTACTCCCTTCTCTCCCTTTCCCTTTATCTCCCTCCTGTTATCCTCCCCCCTCTATCTACCCCTCCCTCCCTCTCCCTATATCCTTTTTCCCTCTCTCTCCTTCCTCTACCCCCCCCTCCCTCTTAAGTGTTTTAAGAGAATCCTATTATCACTCATGTTTAATTGATTTGTTGAAGAGCATCTCACGAGATGGTGGGAATAAGGGAAGATTAAGGGTGACGTCACCTAATGTTCCCTCCCACGGTATTGACTATTTTGATAAGCAATGATACATACTTTTGGGATGTCTAATGTTTTAACAAACATTATATCCACATTCCCTTTTTGGTTTCAACAAAAATTATATTGTCTGGTTTCAATGAGATTACCTCCTAGTTTTGTTTTCACCTGCTAGAAATGGGTATATACCCTTGCTTTAGGTTATTTGAGATGGTTGTATCTCGCTAGATGGTGTGTTGATCCTATATATATATATCTATTTTTATGTCTTAACATAGTTTAGAGAGAGAGAGTGTGTGTTTGGAAATTATGATTGGGTTGCTTGATTT
Organism: Chamaecyparis obtusa; assembly: GCA_027943335.1. Lineage (NCBI taxonomy): Eukaryota > Viridiplantae > Streptophyta > Pinopsida > Cupressales > Cupressaceae > Chamaecyparis > Chamaecyparis obtusa. The sequence continues at coordinate 2,073 of BSBK01004169.1, forward strand.
GACCTAGCAATTATAATCACTAGGAATATATTCCTTTCCAAAAGATCCAATATCCCTTTGTGCACATGTTTCTTTTATAACATGATATCCTTTCTTGTATGCATTTTTTGTTTTATGTAAGGAGTTTCTCTCTTTAGGAGTTTTTCATTGGACAAACTCAAAACAATATCTCAACAATGCACTCTGTCTTGTTGATGTAGAAAACACATCATGTTTTAATATAAACAACAAACACATATTGGAAAAAATTAAGAAAATCCTAATCTTAAATTTTTATCCTAAACCAAAACCCTAATCCTAACCCTAATTCTAACTATAATCCTAATCCTAACCTTAATCCCTAATTTTAGACCTAAACCACAAATCTTAACTCTAAAGGTAATACTAACCATGATCTAACCCTAACACTAATCTTTTCCTAAACCTTGAATCCTATTCCTAATCCTATACCCAATCCTAATATTAACCCTAAACCTAACCATAAACTAATCTAACCCTAAACCCTAACCTAACCTAACAATAATATTATCCATGATGTAAACCCTTACCCCAACCATAGTCTTAACCCTAAACTCTACTTCTAACCCTAACCCTAAACCCTAATCCCTAATCCTAACCCTAACCTATTCCTAAACCCTAATCCTAATCCTAACCCTAACCCTAACCCTAATCCCTAATCCTAACCCTTAGAAAAAATATATATGTAGAATAAATTAGCTTTTTGGACACCTACTTGAAATGTGAAATCTATCGAAAAGACATCACATTTTATCATATTGGTAAAAAAACATTGAATTGGCTTAATGTTTACTTAATTGTAAGCTTAATTCAATAATTCCTTATTTTCTATTATATACTTGACTAACTATTTGAGGAGGGGACGATAAGCATGATATCTGCCAAACATGTCTAACTATTTATGCATCATGAATGTGGATCTCAAGATAGTGAATTTCATGCAATTTATACTATTGAAATGGACATGTTAATATAAAAAATATCAAGGTGCTTTTATGTGAATAACTATAGAGTATTTCTTTGATAGGTAAAAGTGTGGGGGTTGATAATTTTTACTAAAGTGAAGTGTTTTTCACTAAAAGATATAACTAGATGTTTTACTCTCAGATAAATATTTCCACAATTTTTTTGGATGAGTAAGTATGCATAAGGTGGATTATTGTTTCTGCTAAAGGTGAACATGAAAAGTGAAAATTTTCACTAAGTAATCTTCTACTAAAGTGAAAATAGTTTTGGACATTGTAAAAACAAAAAGTTAATGATTTCATTGGAAGGAAGAATCAATGGGGAATTGTGATATTCATAAAATATTTAAAATAAAGGTAATAAAATGTTTTCAATTCTAACTACAAATAAGGAAAAACTCAGGAGTTCAAAGGGGGTGAGTCAATTTTTTTTTTTGCAATTGAAAGATGTTTTACAAAAGAAGAAAATGTGCAGATGAAATCAAGTATAATTAAATTGTGAAGTGGTGAAATTTATTAGAATTTTTTATAATTATATAACTTAGTTGAGTTTTAATATTTACACAAAAATCGTATCGTTCAATATAAATTTATTCATTTGTTCAAATAGCTATTATTTAACTTAATTTAATAACTATTATGAAGATTGAAAGTAAATAAAGATTATAAATAACTTACCCACTTATTAACTCCAAGTTGATGAAAAAAGAATTTAATAAAAAAGAAAATTATTAAATTTTGTTATTTAATAATTTAAATAAAGATTGTTAAATTATTATTATATTTAATAATGTTGTTTAAAACTATTAGTCATCTTAAGGAATAACATTACCAAATTAAAAAATTAAAAAAATAATTACTAAATGATTGAGAACTTTGTTAATCAAAATAATACAATTAAAAGAAATTTTTTTAAATTTTATTGTTTAATAATTTTGATATGATCTATTAAATAATTTTGTTTAAAGTTATATCCATGTAAATCTCTTTTCAAAATTTTAAATTATATGCTCTTATGGAATAAACTTAACACATATTTTAAAATAATAAACAAAGATGTAACAAGGGAAAGAATATTATAAAATTTGATTAAAAAAAATATAGAATCTGTCCAAAGTGTGAAAACATATAATAAATTAGAAATAAAACTCTCATGTTAAGATATAAGGGGGTATAAGATCAATTTTTTTAACTAAAATAATTTTTTTTTTCTTAAAGATCATCAAAAAAATTTAATTATTTGAATCTACAAATAATAAAAATTATCATTGTAATATATTGTAAAATAATATAGATCTATTGCAATAAAATATCAAATTATCAATTAAATGCTTTCTTTTCTTGTATAGAAGCCAAAAATGCAGTTCAACATTGAATACTCCATCCTCGGGGTCATGTCTTGGTTACTAGTAAAAAATCTGTCGGGTGTGAAAACAATGCAGGTGCAAAAACACACAACATGTTCATTAAATGGTCGAAAACACACAACATTTTCCACCACTCGTACCTACGTACTTAACATTTCCACTGCTCATACCAATACAAGCATGATTTACCATTTCGTGCTCCTTAGATTTAATCATGCAAGTGCAAGAAAATTTGAGTCATTGAAATCTTGAAGGCTAAAAACACACAAGATTTTTGCATCAGGGAAACAAGAATAATGTTACTTCGATGGAAGCTATTGACATAACATTGCCTATTAGGATGGGCCTAAAATATCTTAATGATTAGTCAAGTTACGCCGATGGCGAAAATAAAACTTTTTTGCATCAACAAAACAAGAATGATGTTACCCCAATGAATGTTATCGGCATAACATTGCCCATCAAAATGGGCCAAAAATCTCGTAAAGATCAACCAAGTTACATTGATGTCGAAAACACAATGTTTTTGACCCACCTATCAAACAACACAGGTAAAAATAATGCAGGTGCAAAAACACACAACATTTTTGCCAAGATGGTTGAAAACACACACAATGGCGAGCATAGAAGATGATCATTGATTAAATCCTTTGAAAATAAGGTAATTGGGACCCACAATGCAAAAAATATATGATATTTTTTTACTGTGCACTTGTGTACTTAACTTTTTGGACATCTTAGATTTAATCGCGCAAGAATGATGAAATTTGGACCGTTGATCTTTAATGACAAAAACACACAATATTTTCCATCCCACACACCTACGTATTTAACATTTTGTACTCCTTAGATTTAGTCATGCAAGTGCGATAAATATAAGTTGTTGAAAACCCGCAAGATGAAATCACACAATAGTTTTGCATCGGGGAAATGAGAATAATGTTACCCCCAATGGAAGTTATAGGCATAACATTTTCATCGAGATGGGCTTCAAATCTCCTAGCAATTAGCCAAGTTACGTTGATGAAGGGTTATTTTTTTTAACCAAAAAAAAACTGTAGCATAAATTTTTTTAAAAATCATGATTAAAAAGCTGCAACTAAGGTTTTAAAAATAAAACTTTTGGACGACAACATTTTAAAATTCAAATTTGTTTTGTCAAATTCAAATCTTACTTGGACTGACAAATTTTGACGAAAACTGCAGTACTAAGACATGACTGGCCTCTGTTTCCTTTCTGTTTTACTCCATTTGCTACTATTGGATGTATGTGATATAATTTTATGTATGTTGTATGTTTCTTTTCTATACGAAGATGCATTTTATTAGGAGTTTAGCTGTGTCTGTTCTTTCATGATTCTTGTTTTGAGAATAGTACAAAGGCCAACTTGTAAATAATAAATGTAAAGCTTTCAATTTTGTGCTCGATAGTGAAGTTTTAAGAGTAGGAAACAAATGAAATTATTTTACACTTTCCTTCTCATACAAGCTATAGGTGATTTGTAGAATTTGGTGGTGGCAAATTGTGGCGATTGAGGAACATTTTCACTCTCGAGGAAGATAAATTCATGACTATTTAGTAGTGGAGGGACGTTAGAAAACAAATGTGGATATGTCATTTGTATTCCTTTATAAACCTTTTATATGCATAATATTTTTCCAACTTTGGAAGACATGTAAGTGATTAAAATTGCAAGGGTGTGAAATTTGGCCTTGCACTCACCAACTATGCATCTATGTGAAAGTTTCTTAACCATTTTCAAAAAATCCAATTCTCCTCTTGGTGTGAACGCTTCTAGTCTAATTTTGAGAAGTTTGAAATCATTCTTATGATGACTTGAAGGGGAGAATTACATAAAATCTTGGTGCGCACTGCTGACTTGAAGGGGAGAAGAACATAAAATATGGGTGTGGTGCCCCATTCAATTCACTTGTGGAAAGGCCATGCCTTGACAATATTGTGCATTTATTATCTATACCTTGCCAAGAAAATAAACTATTTAAACACACCAGAAATGAAGGAATGAGGCCAGCAAGATGCATTTCATGGAAAGGAGACTAACAACCATGCTTTATTATAGTAAATTATAAATATTGTTAAATATAGTAAATATTTTAAATATTTCTACTACAATTAATAATATTTTGAATCTATTTACAATAATTAACAATATTTTTATAGTGTATAACGATATATTTAAAATATGATAGTATAAAAAGATATAATATATAATAATATTTTACAATTTTTAGAATAAAATATATTTATAATTAAATAATAAATATGAAATAATATATAATAAATATATTTATCTCTTCCATTTCTATATATTCCTCTCCTATACTTTTAAATCTTCCCTCTCCTTATTTCCATATCCCTCCCCATATAATTTTGATTATAATTTTAAAAAATGATTACATTTTATTAACTATATTCTATTTGTCTTAGTATACAGATTTTAACCTATTCATTGATACCTTCTCAGTTTCTTTGGTTTGGGCGTGACTACTAAATCTCCCTTACTTTTATGGGGATTCAGATTTTCAAAAGATCACTCTACATTTACTCTGTGTTCCTAATTTACACAAACATTGATTCAGATGGAATTGGATCTTACCTATCCATTCTTACTGAGGTTAAAATCAAATCTGGTCCCAAGTTTTGGAACTAAATGCTACATTATGGAGGTGTGGCTTTGGTGCTAGGGCACTCCATTGGGATCATGAATTCATGAGGTAAGTTTGGGTTTTTAAGTTTTGTTTCACGTTTTATGTCAAATAAGGTCCTATGGACCATGTTGGAATGTTTCATGTTTAATATATGCATTAGGATGTTGTTTTGAGCGCTTAAGGCAAAATTGTCAACAAATTGCCAATGTTGACATAGGAGGACAAAAACTTGTAAATATGCCTCCCATGGAATTCAAATGATGTAATAAGCCTTATTTTTTCTATTTAATCATGTCTAGTATGATATCAAGTTACTTAGGGTCATTGAGTCAAGTTTGGTTAATGTTGTCAAAACCTTGCAAAAGTTGTTTTGCAACTTTGCAACTTTGTAATGCAAAAAAGGTGCAAAGAAGGAACCAAGAGTCACATGGTTCAAAAATTAGTTTAAATGAGTTGTAACTACTATAAATATTATAAGATGTTTGGGATTTGAATGAGGGGGTGGTGGAATCAATTGGTAACATTTGGAAAGAAGAAGCAATTAAAAAAATCTCCACTTTTTTTTTCAGATTTTCTTGTGTAATTCATTGTTTCCAACCTTGGTACAATTTGTATAGTAATTGTGTGCCATAAAATTGACCTTGGGTGATATAACCTGGATTTATCTTTCAAATACATTTGCTTTGAGGATTTTCCATTAAGTTTTGTGGATTTTATAAGCAATTTTCTAAAATTGCCTATGTAAACCTAGGTTCAGGGATTTGATAGTGTAAAATCAGCATTTTAGTCATGTATCAATAAATCAGTGGAATGACTCAATAAATTATAAAAAAATTGTTTGTATGATTAGAAAAAGTAGGGAAGGCGATTTAGTATTTTTGAGGTGATGCCCTAGTTGAAGATTGTGCATTTTTTTGAGTTTTTCTTCAAAATTTTGTTGTTCTTAGACCTTGTATGGCCTTGTATAGATTGATAATGGCATAACCAATTTTATTGTGTATCTACATGAGTATAATTTCATTTTCTTAAAGTCTCATCAATTTTCATGGAGAATTGAATAAGTTATGACCATTTTGTGAAGACAACTAGTTCATAAACATTTTCCAGAATTTGCAGTCATAAAAAATGTTAGTATGAGTATATGCATACTAGTACAAACCTAAACTTGGATAAATGGAAGAATAATGATGTTTCAGAAAAACATCCTTTTTTTAGAAAAAATGATAATGCATTTTGAGGGATCAAACAAGCCTATTTCTAAAAACTATCATTTTTTGTATGAGTTCCTGTCACTGTCGAGATAGGAGGTTTGTAGAAATTTTTATTACATGAATTCATAACCAAAGTGTGTGAGGCTTATTTGCATATGGCTTTTAGATGCAGGCATTGTTATGATACAAGACATAGAGGTCCAAATAATTGCTCAAAACTTTCTCCTCCCTTAACAATACTTAACGACTCTAGAAAATAGGTTGCTTAATAGAAAGATGTTAAACCCAAGCATCAACATATTTTTCCTCTTGCATAAAAGGTTGCTAATTTTGAGACTTTGATGCCAAGAAATCCTAGGCCAATCAATAAATCCTCTATAGTGGCTTGAAAGTTGGTATGTTCTCTGAGCAAGAGTCCTAAGAAGAAAAGTAAGGCCTCTATTAGTGTGTTTAATTGTTGCACCTAGTGTATAGGGTAAAATATGGATGAGGTCCTAGAACAATGGTTTGCACATAAAAGAGACCCCAAAACCAATATTTTAAACATACATTTGAATTGTATTGATATGAAAAGTAAATGTAGATGATTAATATTGAAATTAAGAAATAAAGGTACTTACCTCTGAAAAAGAATTGGCTGAAAACCCTGTCAAATAATCTCAAAAACTATTGATTTTTACAACTCGTAACCGAAATTGCAAGATCTACAAAACCCATAAATATTTTTCCAAGATGAGATCAGGTTGACTTTTACCCTCATAAAAGGTCAAAGGCTACATTTTTATTCTGAAGGTCGATTTTGACTTTGTTCGCAGCTCTCAGAAGTTCACCAAAAAAGGTATCCAAATCCGCTCTCCGATCTGAAATTCTGCACCTGTACCTACAAGAAAAATGGTTTTGTTTGTTGGGGGGGAGGGGTTTGCCTCAGTCAAACCCCAATTTAGGAATTAACCTTGAAATTGAATTGAAATTGCTGGAAGAAACAAAGTAAATGGAACAATTCACCTTGCTTGAGTTGAAACCCTTGTGGAGGATTCAAATCCTTGAATCCACAAGAATGGATGAATGTAGAATTGAATGTAGGATGTCTCCAATCAATTTTATTTAGATCTTCAACACCAATCTTGAATCGATCTTGAATTAGGAAGAGGCTTGAATGGAAATGGAGGAATCTTCAACAAGAGAGCTCCATAGAGCTTGAATCTTTCAATGGCTTCTAATGGATCTCCTTAATGAATTGAATGCTTGAATGCTTGATCTTCTTTCTTTCTTGCACTTGAGAGCTTGATCATGAAAGTGGATGGAAACTTGATTGAAAAATTGTGAGATGAGATATGAGATGGAGAAAATGAGAGAGGAAGGCTCCCTTTTATAGTGATCTAGGGCACAAGAGGGGCCTCGTAGAAAATAATAATTAAGGGCCCATGGCACAAAACTCTAGAGAGGTGCACATGGAGAGGAAATTAAATTAAAGTCTTGACACAAAACTCTAGGAGGGGACCACCCTTAATATAGAAATAAAAATAATTATTTAAGAGCCTTGTCACAAAATTTGAGGTAAGGCCAACCCCAAAGTTAATTTGAGCATTAGGCACAAAACTCGAGAAAGGCTAATCTCCAATAATAAATTAGGAATTCTATACAAATTTTGAGAAAGGTCCATCTCAAATATTAATTTGAGAATTCGACACTTAATCCGAGAAATAATGGCCCTGAAGAGGGAAAAGATAAGATTTTGATGAAATCTCAAAACTGGAAGCTAACCTCGAGGATCCTGGACCCTAGGGTCAAGGATGAGGTCAACCTTGACCTAGGTTAGGGTCGAGGTTGACCTTGACCCTAAGGTCAAGAATCTCAGGTTCATAGTCCAAAATGCTAGGAAAATGCTAGGAAGAAGTGGAAAATGGGGCAGAACAGGGAAAAAAGCCAGATCCAAGTCAAGTACCCATTCAAGGTGTTCAACATGACCCCAAACCACTTACTCGGAGGGCTAAATGCTCTTATCATGGAAGTGCTTCCATTTTAAGATGATACACCTAGAAAGTCATTCACCTAGGTTCTAAACACACATATTACTTAAGTTTACTTAGGGACCACATATGAATATTCCCACTTTAGATGATGTTAGGAATTTTCCACCTTAAGTGAGAGTTCCACCTTTAGTTCCCACATGTGACACAATCACTTTTCCACCTTATGTAGATGTTAAGTTATCACTCTACATATCATGTCATAAGATTAAGAAACTTATTATAATCTTATGTCTTTCTATGTTTGCACCTTTGTCTAATTAACCAAGGGGTCTCCTTTGTAATCTAATTTCAATTGATTCAAATTTTAGGTTATTAATTTGATTATATTGCATTCCTGGTGAGAATATAATTTACGCTTGTTATATTGATTCTCTCTTTTTGTTGTGATTTCCATTAGGCCTATGATCTTGGGTGGTTGCCTTCATAGCCAAATCTTATATGGTATTAGAGCTAGTTGTGTGTCATTGGCTAGTCTTTTTTAGATATTTTTTATCATTTTTTTGGGGATCCTCTTTATGGTGTTATATTGCATATCAAAATTGGAGCTTATTGGTGCAAATATGAGGTCACCAACTAGATTCAAGAGGACCAAAAATCCCAAGATCAACCTTTGTTTTGTCCAAATCGAACAACAAATGCCAAATCTATAGGCATTCAAAGTTTACCATTGTCTATGTAGTGCCCAAAATGCTTCATTTACTATAATTATTAATTAATTAAAAAATATTATACCCATTATATTTTAGTTTTTAATTAATTTTTAATTTTAATTAATAAATAATTACAATAAATGGGGCATTTTGGGTGTTGCATAGATGTTGCCTTAAAGTTTTGAGATACAATGACAATTCAGGCATCATGATTATGCATGCAATTTTTAAATGGCAATATCTTAGTCATATGAGCTCCTTTTTGTGAGCATTTTTTCTTGATTCAACTCCTTTTTATGTGCATATTTTTGAGTGCATAATTTTTCTTGTACTTCATAATAGTGTTATTAATTTGTAGTGATTGTGATAAAAAATTGTAGTTTCAACACATGGCCTTATTTAGCTTATTTTTGGCAATTGTAATGGATAGATCGTAGTTTGGTCTTTTGCATGGTGATCTAAGCCTCTTATAGCCTAATTGTGGAAATTGTAATCACTGGAATGGAAAGTCCAAGAAATAAAGCAAGAAAAAAAGAAATAAGGAAATCTTTATTATTTAACCACCTATCATACCTATAATGCAGTGTCCTCCAACTGGAAACTAGGGGGGAAATTGTTGTCTTTTTCCTTGCATCATTCTAATCAGAGGACATCATCGGTAGTTTTCTATAGGGAAATTCATTGGTGGTGTCATCTTAATTTAAATAGATTTGCATCATTATCATATGATGCTGTAATTACTTGTATGAGCCATATTGCAGATGCACTAAAATAAGGTGACATATCTTCCATATATTTTATCATTGAGGATTCATTGGATGCAGTCCTCTTAAATTTAGTAGGTTAGGAATTATCTTCTAAGACTCAGTACATGTCTCCAATCAAGAATGTATGGAGTTTGAGTATCCATTTGATGCTCATGTAGGTGTCTCCATGTCCGATCTTATCATATTGTAGTGAGAGATTCATCATTAGTTCTTCATTGATAGCACGGTACCTAGTTTTGTCACACTTTGACATTCTTGGTGCAACATTGGATATATTTATTCCTAAGGTGAGGAATGTTGTTCAAGACCATTGGACCATCTTTACAGGGGATTCTACATTGGAGGGGTTTCATTATATCTCTTCATCTCTATAGGAGGTATTTTTCCTCTCGTGGAGCTTTGTCTCTCTCATTCATCATTGAGAGCATTTTGTGTTTTCATCTATCCTTTAGGGACGGGTTTTTAACCATTGGGAGTTTCTCCTTTTCTTTTTTAATGAGAGATTTCATTATATTTGTACATGGGTACCTAGCATGGTGTAGTTATTGAGACCCATCTTCTATTGTGTACATGCATTCTCCCCAAGTTTCACTTAAGAGGGGTGTTGATCTATTAATTATTCCACCTAGTAGGTCATTCTCATAGGTTCTAAACACACATGGTACATAAGTTCACTTAGGGACCACATAGAAATATTCTCATTTTGATGTTATCACTTTCCCACCTTTAGTGGACATGTGACACTTTCACTTTTATACCTTAATTAGGTGATAAGTTATCACTTTATGTATTATGTCATAAGATTAAGACACATATCTTGCTATGTTTGCACCTTGGTCTATTTAATCAAGGGGTCTCCCTTGTAACCTAATTCCAGTTGATTCAATGAAGTGAATTTAGTTAATTCATTTGGTTCTATTACATTCATTGTGAGAATATAGTTTATTCTTATCATATTGATTCTCTCTTTTTATTGTGCTTTCCATTAGGCATCTAGATCTTGGGTTAATACCTTCATATCCAAATCCTATAGTCTCAAATAGTGTTAAATTCATGATAAAGGCAATAAAATACATTGAGGCTTCCAATGATGTCAGTAATGTTGATATAAATTTGATGGAGAATAACTAGAAGGCATATAGTGCAGATTCATGTAAGGAAAATGCAAATGATTGGACCCTTGTTGAATGAGAGAAGAAGGGAAAATCATGTAATGACACATTTCTAATGACTTTACACTCCTAGGAGAATAAAGGGAGGGTTGGAATTGCAAACCAAGGGGACATAGTACAAATGGATGGAAAATATGTTGAAGTCAATTGGGGTATGTTAGTATTGAACAAATGCCTCTCTTTGATTGGTAATAGAGATGGTAGTGATAGTAGGTAGGCTTCGAGGATTCTTTCAATCTTTTCTTGTTCACGGATACTTGTAGTTTATGATCATAAATGTAAAAAATGATATCAACACTAGGTTACAATCTCCTTAGGTTGGTAATTCTCTAACGCATGGGGTAAATCCCTTTATTAATCATAATAAATATAATAACTACAGTTCCAAGAGTGGTGACCCCTTCGACTTCACAAAAATAACTTGATTATAGATTTATCCAACTCCAACAGAGGGAAATCCATGAGAATATTCCTTATCTTTGTCAATTATCTCCCTCAGTGCAAGGGGATTGTTTGCAGCCTTAATAATCATTTCCTCCATCTTCTCATTGATTCCAAAATTTTCTAGAAAGTCTACAACCCTATTAGCTTCATGGTAGACATGTGTGATTATGAAATTTGAGATTTTGCTCAGATATTTGTTAATTTGGTGGATCCACCTTTTAAGTTTCAGATTGTCTATTTCCCCTTTTAAAATAGCATTGATAATGAGTTGGGAGTCACCTTCAATGTAAATGTTAATTATCCCCCTCTCCAAGCACAATCAAATACCTCTATATATTGCAATAAATTATACTATATTATTTTTTGTGACTCCAATATAGCCTTGGGCTAACATCACGTAATCTATATTCTCATTCCTAATGATGCATCTATTTCTAGCATCCCTTGGGTTTCCTCTGATAGCCCCATCAAAATTTAATTGCACCTACCCATTAACGAATTTTTGAAATTACATGGGCTTGATTTGGTTTGCATTTAATGTTGATAAGGGCATTTTGCAGTTGAGGCCAACTTTACTAAATCTATTTTGTCCCATTTAGAAATGAAATAAGTTTTATTTGTCCTAAGCTTAGTCTTTACCATCTCACATATTGCATTTCTAGTCCTATATGTCATGTCCTCAACAGTGGACACTTGATCGTTGAAAGTTTTGTGGTTTCACTCCTTCTGTAGTTGTCATGCTACCATCAAAGGCCCCACATGCCATATGTCCCCTAAAACCACTCTTCTACCAAAGAGAGGCCAGCTTGTCAAGAATTCATTGAGGTTCTCATTTTTATTTGTGAACCATCTAATTAATCTTATGAGAAATTCCAAATAGTCTAATGAAAAAAGGAAAAAAAAATGGTTTGCATATTCTTCCTCATTCCTATAGAGTAGGCATATGGTAGGCCCCTCAATTCTAATGGGTTTTAGATAGTCACCAGTCAATATATGCCAATGAAGGCTGACCTAGGGAAAGGACCTAGATCAAGGAACCATTCTCTTATGCTAGCATAGTATGATTGGCCACCACAAATGGTTCAAGTATCTCCTTTGAACAAGATACCCCAAATTAACCTTGTACAAGTTGCTATATTTCAAAGTGCACCAAATGAATCTATCTTTGTTTGTACCATTTATGATTTTCTTGCTTTGAAAAATATAAAAGATGATGTATCTACTTTGTGTGGGGGAAAGATCCTCAATATGTCTCCATTTATTCACATTAGTGGAGGTTTCCTCAATGATAATATGATCTGCAACATAAGCTCCAAACCTTTCCTAAATCGAGCGAATTCATTCATCATTGTTTATTAATTTGGTAATGACCTCTTCACCATTCCAATAATCTCTCTAGAACATATCCTTCCTTCCATTGTCTATTTCTCAAGTCAAATGTTTTGTGATTATTTTTCCTACTTTTTCAGATAAATTTCTAGACTTTTGAGCCTCCACCTGAATTTGGCAATGTTAAAATTCTATTCGATTCATCAGAGTCAGGGTGTTTTTTCTTCATAATATTGATCCATGTTTTTTAATATTTCCTATTCATCTTCCAAACTAGCTTTACCCCCAAAGCTAAGTTCTACGATTCTAGCTTCTGAAGTCCCGCTCCATCATCTTCCTTTGTGAGACATGCAATGTCTCAATTAATCAGTGGTGTATTTTTCTCTTCCTTTGCACCTTCCCATAATAACTTTTTTAGAAGGCTTTCAATTGATACAATGACCTTTGTAGGAAGCTTAAAACAAGACATCACGTATATTGGCACCGTTGAGAGAGTCAACTTTATCATTAAAATTCTCTTCTCTTGAGAAGGCTACTTGTTTTTCAAAGTGGTGACCTTCATTTGACATTTGTTTACAACTTCCTCCCAATAAGATGATTTTTGCCTTCCTACAAAAAGGAGTACTCCCAAATAATTGAATGGGAACTCAAATATCTTATAAGCTAAATTATCTGTGATACAATTTTGAACTCTTTTGCTGGTGTTTATGAAAAATATTTTTGATTTTTCTTAGTTCATTCTTAAACCTAAGGTAACCTCATAATCATACATATATTCTTTAATTGTTTTTACCTCTCGAATTATGGCTTCTCCAAATAATGTGGTATCATCAACAAATTAAGTGTGGGTGACTCACTAAAAATCACCATCTATTACCTTGAATTTCCATATCATTTACTCTCTCTTCCACCTAATCATCCTACTCAAGACTTCTTCCATTAGCACATAGAGGAAGGGTGATAGTTAATTTCCTTATCTAAGTCCATTGGTAGCATTAAAAAAATCATGAATAGCTTCATTCACTAGGATCGAGTATCTTAGGGTTGATATACATCCTCAGATCACATCAATCCAAGCCTTTTCAAATCCATATATACTCATAACTTGTAACAAGAACTCCCAATTAACATTATCGTATGCCTTACATACATCAATTTTGATGATCATCCCACTCAATTTGTCTGTCCTGATGGAATGGATAATTTCTTCCACCTGACTAGGTGTGAATCCATTTTATTTCTTTTCTATTAGTTTTCCTATTACTAGTTTTATCTAGTTGACTAAGGCTTTAATCATAATTTAATATGTAGTATTATAGAGCAATATTGGTGTGTAATCTACCATTGTTTTACATGCATCCTTCTCTGGGATCAAAAAAATGATTATGTTGTTAAGATCCCTTAAAAATATTTTATTTATCCTTATGTCTTCTTCTAGTATAAGAATACCTTCCCCCCAAAAAATGCCAACACTTTTGGTAGAACTTAGCCAATAGCTCATTTGACCCTGGGGCTTTGTTTGGGGCCAATTGAAAAGTATCATATTTGATTTCTTCCAAAATAAATTGTTTGAGGAACATAGCATTGTCTTCTCTTGTAATTATTTTAGGGAGAACGTTAAAGATTTAATTTCCAAATCTCTTAATTGTAGTGACCTTGCTTCCCATAAGATTTTGGAAGTATTGAATGGTCACCTTGCTAACACCTCTTTTGTATCTTCTCCAACTTCTATCTATCATCATGACACAATTAATTCTATTAGATGATTATTTTTCCTTCTTTGTTGTGTGAAAGTATTTGGTGTTTTCATCACTAGCCATTACCCATGATTCCCTAGCCTTATCTCTCTATAATTCTTCCTCTCTAGCTAGGAGCTCCACTAATTTCTCTTTTAATTATTTTCCCCTCACATAGTCTTCCTTGAACATGCCTTGTTTTATAACATTTTTTGGTTAAGTGCAATTATTTTTCCACCGATTCTTCTACAGTAAAATGTTTATGAATGATTCCTTATTCCAAACTTTTATTCTACTTTTGATATATTGTAATATTTTCATGAAATAAAAAATAGGTGTTCATTTGAAAGTGTTACTCTCCCTCCACCATGATTTAAAGGAATTAATGATATTGAGGTCCCACTACCATATACTCTCAAATTTAAAGTAGTCATTTCCTAACTTTTACTCTAAGCCAAAATCAATCTGAACTGAGAAGTGATCTGATAAAGCAATTGAGGGATCCAAGTTTTGAAAGTTATGTTTCTATTCTACCATGATTGGCCTGGGAAGAATCTATGTAGTCTTTCTATTAAGCCATTATCCTTTACAAAATTTTGAAAGTCACTTATTATGTTGATTATTTTGGTAATTCCTCCACTTTTTAATTGATATCTAGGATGGTCTTGAAGTCCTCACCAATGATGATATCTTGATCATTCATCTTACTTATCTAATAGACATCTCCATAGATAATCCTTGTCATTCATTTGTATTAGACCATAGACATTAATGATTATATACTTGGTGTTTATTTCTCACCACCTAAATTGGCACACCATACAATGTAATTCTAATTCAACCATGTTTATGTGTATAGCATTTGGACTAAAGAGAATACCAAGCCCACTTGAGGCACCATTTGAGTCTTGAAATTTCCCTTCCCATTCTCAACAAAACTTCACAAAACAACTTCCATTTTATTGACTCAACTTTATCTCCTACAAAAAAATTACATCAACCAACAATTTTTCAATTTGTCACTTGACTAGGTGCCTCTTATTAGGGGTTGTTAGTCACCTGATATTCCACATGAGCATCCTCATTCACCCTCTTGGGAGGAGTTTTTTCTCTTGATTGTATTCAAAAAATAAACTATGCCGACAATTCCCTTCTCGTATTCCTTGATTTGTTTATGGGATTTTCTTCCCCTTCCCTTCTTGTCACCTCTAAACAACCTATTTGAAGATTGGCCGACACATCTATTGTCTATGATGTCTAGATTGTCCTCACATCCATTTTCCTCTAAAAAATAATCCTAATTTGATTCAATATTTGTGTAGGCTTCATTTTTAGTTGGATCTGCATATACAAGGACTAGAGCTTCACCCATCAATTGCACCAGTTTCATTGCATTATCTACCTCCTTTAGTTTCTGTACACTCTGGCATTTTCCCTCAGTGACCACAACATGGACCTTAGGAGTCTTCCTTTGATTTTCCTCCTCCCTAATTTTATTAAGTGTTCAGAGGCAGCCCATTAGGTCCTTTTAGGATCTATTTATTAATGGTTTTGGGCTTAATCTTACAATCTACCTCTGTATGGTCCCGCTTTCTACATTTTAAGAAAATAATTTTATCTTCTTCTATTTCCACTTGTTGGATCTAGTGTCTCTCAAATTTGCATAATCAAATTTATCTTGGAACTCTTCTTACAACAACTATCTTGAGTCTTACATACATGCATGATTTATTATTAACTAAATCAATGTCAATCTCTATCAACATCCCCAAGAGTTTGATTTTTTCTAGGTTTTCTTCCAACCAAAATTTAATTGGAAGCAAATGTAATCAAATCCATATGGGTTTTTCATAGGGACCATTGGCGAGAGGATTGAATCATGGGTGCCATTCCTACATGTATATAAAGTGCCCAAAGATTGACCATAGACCGCCTTGAAGTACCTTTTTCCTTTCTTCACTATTTGCAAAAATCATAGTAAAGAAACCCTTTGGAAGAAACTTCATTATCTCTGGGATTTTCCATCTTCTTTTGATCCAATCCTTGATTTTATTCCTATCAAATATTTGACCCTACGATTCTCTAAATGATGGAACAATCCTCGATTAGACTGATGTCAATCTTTGTTTCTTCTAGAGGTTGATGGTTTGAAAATCCCCATGGTTAGGAACTTTACACCCTTTTTATCGCTCTCGTTATGGTTGTCAAGTTCTTTGAGGATCTCTTTGCTTAGGGTTTTCTCAGATTTTGTAATTTTGTATTTCCCTGTGTTTACCTTGCGGTCGCTTTGCTCCTTGCAAACCACTTCTATAATTTATATATTTATAATTATAATAATAAAAAATAATAATTTTCAAATATAGTTACTAGAAAATATTAAGAAATTATAAATTAATTTTAATCTAATCCTTATTTTAATCTTACTTAATTATAATACTAGTTAGATTTATATTTAATACATAACACAAAATAAAAAGTAAAAAATATATATATAGGTTTTTAATATTTTGAATTTTGTATCAAAATGTTATTGAATGGATATGAGTTTGAATAATAATTAATCAAATGTAATTTAATTAATTTTTAGATTGAGAAGAACAAGGTAAATCTGAATTAATAAATTTGAGTAGTTGAATTCGGGTTGTCTACATTTTGCCCCTCTTTGACATGGCATTGTGAAATAACATCATTTGAAAGAAAATAAAATATGCTCCAACCAAGAAAGAAAGATCTTTATTAATGTTATATTTACCATAATAAATTTGTAATTAAAAAATTGCATTAGCTAAATGTCTTTGTTGGTGTGCATAATGTAACGCCCCGTCAGGCAACCCAAGAGGACAAGACATAAAACCTCTATAAAATGCAAGTAGTGAATTTTTATTTTTATTTTATTTATTTATTTTAACTAGAGTAATATTCATCATTACACTTCATATTTCTAAAAGAAGAAATAATTTTCTTCTACTTGAATGTAAGATTTATACAACTTAAGTCCTCTCGGGTTCCCTAACGTCGCTACTAAAGCAACATCATATAAACCATTTACATGCATAAGATATTCACGGAATCATGAGCTTAAAAGATCTACATTCATTTTAATGCACCAAGTTAAATGTCCCTAACTTATTTCTTTTATTAAACATAGGTTAATCATCCAACATCATTATTCCTTTTATCAACTCATTCCATAAATTCATATTGATTTCATCTACATCTACTATCTTTTATATCACTTTTCTCTAATAATTTAGGTAAGAGATTAATATTCATTAAGGTAGGCATCATCCTAGGTACTTCATTAACATGAACCAAGTATTAACATTAAAATCAAATTACTATTCTATTGCATTGTTTCATAACCATTCATTGTTAATAATTCCAATCACTAATCTATCATTTCTCAATAATCTCTTTGAATTCTTTCATCAAGAGAGAATACATTATTGTTGTGATACATCATTATATATAATTATATTTAAGATTATTTCCTTTACACATGGACAACATAAGAGGATAGGATAAATAACATAAACATTTTCTTTTAATGCTAGTAACATGTCCAATATTCCACATTCTTTTCCCTTTCTTTTACCTAGAACTACCCATTCCCTTATGCATTGCTTTGAATTGAGATTGCATCAATACTACAAGACTCCTTTTAGGAGATTAAAAATTACATGAATACAAATACATAAGTACATCTCAACATATTAAAATATCCAATAAGAAATCTTCAATTGCAGATCTAGAAAGGAATATGTGCTAGGATCATCCAAAGAATCACGATCAATACCTCGATATAAATATTAACCACCCAACCACGTGGAACCAATAGGCCCACTCCCCCCGAGCTAGGAGATAGAACCAAAGGCCCATACAAGAGGTAACAACTAGGAAATTCCTAAGGTGGTGATAAAATTTCCCCAAAGTCACAACACAAAAGAAAAGACAAGAAGACCACAAGGACTACCAGAGGCATGATCAAATTTAGTAGAGACTCTAAGCTACAAGCTAGGTGAGTGTCATCGCATAGCCCTCACCCCTTGGGTTGTCCTGGTACTAGCCACTCTTGGCCCCGGCCCCCAAGTAGGCACATGCGGAACCGAATGCCTCTCGTACAGACAAGGTCATCCAGTCGTACCTACGCATAGGTACCTTCTCCCACTCCCATCCTTAGTCTTTACTAGCACTAAAGGCATGGGCGAGGCACAATTAATCTTGATTAGTGTGTAATTTCCCATTCCAATAATCTCCCATTCCCAATTCATTTATTTAGGTTATCACTTGATTAAATAACTCATAGTAGGTTATCCTGGTACTAGCCACTTAGGGCCCCGACCCCTCACTATGAGCCACTCACCTAGTGTACTTAGGTTCCCTAACATACATATAAAAATCATAAGAGCATAATAGATCCATCATCAAGAATTCATATCAATTCCATAACAACATTTGATTGAGTTTAGGAAAACATATGTTGTCCCTAGTCCACTTGACAACCCTAAACCCAATATGGCATACCGAATGTTCCAAACATATAAGAAGACATCCAAGTGATATTATAAACATATTCAGAGTATACATAGATCTAATTAACCAAAAAAAACATTCTAATAGCCTCTGGTGACCATACGAAACCTTAAAACTTAATGATGTTCTTAAACTGAATTATTCCAAGCAAGGATTAAATGCAAAGAATAGTCATCATAGAACAGTCATCCATATCTTCCACAAAACAAATAATAAATAAAATCTCTTTGGTAGAGATTTAGATAACATAATTATGGACTCTCAATTTGATTTTTAGGAAGATCCAACGGTGGGAAAGAAAGTTATGACTTCTGGTTTAAAATAGAAAATTCTGGTTAGGGTTCAGACCTGCCTTCACTAAAACGGTTGTAATTTTCACAAAACATAATAAAAATTATCCAAACCAATTGGAAATGAAAGATAAGACTTAGGATAATCTTTTATATCAAATTTAGACTTTTATATAATCATATCAGCCTGTAGCATATGAATACATTTGACAGAAAATTCGGAATCGAGAATGGACAGGCATAGTCTGCCAAAATGTCAAAAATAAGGCATTAATTCGACCCTAAAAATAAAATCAGAGAGATACCCATTTGAGATCTGTAAATTTTACTTTTAGAAAATCAATTTAGTAAAACCCTAGATTCAATTTAATTTATTATAATAATAGATCTCCAAAAACGGGTTGCTAAAAACCCTAGGAAAACACATGCCAATTCTTACAAACAAAAACTCAAAACTTTAAAATAACCATAGAAATTAAAAGTAAAGATATAATAAATAATTATAATATATAAATAGATCCATAATCTATCAGAGACATAAAGTAACTAACATATTCAATTCATACCTCATGTCCTACGAAGGTTGAATCGAAGAAGGAAGGAAACAAAAGAGAAGACAAATCCAAACTTGAGATGCATCCTTCAAACCCTATCCACTTTCAGAAATCTCCATGAAAGAAAGAAATAATTCCACAGCAAAGACTCCCTCTCTCAACTATTGAAATTCTCACAAAAATGTCTCTCTCCCAAAAGCAAAGATAACCAAAAATTCTTAAAGACATATGCTTACAAAATCTCCCTCACATCTCCAAGTTTTCTCTCCAAAATCACCATGAAAATTAAGGCCATCCTCTCCTCAATGCTTCAGCCCCAAAATCCCCCCTCTTCAAATGAGAAAGTAGTGCATATAAATAGATTTCCAAAGGTTGAGAGGAAAAGTAACCAACTCCCAACTAACTCTTAACTAAAGGGTATTATAAAATAACTTAATATCATACAACTATATTACTCAAATATACAATAAAAGATTATTTGTATTCATTCATACACATATGTAATATTATCCTAACATATATGCATATGCCATCATTAATTACATCAATATCTATATATATAACCTATCCTCATTATTATTAATTAACAATTGAGAATAATATACCTCGCATTATTTAATATTTAATTATTAATAATATTATACTTTACATTAATCCCAAAATATACACCATCAACAATATCTACAATAATTAACATATAATCACATATAAATTATATATATATATATATATAAATACATATATGTGTGCACCCATATATATATTTCCATATATATATTTATATTTATATAGATACATGCCAAATACCAAACACTATAATCTATAAGATTATGAAGTAATAGATCACAATATTATTACCTATTTATAATTGCTATAGGATATAACACTGAGGTAGAATAAAATCACATGCCTCAAAATAAATCTAATCATCCAAAGAGGCCATACAAATCATCTATGAAACATATCGAGAAAACCATAAGATCAAACAAGGTCAACCAAAGTCAACAAGGAAAGTCAAGCCAAACTCCTGAAACACAACATAGAAAGATTAACTAAAAATCATACCAAGAAGGATAAATAAATAAAATGAGTAAACAAATCATACAACCAAATGAATTCAAGTGGTCACAAGGCACTAACTACAACCATGCCCAACCGGGTGTGTTGGATCTAGGTTTTAGACCCAAAGGTTGTCTGACAAAGAAGGAACCCTAATATTCCCAAATTGGAATAATGACAAAGGAAGACTCATGTAGGGGCCTTAGTACTATCTCCATAACAACAACCATCGAGAATTTGAGGGCATGCTCAGACTTGTGAAGCCAGGTGAAGTCGATGCCCGGTACCTGCAAGCCTGCATCACAAAGAAGAAATACATATGCACGGATATACATATAAAAGAAAACATTGCAGACAGATGACCAGGATCGATACATCGTGTGGACCTCAGCTATGTGAGTAACTACGACTTCATCCTGAATCATGAAAACACATCATGTATATATATACTCAAAGCATGTAGCATCATCATAATGAAGGTTAGAATCTCAAGCATTGTGTTAGTCTCTTATCAATACTAATAATAAATTAACATAATCAAATCATCAAGTGAGATACAAGATTCATCTAAGGTAACCTTAATAGAAGAAAATATAAATAACCACTTATATATATCTATCAAGTACATATCATATAACATCCTAACTATGTTCATAAAGGTCTTGTAGGTACTCAATACATACATGGAGATAAATACATACAAAAATGATACCTTTAGATAGTATGTCTGATATTAGAATCATTGAGTACTAGCTTATGAAATTATTATAAACAACTATAGGAATAGATCAAACAAGTATCATGTACAACTTAAGCTATAAGAAAACATCGAAGGATCTTAATTCTTTCAAAAACACAAAACTTATATTAGGGTTAGAGGGGTATTACACATAAACAAAAGTGAAGCAATGTATGGATGGGTAAATCACTTCCTATTTTCATGTATTGCACATTTCGGAAGGAAGATGCCCCACTGGGTTGAAGAGGAGACTCAAATGCTAAGTGGGACAATAATCCTTCTCTAAAATATGTGATTATGAAAATTGAAATGATGAAATGAAGTAATGCAAATGATTAATTAGGTAAGTTGTAGAAAAAATGTAAATAATAGATTGATACAGACAAATAGTGAGTTGAAATGCACAAATATGAAAACTAGGAAGAAAATATGACCTGTGGCTAAAATCTAGGCTTAGAATGCATGGTACATGATGGCAACGATGATATGTACTTAGGACATGATGAAAATGGCAACTTGTCCCTAATGTTTTTGCCTAAATTTTTTAGGGATTGTCCAACAATTCCCAATCTCCCCAAATCTTGTTTAATGGCTCAGTAACATGTTCTTGTACACAAAAAAATGGAAAAAAGGTTGTTTAAATAGATTTTTCTTGGTCAAACCCCTGTTTAGGAATCAACCTTGAAAATGAAATAAAATATCATAAAGGAAAGTATGTATAAAGGTAAATGATTGATTCACCTTGCATAAACCCTCATGTGGACCGATGTAGAAATTGCTCATACCCATGAAGATGCTTGAATGTACTTGAATTCCAAAGAGTTGACCTTGGAATGTGATGTAGACTTAAGAAGTCCCTCACAAATGCATATATCAATGAATGTCACTCCTATATCTTGAATGTAGATATGCTTGCTGATCACTTGCAATGAAGGAGAGAGAATGTGAATGGAAGGATCTTCTTGCTTGATTGAGAATTCTTCTACTTGGCCATCATGGGAGAGAAACTTGCTTCAATTGGAGAATATTGTCTTTGACTTGAATTATCTTGAAGAATTAGATACTTGGAGAAACTTAATCTTGGATGTTTTCATTCTATATCATCCTAAATTGTAAGGACCTAATTTGTGGATAATTTAAGGATTGTTATGTGCCCACCTTAGTGTATTTTTTGTGGTAGGACCTCATATGGTACTTAATGAATACCTAAATTCAAATATGGGTCCTCCATTCCTTTCAATTTTGCTCATAATCAAGGTTGGTCCTTATTTTTAGATGTGTTCCTCTCTTTTTCCTCTAATTAGATAAAAAAAATTCCTCACTTATGCCCTATATACTTATTTGTGGCCTTCATGACCTGTCTCAACCTAGGAATGAGTTGTACTAAAAAATCCCACATATACCCTATATCTCTGGCACCGAGATAAAATTAGGGCTTATTCTCCTTGGTACATGTCACCATTGGTGACATATCCTAGGAGAATGGGACTCATATTTGGCCCAGGGGTCCATGCTAGGGTCTTGGGAGGGAATCTACTCTCATGGTTAGCCTACTTAATTATTAACCCCTGACATGATGTGAGATGTATATAAACCCCTCATCTCTCCTTATTTTTGTATCTAGCATCCATTATTGTCAAATTATTCCAGCAATTAAGCATTCAAGATATCACATGAAAGGAATAAAATTAAGCTATCAAGAGCCATCAAGTTCAAGCATTCCTTCTTCTCAAGCAATCAAGGTGTTTTATTCCATGGATATAGCTTCTTTCCCCATTGGAGGCCAAGAAAAAATGAGTTTTCATAAAGGAAGGAGACCCGCATCCATCTATCTTCATTCAAGCCCTCTCTCCCTTTTCCTCAATCAAACATTGTGGTGAATTACAACATCTATTCCATGAGGATTTTTCTTTTAGGATTTCATTTTGGGTTTTTGTGTTTAGTCAAAGCTATTGCATCAACATATTTGATCACATTTTAAGAAGTACTTGCATCTAAAAGGTATGATATGCTTCATTTTCTAGATCTGCCTCTACTACATGACATCACATTTTCCTTTATTGCATTTCAATTCAAGTTTGACTTCTAAATAGGGGTTTGACTTAGGAAAATCCCTTTTTTAACATTCTTCCTCATTTTTCTATGTGTAGGAATGGGTTACATAGCCATCAAATAAGATCTAGGTAGATCAGGAGCAATCAAACAATCTATGAAAAATTTAGTCAAAAACACCAGGGACAAGTCACCATTCTCGACATGTCTTAGGTACATGTTTCCATTATTGTCATACATACTGCACTTTGAGTCTAGATTTTAATCACAGGTCAGATCTGCTTTCAAGTTTTCATTTTTGTGATTTTTTGCTCATTATCTATTTTTAACAGTATGTTTTTACCAAATTGTTTTAGTAACTTACTTGATTAATCATTTACATTATGTCCTTTTATCATTTCCACTTTTACTACATTTCTTAATCACATATTTTAGTAAAGGATTATTGTCCCCACTTAGCACTCGAGTCATCTCTTAAGCCTATTGGGGGCATCTTTCTTCTAAATGTATAATTGTGAAAACAAGAGGTGATTTACCTACTTACATTGCTTCCCTTTTCATTATATACACCTTCAAATATTGAATCCAATTACTTAATTCCTCTTAATTTCTTGAAAATCTTGATGGTAAATGTTTGCACTTGATAATGAATACTTACATATAGTAATTAATATCGAAATGAGGAGAGATAGGAGATTTTTATACTCCATCCATTATTTTGCAATTCAAAAATGATCTAGGCCAACTAAAAAATCAAATCTCATGCTAATTGTGTGATCAAAAGTGTGACACACTTCTATGAACCATTACACTTGAGATAATCCATGGAAGAGGAGATCTCAAGAAGTGACTCATAGCTTCCTAGTTGAAGTGAGTTTAATCCTTCTCATGATGCTCATCAGATTAACATGAAGAATTAGTGACTTGACTAATACAAAGTGGAAGATTCAAAGTGCAAGTAATGAATCTAAGAATGCAAGAATGCAAGCTAAGAATGAGAGATTAAGCTAAGAATGTATGCAAGAAACTAGTAATCTAAAAATGAGATACAAGAACTATGTAAGAAAGAAACTAGACTAGCAATGCAATATTAAGCTAGAAATGAAGCTAAGCTAAGAATTAAGAGAAACTAAGAGCTAATAATTCAAATTGCAAGATTATTAAAATTACAATGCTAGGATGCAAGAGAGCTAAAAATGATAAAAATTTAGGACTAGAATGCAAGAGAATGTACATGATCAAGATTGTGGACCCTTGAGCAAGGGAAGAGATTCCTTTTAAAGGAATTACCTCAAGAATCAACAAAGGAGATTAAGAGGCAAAAGAATGAGTGGATGAGATGAAGAGGCAAAATGAGATGCAAGGAGATGCAAGGTTAGGTAGAGATGAGTGGTGAGGATTAAGAGACAAAAGGGAAATGTTAGGTAAGATAAGACAAAATAACATTTGAGAGCACAAATCCCTTTTAATTGCTAATTAATCAAGATTAAGTATGCACACACATGAATGTGTTCTTTTAATAAAAGTGTAGAGATTTTATATTAAAAGTAAGGTTATAAAAATTAAATAAATATGCAAGCTCTATAAATTATACCATATTATAAGTTTGATATAAGTTTTTTGATTTAATTATGCAAAGGGGATTTTAAAGGGCTACTTTGTGTAATTGAGCTTAGCAAAGAGATGATTTGATCAGAAGGGGGGCTCAAGTTCTAGTAGACCAATTTTAGGTGATTACATTTGCCCCTCTTTGACTAACGTGTGAGCGATCTGGGAACACATTGAGTCAAAGAATGATGATGTCAAAGATATGTTAGGAATGGGAACACTGAGAGGGGGGGGGGGGGGGGTGGGGGGGGGTGAATCAGTGTTCACTATATTTTATCTTTTTACTTAATCTTAAACTAAACTTAAATGCTTAAGTACTGAAATGAACATCCACATAAACATGAAACATGAAATCAACACATAACACCAATATGGTTATGAGGAAACCCAAATAGGTAAAAACCCCGATGGGAATTGACACCCACTAATATTTTGTACTAGTGTTTTATGATCCTTGTTAGAAGATCCTTAACCCTGTTAGGAGTTGCTTTACAATGTATTAAGTACAGTAGACCTTGTCAAGGGTTGGACCCTATTAGGAGTCTTACAATAAACCCTGTTAGGGGTGTGGACACACTGTCCTAGAGCTCATTGCTCAAGTAGTGAAGATTGCAACCTTCTAATCTTAGATACACACTATATCTGTTGGATGAGCTGTTACAGTGACACTGCTTGTCTGATCAGTTCCTTTGATGCATTGATGCTTTGACCTCTTGAAAAGCTCTAATACATCTTATAGACTCTTTGTACACTTCTTCTCTTCTGCTCTTCTTATCTCAACTCTATCACAACTCTCATACTAATTACAATGGGCGCATCTCATATTTATATGCACATACAAAATAAATAACTAGGTTGGCCCTTTAACCGATTACATACAACGCTTCCAATTGAATTGGCTCAAGTGTGTTTACAAAAAAACATATTTACATGTTAGAAACCTAATTACAATAGGTTCATGGCCTTTACATCATAATAATATAACTACAAATCAAAATGCCAACAATCGGTTGCTTACTCTGTTCTTCTATGGCACACACTGGCTGTGTAACTTCAACTATCTGTAACTTTGTCATACTTGCATATTTGATCATGCACTCATAGACTAAGCATGAATATATTCTAACCAAATTATCTTCTAGGGTGCATACCATAACTTGGTCGTATGCACATGCGTTGATTCTCTGAGCTTTAGGTACTCTGTACACTGTCTAGTCTTCAACACTTAGCCGATTTCTGATCTTCTCATCAAGTGCGTTGAATCCAAACTACTATATGACTTTGTTTCCATAATGAAAACACTATACTAAGTCATATACACTAGTATATCCAACTTGCCAACAATCTCCCACTTTGTCATTGATGGCAACAAAGGAATATGGCCAAGTTGCTAACTGTTTCTTAATACAATTTTTTTTTTGTCTTATATCTCCCTTATACATAACTTTCTATCTTATATCTCCTTATACATATCTATAACCATATTCTATACATACTCCCCATTTGACATTAACGACAAAGGTGCTTCAAAACTGGATATACATACTTACTGTGAGAGAACATCCATATATGCTATTTGCAAGTTTTGGATCTCCTTCTTCCAAAATGTGATCAATGAGTTTACAATCTGGAGATGGGTGCATAGTGCATACTGTAGCTTTTCCATCTTCTCCAAATATGTGCTAGGACCTTGATCATATGTCACCATGGTGGCATCAATCTCCTTGATATTCTGATTGAGTATATCTAGTGAGGGTGCAATAGCATTCCTTAGCTCTGTTTGCCTTCCCCTTATCTTTGACATCTCTTTCTCAGCTTTTTCAATCTTATCTATATGTCCTTGGTAGACATTTTTACTCATGTTCACATCAATGGATGGATCTTCTACTGATTTCCTTATGATGTCTATCATAGCTTTTGCCTCTTGTATCTTCTTGTATAGATCACTAGTCAACTTGTCCTAGTTCATACAGCTAGCAATAATGTTTTTTCCCTTTGCTGAAAACTCCTTCAAGGGTGCTTGACTAGCCTTTAGTGAGCTCAGGTCAAGTGAAAATTTGCTAACCAATTCACTTAGCCTTTTCTTTCTATACTTCTCCTCTGCAACTAATGTTGCTGATTTTTCCAAGCTAGAGAAATTACTCTTGAAATGTGAAATAATTGCACTCACATCATCAATGGAATGTACCTTGGACACTTTCTTTTCTGCTGGTAACAAGTTGTTTAAGATGTTTACTGATTCTACAAGGAGGGGATTCCTCATTACCTATTTCTCCTTGACTTTCTCCATAGCTAAGACACTGAACTTGATCAGGTCTTCTTCTCCCCATGAATCCAAACTGGTTGAGTCAAGTGTCAAACTTGACAACAATGCTGCTTAGGGAAGTGGAGTGATAGGAGTACTATCCATAACTTCCTCTTTGACTCTTATTGTTATTAGTTCATTTTATTTTCTCTCTACTTCTTCTTTTTGTTTTTCTACTTCTTTTTCTATTTGTTCTTCTTTCTTTTCTTCTTCTTTTTGTATTTCTTTTTCTTTTCCTTCTTCTTCCTTTTCTTCTTCATTTGTTATATCCTCAATCAATACTTCTTCTTGATGAATCTAAGGAGTGTTACTACAAAGAGTTTCAACCTCTTATGTGCTTTCAAATGCCTCTTCAAACTTATCCAAATCCATTTTTGTGGCCGCCAAAGTGACTTTTACATTCTCAATAAAAATTGAGTCATCTTTGAATGTCTCTGATATGGGCGCTGACTTATCTTCCTCTGATATTATTTCAACTATAGGCACCGAGTCCTGGGGACCTATCATAGGTACATTAGTAGTCTCTAACTCTTTTATAACCATTGTGGGAACTTGAACTTTGGGCGCAGTAGCTGGATACATGTGCCTATTCATGAAGACCTTCTCGAATGCCTTCTCTATTTCCTTAGCCACCAGTTAATAGTTTTTGTCCCATTATATGCAGGGTCCTTGACTTGGTTATGAGATGTGGCTTTACTAGATCTAACAATAGAGATTCCTCCTCTAGAGAACATATAGGAAGGGTTTCATCTAGAATCTTTTCTCTTATCCTTAGATCCTCTTCAATAGCTTGTCTCTTTTAGAACTCCAAGATGTTCCATACATTATCAAGGATCATAGTCTTTAGTTCTAGGAAAATCTTCTTAAACTTCAACATATGTTTGACAATCATTCCATGTATCTCTGATTTGTCAATCTCACTATATTTCTCATAGAAATTTCCTACTTGATCAATCCTGCCTTCATCAATGATTCTTGTACTTAGCACACTGAGACTAGGTTTGAAACTTACTTCAGGAGGAGCTTGAGTGTTCCTTCTGTTCCTTGTTACTCATGAGGATGGATGACCAGTGATAATCTCTTTCTTCCTCTTAGGCATTTCCTTATACTCAGGAGGAGCAGTAAGGTTAATGGTTTTCTTGGGCGCAGAAGGAGTAACATCAGTTTTACCCTTCTAAACATCAGATTTTTCAATTTTCACCTTCTTTAGCTTAGGATCCTCTAATTATAAATTTTTTGTTGTTGCACTCTCAATTTCCAAAGCAATCTTCTCTTCCCTTTCCTTGTCTAGGTCTTCTTGAGACACTCCATGAATTCTCAAGATCTCTGAGGTAACTTTGGCAACCTTCCTTTTAGTTGCTACACTGTTCAAGATTGCATTAACTTCTCTTGTTTTCTCTTCATAGGTTCCCCATCTTGGATCATTAGGGTCTTTAGGGGCTGAAAGTAATACTTGTGCATATGCTTCTAGGACTTGTTCATCAACCTAATATCCAAGTGGATGGATCCACTTTTTCCTTGGTTCAACTGCCTCCATGCATGTTGTGTCTGTCTCAACCATGAAACAAATAGTATCCTTGTATTTTTCAACTATCTTCTCTGGAATTTTGTATCTCATTTGCATCTTGACTCTAAATGTCTTCAACTCCAATTTCATGTATTCCTTCAATGTACTCTCAGTACATGCCTTGAGAGATATCTATGGCATTGTGGGAATAGTCTTGTCTAGGTACAAATCAGACACTTTTCCAACAATATGGAAGTACATATAGATAATTAGGAACCCAAACCTAAATATCTTGGTCTTGTCATGCTTGATTTCCTTAATGTTATCTATTAACTGTGCACGCAAGATCTCACACAAGTTGAATTCTCCATTCTCTTTCACAAGTCTTATAGCTGCAAGAATTGTGGCCATAGACACATTGTTCACCTTGCTAGTGTGTTGGAACCTATAACCTAGAATCATGGACATCAATTTGATATCATCATGCTCAATAGGCTCTATGGTCATTTCAAACCTATCACTTCTTGACTTGCAAGTTTTCTCAACAAGTTTCCTCACATCTTTTCTGGCTGGAAGAATGACACCTGTCTTTGAGAGGCCTATTATCTCATGAATTAGGTCACTAGTAATTATGATCGACACTTCACCTATCCAAAATAGGTCATCATGAATCCTTCTAAGTAGAATCTTATTCCATTCTAATTCGTAGAACTCATATGTCATAGCATACTCCACTATAGGGTGATTATTCCACTGCGCATACTCATCCATGCAGGTTTTGTTTGGTTTCAACATAGTTTCCATGTGCGCTCTTAATCTGTCCAATCCTACTAGTTCTTTCTTATAGTGTATATATGCCCTAATGTCTTCGACATGCATAACACCCATAAGCGTGCAGGAGAACACCCCTTCTAGGTCATCCAAAGTGGATTTGAATGGGTGCCTCTTAAATACATATCATTTCTTCTCTGCAACATCAAATACTATAGGAGTAGCCATCACTTACTTGTATAACGCTTTCTTAATGGTTTCCAAGAGATTCTGAATCGACACAATGAACTAGGGTTTACGCAAATAATCAAATGCACAATAAATCACTTGATGAATCAATCTGCAATCCTTCATAATCAAATGCTAGGGCTCTTCTACTCTCCAATCACTCTCAATTTGAATGCAATGAGAGATCTACAAACTTTGGTGTACTTTAAAGTAGAAATTCTACCATTAATGCTTGTCACGTAAACTAGGCTGTCACTTGAAAATTTCTAACTTCCATTCTACAAATAATTAGCTAGTGCGCTCTTGCATATAGGTTCTACTAGCCTCCAAAAGCTTAAGTCCAAAGGCGCATACTCTTAAAGTGAGTATACCAGCCATGCAGGGGTATAGAGCTAAATTAGCTCCCCCTATGACCCTGAGGGCCATTCATCTAGATGTAGAGGGTGCGTCCACTATGGATGCATCCAATACATTCTCATCAACCTTATCCTTCTTTGCTTCTGACCAAATCAAGCTCCCATCCTTTGAAGCTTTCACAAACTTGACTTCTCCTTCGGGATCCAATACTGGTTCTTCGGGTTTTTTAGGGCTTTCCTGACCTTGAATCCTAGATCTACAAAACTTTGAGATGTGTCTAGCCTTGTTACAAGAGTGACAAATGAATGGAGGCCTTATATTCCTAGGTGCATTGACATGGGTCACCATTTTACATTGTCTAGCTGAGTGACCATTATAGTTACATATCTGACATGTAACATTATGAGAAATTCTTTCATTAGACTGATTCTAATTCCTCTAATTATACTGAGTCCTATTCTTCTAACTTGTTTTGCAATTCATAGCTCTATGACCAAATTTATTACATGAATAACAGTAACCATTGAAAGGTCTTACCTCTGTATAGTTCCTCGCTATGTGTCCATGCTGGTTACATGCATAACAAGTGTGGTCTACTGGCTTGCGCTCATTCTTAGGTGGTTCAATATGATCCTTAGTCTGACTTCCAGTCTCTTTAGCATTTGAGGTGTTTTTTGGTACTTTCATTCTTGCTCACATGTTGTCAATCTAATTTTGTGCTTCATTGTATCCAATGCAGCTAGTATCTCCTTTAACTCTTCTTGCATACAACTGAGGTTCTATCAAATTAGAGCTGGTGTGAAACTTATCAATGTGATTCTTTGCATTTTTCAATTCAGATTCCAAGCTTTCTTTGTTGTTCCTTAGCTCTAATATTTCCATGTTTGCTTGCCTCAATTCTTCATTCAGTTGAAGGTTCTCTTTGATATGTTCATCATAGACTTCCTGATTGTTAGTCATCTTATCATCTAATTCTTTAATCTGTTCTTTTAGAGATGAATTTTATTCATTGAGATTTTTTTATCATAATCCCTAAATCACTAGTAGAGCATTCTTTCAAATCTTTTCTTAGCCTTTTGATGAATACTTGAGCATCACTGACTTTTTCTTTGAGTTCTTCAATTTCTTTTTCAGATTTGTCCAGGTCTTCAAGAGCAGCTTCAATATTTCTTTTCAGATGTTTCATTTCTACTTTGTCCATGATCTCCTCAAGTGGCTAAAATTCTTTGCTGAGGACCAGAGCTCTGATACCAATTGTTAGGAATGGGAACACTGAGAGGGGGGGTGAATCAGTGTTCATTGTATTTTATCTTTTTACTTAATCTTAAACTGAACTTAAATGCTTAAAAACTGAAATGAACATCCACATAAACATGAAACATGAAATAAACACATAACACCAATATGGTTATGGGGAAACCCAAATAGGTAAAAACCCCGGTGGGAATTGACACCCACTAATATTATGTACTAGTGTTTTATGATCCTTGTTAGAAGATCCTTAACCCTGTTAGGAGTTGCTTTACAATGTATTAAGTAGAATAGACCTTGTCAAGGGTTGGACCCTATTAGGAGTCTTTTACAATAAACTCTATTAGGGGTGTGGATGCACTATCCTAGATCTCACTGCTCAAGTGGTGAAGGTTACAACCTTTTGATCTCAAATACACACTATATCTACTGGATGAACTGTTACTATGACACTACTTGTCTGATCAATTCCTTTGATGCACTGATGCTTTGACCTCTTGCAAAGCTCTAATACATCTTATAGAATCTTTGCACACTTCTTCTTTTCTTATCTCAAATCTATCACAACTCTCATACTAATTACAATGGGCGCATCTCATATTTATATGCGCATACAAAACAAATAACTAGGTTGGCCCTTTAACCACTTACATACAATGCTTCCAATTGAATTGGCTCAAGCGTGTTTACAAAAAAAAATATTTACATGTCAGCAACCTAATTACAATAGGTGCATAGCCTTTACATCATAAGAATATAACCACAAATCAAAATGCCAACAGTCGGCTGCTTACTATGTTCTTCTCTGGCTCACACTGGCTGTGTAACTTCAACTATCTGTAACTTTGTCATACTTGCATATCTAATCATGCACTCATAGACTAAGCATGAATATAGTCTAACCAACTTATCTTCTAGGGTGCATACCATAAATTGGTCGTACGCACGTGCGCTGATGCTCTGAGCTTCAGGTACTCTATACACTGTCTAGTCTTCAACACTTAGTCGATTTCTAATCTTCTCATCAAGTGCGCTGACTCCAAACTACTATATGAATTTGTTGCCATAATGATAACACTATACTAAGTCATATACACTAGTATAGCCAACTTGCCAATAGGATAGATGATAGAGATCAGACTCTGAACCTGATTGAACACAGACTAATAAGAAAGGCGAGAGTAGCCATTCTAATATGAAGTGATGAGATTGAATATCTGTCCAAGGAGATTGAGATAGCTAATAATCTAAAAGACAATACTAGATTGATATGGGTCCTCATGAACCTGATATGCCCCAAGAGATCAAACAGATCTATCTAAGTGAATTAATATGAAGTGATGAGAACACTCTTTCAAAAAGGAGATGTAGAGAATCTCAACTTGATATGAAGCGATGAAGTTGAGATGCCCCAAGTGATGATGTTTAGTCTTGATTAACTTGATCAATTTAAGATTTGGTTTGATTAATAGATTTGTAGATTAGGAGATTTGATCGATGAAAATATTTTCCATATTGTCATGCCCCTTGAGATCAAAATTGAAATGAGGTACAAGGGGCAAAGATTAGCCTCAAAAGTCCAAAAATGAAAGATGGAAGCAAGAAAGAAGTGATAGCATCAGTAGTCAACTACGTTAGGTGATTGGGAATTTTGACTTTGATCCCGAAGATAGGATAAAATATAAAGTTTGTAGTCAAATACCTTAGCGGAGAGAAAGAAAAGATGAAAAGAAAGCATAGCTCAAGGGAACAAAAAATGCAAAACTAAATGCAGTCCTAGAATGCAATGCAACCTACGAAATGACAATGTAGCCTAAGACTTTTGGAGTAGTCCAGTCACCAATCCTATAGACCATAATGTTTCATCATTTGAGTGTTTGGGACATCGGGGGTCAATACAACCTTCACTAGTGCGAGAGCGACCATGAAAATATGAATACAACCTTATCAGATAAGATGTAAGAAACACACATAAGCATCGAGACATAAGAGTCAAGATGACCTGAACATGGTTTCCAAGTTAATGTTGTAAGATAGCATAAGAAATAGTCAAGGAGATAATTCCAACCTCACCTAAGTGTCTGAATAAAGAGGGTCGAGGTACATGTGATGTTCAAATTGTGATGGAGGATTTTATCAGAGACACCTAGTTTATTAGACAACATAGGATCATTGAAATCACACCACTAGCAGAAATCAAAGAAAAAAATGTTATGTCCTCAGTCATGAATCTCTACTCAAGTAGACATCATTGAGAGATCTTAGAAGACATAGCAAGCAAAAATCAATGATAACAAACAACACACAAGAAAATAGTTTAGTATATCTCAGTCATTTTTAGTTTTCTAGGATGTAATGGGGTGCTGGGTGTTAAGAAAACACCGTTGTGCTAGTGTCAAAGTGCAAGTGCACAGTGAATAATGCAAGATCTGATATGTGTTAAGAAATATAGTGAAGCCTAGTTAGTAGTGTTGAGAAACACTGAAGGATTGGGGTGTTGAGAAACACTAAGTGATGTTAGTGAGAAAGTGTCCAACAGGAAGGACTGATAACTGACTCAAGTTAAGCACAAGAGGTTGACTAGGAGGTAAAGCATTAATAGCTCAGATAAATGTATGATTGAACCTAGACAAGACAATGAAAAGTTCCAACCCAAGACAACACAAGGGAACATAAAGCATGATGGATAAAAGGAAACAAGAGTTTAGCTACACGTTGATAGATGGAGCACTGATTGTAATGTTTCACCACTTGGGACAATTTTTTCCCTTTCTAATTTTTTGGATTTTTGGATTTTTTTTTTGTATTTTTCAGGATATTTTATAATTTTAGGATTTTTCAGGACTGTATATGCTTTTTAGATATTTTTTCAAGATCATAAATTGTTGTACATGAATAAAAGTGCTTAGTTACAGAACCGCTAAAGAGGAAGAGTATTGAGAGGCTCTTTGAGAACATTGTCAGTTGTAGTAGTAACCAATTGAGAAGTTTCAAAATTAGAACTAGATGTTGTAGTAGTGATACGAGGATCCAACCAGTAGTGTCCAACTGTCGAGAGGTCCATAGTAAAGGAAAGATCATTTAAGTGAGACCCACCAATATCCTCGTGGACGCATCTTGACTCTTTGTTAGATTTCCCACGTTCTAAATGCTTAGGAAGAGTACACTCTAGATTTCTCTTAGTCATGTCATTAAAAATGTAGATATACTTATATGCACTTTTGGGAAAGGCAAGATCGAGTGAAGAGTGTAAAGTGAGAGGCAAGGATGGTGGAATGGAGTGAGTTATGAGAATTTGGAAGATTGGATGGTAACTTTGATTTTGATTTTATATCCAAGTCTTTTTTCTTGGGAATCCACATAGCTTTTGATTCTTCTTTTCTTTGAGATGCTTTTTATTGCAATTTTTGTAAGATGGATTTTGAGATCCATTTTTGCTTTGGTTTTCTTTTTCTTTTTTAGGACCTTTGTGGTCTTTTGAGTATTGCTTTTTGTTTTGTAGTCACATGTCGATTAGATGGGACATGGAAACTTTTAAATCTGAGTGGATTTTGATTTTTGAGTGGCACATCCAAGTTACTTCTAGAAGACTCAAGAATTATGGATGAGTGAGGTTGATATGACTGGTTTATATAGAGAGGTGGATGAGGAGTGGGTGAGCCACTTAATTCAGGAAGGAAGGGAGATTAGGGGTTAAAGGGCTTAAGTGCAAAGATACCGGTATCATCCTCATCATTCATGAATGGATCAGATAGATCAAGAAAATTATCTTCCATAGAACGTTGTCGATCATGAGTTGTCCTAGAAGAGCCAGATGAGTTTAGAGGAGTATTATGTGAGTTTGACTGTGACACAAGGGAGGTCAGGGAGAGGGGCCAAAGGCACACCCTAACCAGGTCCACCTTGCAGAGATCACACGCGGAAGCAACAACACAACAAGTGAGAGAGAGAATGCAAAGATCTTTCATATATTATCTTCAAATTGATTCATACATGTCAGGCTGTAAGGCCTTCCCAGTTTAGGCCATATATTGCAATCAAGTACAAAAGTCCTCAAACATGTGAGGATCTTCCAACAATCTCTAATCTTCTATCTTCTATCTTCTATCCCAAAAACTTACTACCCTGACTCTAACCAAACAACTACATTTATATAAGAGGCTATCAAACAAGTCGGCCTTTAGATCCACCATCAATGGAAGGAATGACCAGATCTAGGTCCACATGCTTCCCAATGATAAATACCAACATTAAATATGTGACCCAAATTAAATGCACAAGTCAGCCTAAAAAAAAAACAAAAAAAACAACTTAGTAAGCAAGGAAATCAAGCACCAGACAAGCATCACCGAACGCTAGGGAAATTCACCGAGCACTAGAGAGATAACCGACCAACACCGATGAACAAAGGAAACTAAGAAACACCAAACCAACTCGGTCAAAGAAGGAACCGAACAAAGCAAAAAACTACAAACATCTTTTTGGTGACACGGGATTGCCAAGGACTTGAGATGCTCCTGCATTAGACACTTGGGGTTATTTGAAATGATTCTCTGAATCATGAAAAAGGTATGATCTGAGCTGTATCCAACTCAAATTATGAAATCCATGCACTATCTTCAATTGGTCTATTCTTCCACTTTACCAAATATTCCATATATTGTTTTCCTCTTGTACTTATGCCAATTCTTTGCTCCAAAATCTGCTCAACTTCTTCCATCTATTTCTTAGGATAATCCATTAGTACTATACTTTCTTCATCAAGTTCATGATACTCATACAAATCAACAAAGTTGAAAATAGGTGATATATCCATGTCATCAGGTAACTTAATCTCATATGCATTTTCACTGTCAAATTTCCTTAGTATCTTGCAAGGGCCAAACCTCTTCATTTTCAGCTTCCCATATGTTCCAATAGGAAATTGACCTTTCTTCAAATGAACCATTACTTCATCACCGACTACAAAAGTCTTATGTCTTCTTGATCTATCAGCTCTGTCTTTGTATTTTTGATTACTTTTCTCCAGCTTATATTTCACATCTTCATGCAATGTCTTCATGTACTCAACAAACTTCACTCCTTCAGCACTCCTCTTTCTTTCATCAGCAATATCCCTTAAATAAGATATACCTCTCAGTTGTATGGCATTTACAATCTCAAAAGGTGTTTTTTCAGTACTCCTATTCACTAAATTATTGTATGCAAACTCTACTTGTGCCAACACAAAATCCCAATTACTCGGCGTGTCTCCAACTAAGCATCTCAAAAGATTTCTCAAACTTCTATTCACAACTTTTGTTTGTCCATCAGTTTGTGGGTGAAATGTAGAACTATATTTCAACTCGGTGACAAAATTTCTCCATAGAGTCTTCCAAAAGTATGCAATAAATTTACTGTCTCGGTCAGAGATAATACTCCTTTGTAATCCATGCAATCTAACAATTTCCTTAAAGAAAAGATCCACTATATGTACTGCATCTGATGTCTTTCTATAAGGTATAAAATGTGCCATCTTAGAAAATCTGTCCACAACAACAAATATAGAATCATTACCTCTTATTGTCTTTGGTAAGCCAAGGATAAAATCCATACTAATGTCAATCCAAGGTTTCTTAGGAACGTAAATCGGTGTATACAATCTAGTATTCTGACTTTCTCCTTTTGCAACTTGACAAATTACACAACTTTTCACAAATTTTTGAACATATTTATACAACTATGGCCAAAAGTATTTCTCCTTAAGCAAATTCAATGTCTTATCAAGACCAAAATGTCCAGTCAAACCACTACTATGTTTCTCCTTTATCAAATTAGTTCTCATTGCTCCTCTCGGTATACACAACTGAATAACCTTAAACAACATACCTCCTTGCATAAAATATTCATCCCATTTAGTACTCGGTTGATCTTGAATAGGTACTCTGCACTTTCTCCACAGCTCAG
Organism: Chamaecyparis obtusa; assembly: GCA_027943335.1. NCBI lineage: Eukaryota > Viridiplantae > Streptophyta > Pinopsida > Cupressales > Cupressaceae > Chamaecyparis > Chamaecyparis obtusa. Next base: position 39,635 of record BSBK01004169.1, read on the forward strand.
AAAAATTAGGATCAAATTCATAAGAATCTCTCATGTCATCAAAGCCAAGAACTTCAATTTTCATCTCGGTCATCAAAGATATCCTTCTACTCAATGCATTAGCAACTCAGTTAGTGACTCCACTCTTATGCTTTATCACAAATGTATAACTTTGCAAATACTCAACCCATTTCATATGTCTCTGATTCAACTTATTCTAACTACCCAAATACTATAAAGCCTTATGATCGGTATACAACACAAATTCACTCGGTATCAAATAATGTCTCCAATTCTTCAGTGCTTGAACAATAACATAGAATTCTTGATCATATAAAAAATATTTTCTTTTTGCATCATTTAACTTTTCACTAAAGAAAGAAACAGGTTTACCTTCTTGACTCAACACAACTCCAATTGTGCTACCACTTGCATCACATTCCACTTGAAATACCTTATTGAAATCAGGCAATGCTGAAACAGACAATTCAACAACCTTCTGCTTCAAAGTCTCAAAACTTTTATCACCTCCATGTGTCCACTTGAATTCCCTTTTATCTCCTCTCATAGTCTCAATCATAGCATTACAAATTGAACTGAAATCCCTAATGAAATTTTGGTAAAAACTTGCCAAACCATGAAATGATCTTACCTCACTAGCACTCTCAAGTGTAGGCCAATTCATAATAGCTTCAACCTTCTCAGGATCCATTTTCAAAACATCATCTGAAATCACAAATCCCAAATACACAATCTCCTCTTTCATGAATGAACACTTTTTCAGATTTATCAGCAACTTTTCTTCTTTCAACCTTTGCAAAACTTATCTAACATGAAACAAATGTTCTTCTCTGGTGTTACTGAATATTAGAATATCATCAAGATATACAATCAAAAATTTACCCAAGAATTTCTTCAAAACTTCATTCATCAATCTCATAAAAGTACTCGATGCATTAGTTAAACCAAAAGGCATAACCAACCACTCATACAAAACTTCTTTTGTCTTGAAAGTAGTCTTCCACTCATTACCTTCTCTGATTCTGATATGATGATACCCACTTTTCAAATCAATTTTGGTGAAATACTTTTCTCCAGTCAAACTATCCATTATGTCACCCATTCTCAGTATAGGAAACCTATATTTCACTATTATCTTGTTGATTGCTTTGGAATCAGTACACATTCACCATTCTCCATTCTTCTTCGGTGCCAATACAATAGGTACTGCAAAAGGACTCAAAATTTCTCTGATCAAACCTTTTTGCAACAATTATTGAATCTGTCGGTTCAATTCCAGATTCTTAGTAGGTGTCAACCGATGTGGTGCCTTATTAAGTAAAATAGCTCCAGGGATTAGATCCATGCAATGATCAATGCTTCTCTTCGGTGGAAAACCATCAGGCACATTATCAGAAATGATTTCACGGTACTCGATGAGTAACTTATCAATCTCCTTAGGGACACTATCTTCTAATTTCTTACTCAGTCTGTTAGGAATCACAACAAAACATACATCATTCCTCTTCAAATCCTTAAAAAAATTTCTTCCTTCCATCAAGAAAACTTTCAAATATGTACAAACATTACTAACAGGTTCTTCAATCAAAGGTAACAAGATTTGTCTTCTCCCATTAGCCCAAATAGTATATTTATGCAATCTCCCATCATATATAGCATGTCTATCATATTGCCAAGGTATACCCAACAAAATATGACAAAAATCCATAGGCATGATATCACATAACACCTTATCATAATACTTTCCAATTTTTAAATTCACATAACATTGTTCACTTACCAAGAGTGTATGCTCATCTTTGATCCATGAAATCTGATAGGGCTTCGGATGTTCCAACCTTTTTAACTGCAAGTTTGTGACCATTTCCTCAGATGCCAGATTCTTTGAGCTACCATTGTCAATGATTACCTTCCAAACTTCATCAAAAACTCTACATCTGGTCTTGAAATTTTTTTTCCTTACCGAATCTTCCTTTTTACCTTCATTCTAAAGTGCTCTCCTTACCATCAAATTATTTTCCTTCTCAGGTTCATTCGGTGACTCTTCTTGCGCCAAAGCATTTCTACTGCTACCAGCCTTCTTACTTACATGTGTATATTCAAATGCTCTATGTCCTTCTTCTGTATAATTATAACAAGTTCCTCGGAAACCACCTCTATTATAACCACCCCGGTAGTTACTACCTCTACCTCTAGATGAACTTTCACCTTTCCACTCGATCTTGCCTTTATCCAGAGTTGTCTTTTCAGGTTTAGATCTACTATTTTCACCATGAGATTTGCCTCTTCCTCTAGGGAATCTACCACCTCTACCTCTTTGTCTTTGCTCATGTCTCCTGTTCAATTTTTCCTTAGCTTTCAATGCAAATTGATAAGCCTCTTCAATGTTCTCCAATTTGACCAAATTGATTTCTTATTAGATGGAAACTCTCAAACCATTCTGGTATCTAGAAATTCTTTCCACATCATCTTCATCATGTCCAGATCTGATATCTAGTCTAGAATTCATCAGTATATTCTTTTATCGAGCTATCTTTCTACCTCAAAATTTGCATTCGCCTAACTAGGTTAATCTGGCAATCACAAGGTAAGAACTTTCCTTTCAATTTATTCACCATTTTATTCCATACCTTGATTTTGTCTTTGCCTTTCCTCTTTCTGTCTAGCTGCAAATGTTCCCACTATAAGGATGCATGACTCTTCAACTTTGTGCTTGCAATTTTCACCTTCTTTTCCTCAGGTACATTTTCATATTTAAAATATTTTTCCATCTTAGTGATCCAATCCACCAATTCATTAGAATCCAATTTTCCACTATACTCAGGAGGATTAAAGTGTGGTGTAGACTTCAGACTTGTCAAAGCCTTCAAGAATCTTTCCTCACCTTGATCCATCACAGGTGTAGGTTCTACATCACCTTGTTCTACCTTAGTTTCATCATCACTAACATCTTCAAGATGTCTTCCTCTTCTCTGGGCTATTTCAACAACTTCTAATCTAGTAGAAAGTTGTCTCAACATGTCAGCCAATCCTGGATCCACATCTTGCCTCCCAAAAACCATCTTGAAAACCCTCTGCAATTGTATGCCAGATCACAATCTACTACCCCACAACTAATTCAACTAGGGCTTCACAAGAAGGAACCTTCAAACCTAGTTCTATATCTCACCTTGTTCTGATACCACATGATGCAAGGGAGGTCAGGGAGAGGGGCCAAAGGCACACCCTAACCAGGTCCACCTTGCAAAGATCACATGTGGAAGAAATAACACAAAAATTAAGAGAGAGAATGCAGAGATCTTTTATATATTATCTTCAAATTGATTCATACATGTTGGGTTGTAAGGTCTTCTCGATTTAGGCCTGATATTACAATCAAGTACAGAAGTCCTCAAATATGCAAGGATCTGCCAACAATATCTAATCTTCTATCCCAAAAACTTACTATCTTGACTCTAACCAAACAACTACATTTATATAAGAGGCTACTGAACAAATTAGCCTTTAGATCCACCATCAATAGAAGGAACAACCAGATCTAGGTCCACACGCTTTCCAATCATAGATACCAACATTAAACCTACGACCCAAATTAAATGCAGAAGTCAGCCTCAACAAAAAACCAAAAAAATAACAACTCGGTAAGCAAGGAAACTGAGTGCCAGACAAGCATCACTGAGTGCTAGGGAAATTCACCAAGTGCCAGAGAGATAACTGACCAACATCGACGAACAAAGGAAACTAAGAAACACTGAACCAACTCGGTCAAAGAAGGAACTGAACAAAGCAGAAAACTACAAACATCTTTTTGGTGACATAGTATTTCCAAGGACCCGAGATGCTCTTGCATCAGACTGAGATGGTTGATTCTGAGAGTTAGGCTCCTCCTCAAGTGGTAAGAGTGCATGAATACAAACTATTTCAATTATCAATCTGCCTATATTCCATGAAGTTGTGACATGATGGAGTCTTATGTACCCACGATTTGTTGGGGCAGTTGAAGTATTGATTTGAGTAGGTGGCCTAGGAGCCATATAAATTATTTCCATAGAAGGGTGGAAAGGATCATCATCATTTTCTTGATCTTGAGAGTTAGAGCTTTCTCCTCTTTCAAAGATGGTGGGAGGATCATATCTATGTATAACATAAAGTAGTATCTCTATAAGTAGCATCATATAAAGAATCCCACTCGTATTCATTTGAGTATATCTCGTTGTTGTGATACTGTTTAATGTAGTCAGTTAAAGATGTTGTAGGAGGTAGATTTTCTTCATCACTATCATTTGTTATAGGAGGAGTATTCTCAGCAGCAGGAGCTTGCTCAATAGAAGGAGAAGAAGAGTAATCTAGAATGGGCATACCCCAAGGCATATCCAAGATGGGGGAGATGTCAGCTAGTTGCCCCCGATCAAGATCAGTAGTCATAACAATATTTTCCTAGGTAGAACCAAGGTCATGTCCTTGAGGTACTTGAGTAGGTACATAAGGCTCTTTTTGATAATCTAGATTAGAATTTTGGATGTGTAGGAGCCTTTCATAAGTCATAGGTTAAATTTATGCATCATCTTCATCTTCTGAGTCCTCATGTGCATTAGTATTTCTGCTAGGTTTGCTAAGCTTATGTTCATGATAAGCAACACCAATTTTGTCCTTAGGGTCTTTGAATTCAGTGTGTATAGGTTCAAGAAGACCTTTTCCTTTTCTAAGAGAGATTTTCCCATTGTGTCCCATCTTTTTCATAAGATGATAGCCCATACCATACTTTCAAGGTGAGATTTCAACATGTTTATCCTGTGGTTTAGACTCTTTGTTCTCAAAGAATGAGGTGACATTTTAATCCCTTTCCAGTTCTAGAGGAATTTTAGCAATAATCATCCCAGTACCCTTATGAATAATAGGTGTTGAAGTTCAGGGAGATAATTTATTGTAAGATTTTGAAGGGAGAGGGAAAGTGTCCACTTGATAGGTTCCCATGCCAGTAGGTCTGACAAGTATTCTTTTTCCATGATCTGATAGAGATTCTATTTTAGGAGGTGATCCCTCTTTGTTGTGAGGAACCATTTGATCTGACTATTTAGGACTGTTGGGAGCACACACCGAGTCTACAGGAATAGTGATCTTAATTCCTTCATGAGGGAATTTAATGTAGCAGTGGTATGTTGAAGGGACTTGTAATCACCTAAAATTGGACAAGATCAATCAAGTGGGAAAACTAAGGCAAAAATCAAAGCAATTAAATCAAAACAAGCAAAATTGCAATCAAGCCATAAATCAAATTTAATTAAAAATCAAAAGCCATAAATCTAATTTAAATAAAATAAATCATGATAAATCAATCAATTGTGTAATTAATCTAATTAATTATATAGTGCATTTAAATCAAATCAACCCATTCAAGGGGTACACATGGCTAAGTATATTAATTAAATTCAATGATTTAAATCTTATTTTCCCTCAACCACCAAATGGGAGGAAAAATCATCAACCAATAAGATTTAAGGATTGAGCTCACATGGATCAAGCCTAAATTGAATCTCAATCACTCACTTGGAGAATGCATCTTGTCGAATCATTTTGTCCTTTGGTCCCAAGCTTTGAGGACAAATAATTTAAATGGTCTCCAAAGGTGGAACCATGGACTTAACCCTCACCTAATCATGATCAAATCAACCACACCCCCTACCATTTCCAAAATCTATAAAACCAAGGCATAATTGAAGCAATAATCATCCACAAATTTTATGAAGCATCAAACCTCTTGCAAAATTGAGTTAGAAAGACAAATCTAGAGCTAATTAGTATTTTCATTTGGAATTAACTTGTATTAGCTTTCTTATCATTTACTTTTCTCATATTAGGATTGTCACTAGTGAGAGCTTCTTGAGAGATCATCATTAGCATCCCTAATTAGAGATCCATAGAGTGCTTAATCGTCTTTAAATTTGCTTATTTAGATTGCTTGTTGTGGCTATTTAATTCTTATTTCAATTTATTGATGATACTAACCCTATGAAGGTGTTTTCCTTAGCACACAAAATGGCGCCCACCGTGGGGCATTAGGCCTCACTAATTTCTAAATTCGGAGAAGTAATTTTTGTTTTGCAAATCCTTTAATTACTCTCTATTTTATAGGTTTTTCAGTGCATTTGACAGATTCTCCAGCGCGTACAATAGATTCTCCAGCATGCACAAGGTCTGAAAAAATGTGTCTATGACAAAGTATTGCACATTTACATAGAGTTTCAATGCATTTAATCCTTCTCTTTTCTTATATTCATTCTTTTAGTGTGTCTGCCCTGACTCTCCAACACTTGCAATACATTCTCCAGCATGTCCAAATGTTTCTTTTAACACCTTTACTCCTTTTATTAGCGCATTTAAATTATGTTCTTGCGCATTCAATATTTTTCTACAGTGCATTTACTAGTTTTAATAATGCTTTCAATATTTTTAATAACACATTCAATAGATTTTGTTCTGCATTTAATTACATTGAAAATTTATAGAATCTAACATATGAAAAATTATTTCTTTGTGTCTACAGGATGATTGGTCATAAAAAAACAAAAAAACTAGAGACCAGATTCAACAGTGAGGGAAAGGCCTTGGCTAAAAAGATTAAGGAGGAGAATATTGCGCATATCAAGCTAGTTTTAGAGAATTCACAATAGGAAACTGAGGTATATGAACGTTATTTGAAATTTGTAGAAGCTTACAAATTAAAATTCATCTCATTAAATTGGATTTACTTGCCTTAATCGATTTTTGTCAAATTTGATAAATAAGGCTTAGATTCAATTTTATTCTTATTTTTCTTCACTTTGCTTGGTTGTGTTGACTAACTTGTTGGAGGAGAAGCAAATGGGAAGGAACGATCACCACTAGGTGAGCATAAATAATGAAAGATTCATAAAAAATTCCCCTAGCCTTAGCTAGCTTTGAAACAAGGTAAGCCTAAAACTTGGTCAATTTTTGCTTAAATTGTGGCCTTGTCAATTTCAAAATCTAGTAATTAAAGCAACCTATTATTGTTTGAGTAATTTGATACTAGGCCTATTCTCTTCACTTTCTAAGTGAATCAAAATGCCAAAAATATCAAATTCCTTGATTAAAAGAAAGGCTAAGTAAATCAAACACTAAATTTGAACAACCCCTTGTTTGTGGAAAAGAGTAGAAATACTCGATTCCCATTAGTTAGTGGGTTTGGAAATTGAACATTGTTAAAAGTGTTTAGGAATCAAGAAATAGATAGAGATATGCTCTTCAACTTTTGGTGAATCAAACTCCCAAAACCTATCTCTTTATTTCACTTTATTGCTTTCAATATGAACATGCTAGATCCATAGTGGGCTTACCTCTCAAGATTTGCCTTAACGAGGCTAGTGAGAGGGAAAACCCAAAGTGGGATACATTTGTTAGGATTAACAAGGCAGAAATAAAAATTACATGCAAATATAACCAATATTAGAAAATAATAAACCACATAGAAGAGAACACAAGACACAAAGATTTAACATGGTTCACCCAATCCCTGGGCTACGTCCACCAACAATGAGTCCAATATTTTATTATCCAGTGATTACAATCTGATTACAATATGTAATCCCTTACAGCTCAATTCTACTGCAAGTACTAAAATCATACATAATGAAAATCCCTAACCCTAAGCCATATTATACAATATTTTTTCCACTTTAGGGTTAGAATGAGTTATAATATGTTGGCCCAAAATAACTGAAAAATATGTCGGCCTCAAAAAAAGTGTATAGTACTTTCCTAGATAGTACTTTCCTGATCAGTCACCACAAGATAACAACATTTTCTTTTTCCAAAAAAATCCAACCCACTCTAAAATAAAATGCATGCATCCTTAATGGGGTGTGTGACAAAAATATATTAAGCTTTCAAACTTCCTCGAGTAGTCCTACGGGATTGCGCAAAACTTTGACATACCGGTGGTGGGAAGCCTCCTAATTTTGGAGGATGAAAGTTTAATGTCCATTTTGAAAAAAATCTTGATTAAATACCTTGTTAAAATAGCAAAGACTACCTTGTAGAGCCATGTTTACGAACCAATTTGTGAACTAGGTAGATTGCTTGAAGTGTCTTTTTGTGCAAAAACCTGTGATAATGTCCTTACAAATTCAAACACTTTTTGTGTAGAGGGTTAAAAAGAACAAGTGTATTTGTGATTGCTTTGTTTGAAAAATACATAAAACAATCTTATACTTTTAATCTCTTCATAAAAGCAAACAATTACCAAGTTTGGGGGAAACAATTCGAAATTAAACCTTATTGAATGCCGATTTCTACATGATCACATAAACTCAAATTATCCTTACAAGAGGATGACACTTGCATTGCGAAAGAGGTCCTCGAATTTGAATCCCAAAATTATTTTATAAATCACAACCAAGGGGATAGTCTCCCAAATATTTTTGAAAAGAGAACTGATCCAATGGATAGAAATTCCACATTTTATGATTACATCCATGGAGGTAACAATGATCACATTAATAATGCCAATCAAGGACCTAAAGAAACAATTGAAGATAAAGCTAATAGGGCGGCTCAAGACATGGAATTTCTTGAAGTCATGGACAAACTAATAGAAAGAGATAGGGAAAGATATCTCCTAAATTTAGCCCAAGAAGGGGTAAAATTTCCACATGATTATGATGTTGGTCAAATTAAGAAAGACAAGGAAGATGATAATCTGATGGGTGCGATGATTAAACAATTGAAAATGTTCCAAGCCCAAATTGACCTAATGAAGAAGGCAGCTAAACCTAAGCCATTTTCTATCGAGGCCTTGTGCCCATTTCCTTTTTACAAAAACTTGGTTATGGCACTTTTTTGATAAATGTAGTCTTTCCTAAGTACGACAAATAAATGGGTAAATCAGACCCACAAGATCACCTTAGAGAGTTTTGTGCTCTAAGCATTGAATTTATGCATGATACAACTTATCTAATGAGAATTTTTCCAAGAAGTTTAGGAGGTCAAGCCATGGAATGGTTCTCAAAACTTCCATGAGGGATAAAGACATTTGAGGAATTAGCCTCCAAATTCGTAACCCATTATTCTTACAACATTGAATACAAGATTACCATGCTCAACCTATGTGACACTAAGCAACAAGATGGTGAATCTTTATTAGGGTTTCTTCAAAGGTGGAGAACAATTTTTGCAAGATATCCACAAAGTATACCTGAGAAGGAGAAAATGGAAATATTTATAAATAACTTAAAAGTGGAGATGAACTGTAGGCTCCAACTTCAATGTCCCCCTACTTTTGAAAAACTTATTGAGAATGGGATTAAAATTGAAGATGTGTTGGTTAAGAGGGGAGAGATCAAATTGTTCAAAGATAATAAACCCTATACTGACACTAATAACAATCATAATGTGTCTAATTATAACAATAATAAAGGAGCCAACAATCACAATGATAAACCTAGACCATGGTTAAAGAACAATAATAAAAATATTGTGAATGATGGAGTTATGGAAGCACACAACTTAAAGGCTACCCCCTTTAATTTATCAAGTGGGGAAAATTCAACATATAACGTAAATCAAACAAACAAAGCCCCTTTCAATAATAACAATCCCAACAACAACAACAACAATGCTAACAACAAAATCCCTTTAATAACTCCAAACCTAAGCCTTTCTTTTCCACATATCAAAAGAGAAAATTTACCTTTTTAGGGGAACCATTGGAAAATGTAATAACTAGGACTTTGGTGGCTAACAAAATGATTACCTTACTTGAATCGAGGCCATATGAGGCCCAAGTCAAGCCTAATTGGTGGAATGATTCTCACCATTGTGAATACCATCGTAATAAGGGATATAAAACCAATGAGTGCATGAAATTGAAACATATTGTGCAAGACCTAATTGATGATGGAACAATAAAGGTGGAAGGGCCTCAAAATAATGAATACCATATGGCTTTTAAGAACCCTTTCTTAAATCATGAAAAAGAGGAATCATGAAACACAAACCCTAACAACAAAAGAGGTAATGAGAAGGTTAATTTTTCTCATACTTATGATAACACCATTAACACTTAAAGTGGTGGTGAAAACACCAAAAATGTGATTGTGGTGAAAGAGAAGCCAAGGGAAGCAACATCTAATGTTGTAACTAGGGGGCAAGCATCAAAGATTACTTTACCAGGAAGTACCCCAAGGATTGTCCTACCAAATAAAACTTCATCTTCATCTTCAAAAGAATATAATTTGGTAGACCAATTGCAAAGAACCCCTGCTTAGATTTCTATTCTAGAGTTACTCAATCTTTCACCAACTCATAAGGAGATTCTAGAAAAAGCCTTTGTTGAGACTAATGTGCCTCTAAATTTAGATGCGGATAAATTTAAAAACATGGTAGGACATCTTGTTGCACCCCATTGTCTATCCTTTTTAGAACAAGATGATATGTCTCTAAACCACCCGCAAAATTTTCCCTTACATATAGAGGTCCTAATCCACAAGCATAGAGTGAAAAGAGTCCTCATTAATGGAGGAGCCGGCTTGAATATTTGTACCCTAAACTTGGTAAAAGCCTTAGGATTTTCTAAGGAGGCTATTGAACCAAAGAAAAAGATAACCATAAAAGCCTACGATGATGAAGAAAGAGCTTCCAAAGGGGTCATAGTACTTCCTATCAGATTTGGTCCAATGCAGAAAGAGACCATTTTCCAAGTCCTTGACCTAAAATTGACTTACAATATCCTATTAGGAAGGCCATGGATCCATGAAATGCAGGTCATACCCTCAACCTACCATCAATGTCTCAAATTTACCTATCTAGGAGAAGAAGTCATGGTAAGCAGGGACTCAAACCCCTTTCAATATTGTAATAACATGAAGCCTATTAATGACTCCTTAGTCACACATAATGTAGAAGGGTCTATTTCTCAAAGAATAGAGCAAGGAAAAAGTTCAAAAGATCTTCCATCTTTGAAGGGAAAAGAAAAAGAAGAAAAAGAAATTGTTGTTGAAAATAACCAAAGTCCTACTAACCTAACTACATTGACAAAAGGAAAAGAGAAGGTTAGTGAGGAAAGTACTCTTGAGAGATAGAAAGAAGACCAAGCTAGATCCATCAAAATCTACACCAAAGATTCTCATTACCCAAAAATGGATCATATGATGAATTTTTTTGAAAAGAAATGTCAAATAACACAAAAGGGTGTAGGTGAATACTCCTTATCCATGATGGATCTACCCTTATCTCCAAAATCATATGGAAGACCATCCAATCTACCTCATAAATACAATGACCACTTTATGAGGGAAAGTACATCTTCATCCATGGATGAAGAAGATAATGAAATCCTAAATTGGCTATATAAGGATGAGGAATCAAGGACACATGAAAAGTGCATCCAAAATATAAGCATTCCCACACATCAATATGGGAAAGGATTTCAAATAATGTAGAAAATGGGATACAAAGGACAAGGGCCTTTAGTGACAAGAAATGAAGCACTTGTTGAACCCATTGAAATGACATGGAGAGATAGTAAGAAAAAAACTAGATTAGGGTACCTAGAACCAGGGTACACTCAAAAGAAGTATCCCTTGGTTTATGACCAAATATTACAACTAGGTTCCCAAAGTGATGAAGATTCGAACAATTGGGAATGGGACTCATTGTCAAGTGAGTCATGTAAAGATAAAGAAGTTGATGTCATCCACACCTATACTCCTAGCAAGGGAAAAGAACAAGTCTCAGAATCAAGCTTCAAGTTCTAGTCAAGTGATTGTAGATAATGTACCAATTCAAGAGATTGAGATGAATCAATAGGTAGGAGAACCTTACGTACCCTCATGGAGATCTACTATGGAAGAATCTAACCCTAGGTTTAATCCACAAGATTTTTACCCAACGAAAACCTTAGAGGATTCTAGTGAGGAAGATGTTGACCCTAGTTCTCTAGAACATCTTGAAGAAGCACATATTATAGACTTAAGCGATACAATGTTGAACCTTCAAATGAAGTCATGTCCCTAAACCCTATTAGACTAAACCAAAGTATTGATCCTTTGACCCTTATCTATCCCAAAATAATTGAATGGGATTCCATTGAACCTAATATCCTCCCTACATTTTTGAATGATAACTTGGTGTCCCAATACCTTAATGCAGTTGAGCCTTCTTCTACCACATAATATCAAGAAGAAGTGACAAAGGGGAGTATCCAACCTTTCAGTTCTAAAAAAAATGAAAAAAAAATGGAAATAATTTAATGTTGAAAATCACATTGTGGAAACATTAAATCAAAACCTATATTGTAAATGGTTTCGGGTTCCATTCAAAACCTTTTTTTACCATATTAAAAAACATTAAATAAAAAAGAAAAAGAAATAAAGAACATTTCCAAAAGTGAAAACCCAACAGAGGCACCTAAGGAAGAAGGGTTGGATACTTTTCCTGAGCACTATGAAGAAAGATCACCTATCTTAATTGAACCAACAGAGAAAGTGAATATTGGGTCAAAATCAAAGCCAAGAATCATACACTTAGCAACATCTTTATCTAGTGAATAAAGAAAGGATTTCATCAAAATTTTCAAAGAAAAACAAATCAATTTTGCATGGTCGTATGATGATATGCCTAGATTAGATCCAAATTTGATCATTCATCATTTGAATATAAAAGGAGTAAGACTAGTGAAGTAGAAACTAAGAAAGATGCATCCACACATAGCTTTGCTTGTAAAAGTAGAGTTGGAAAAATTGCTGAAAGTAGGGTTTATAAGAGCCATTGATTATGCCGAGTGGATTTCAAACATTGTGTATGTTTCCAAAGCAGACAAATCTATCAGAATTTGCATGGATTTTAGGGATATTAATCTTGCATGTCCTAAAGATGACTTTCCTCTACCAAGCATATAAGACACCATCATAGATCTAATGTTTTGGGTTCCATTCAAAACCTTTTTTTACCTTATTCAAAAACATTAAATCAAAAATAAAAAGAAATAAACAATGTTTCCAAAGGTGAAAACCCAAAAGAGTCACCTAAGGAAGAAGGGTTGGATACTTTTCTTGAGCACTATGAAGAAAGATCACCTATCTTAATTGAACCAACAAAGAAAGTGAATATTGGGTCAAAATCAGAGCCAAGAATCATACACTTAGCAGCATCTCTATCTAGTGAAGAAAGAAAGGATTTCATCAAATTTTTCAAAGAAAAACAAATCAATTTTGCATGGTCATATGATGATATGCCTAGATTAGATCCAAATTTGATCATGCATCATTTGAATATAAAAGGAGTAAGACCAATAAAGTAGAAACTAAGAAAGATGCATCCACACATAGCTTTGCTTGTAAAAGTAGAGTTGGAAAAATTGCTGAAAGTAGGGTTTATAAGAGCCATTGATTATGCCGAGTGGATTTAAAACATTGTGCCTGTTTCCAAAGTAGACAAATCTATCAGAATTTGCATGGACTTTAGGGATCTTAATCTTGCATGTCCTAAAGATGACTTTCCTCTACCAAGCATATAAGACACCATCATAGATCTAACAACACGATATTCAATGTTCTCACTTATGGATGGGTTTAGTGGTTATAATCAAATAAAGATAGCACCCAAAGATCAAGACAAGACAACATTCACATGCGCATGGGGAATGTTTTGCTGGAACATTATGCCCTTTGGTCTCAAGAATGCCGGAGTGACCTATCAAAGGGCCATGATGACTATATTTCATGACATGATGAACAAATTCATGGAAGACTATGTAGATGATATACTTGCTAAATCCCACTCAAGGGATGAATATCTACCCATCTTAGAAAATATCTTTGTAAGATTGGAGCAATTCAAAGTCAGGCTCAATCCAAACAAGTGTGCATTCAGTGTTCAATTAGGAAAGCTACTAGGATACATTATTTCAGAAAAAGGAATAGAGGTTGACCCAACCAAATAAATCCATCATGGAAATGGGGGCACCTCAAAATATTAGTCAAATGAGATCTCTTCAAGGCAGGATTCAATCCATTCAAAGGTTCATCTCTCATTTAGCATAAAAATGCCACAATTTCACTTAACTCCTTCACAAGCACACAATTTTCAAATGGGATGAGAAATGTGAAGAATCATTCACCTTATTGAAAAATTACTTGATGAATCCTCCAACATTAATGCCACCAATCAGAGGCAAGCCCTTAATATTATATATCTCAGTGACATAACATGCATTAGGGGCACTCTTGGCTCAAGAGGACGAAGCTGGAAAGGAAAAGGCCATATATTACATAAGCAAAACTTTGGTGAAGTATGAGTTGAACTATACCTTCATTGAAAGAGCATGTTTGGTCGTAGTTTTTGCTTCCCAAAAATTATTCCACTATATGTTGTCCCACAAGATTTGACTCATTGTAAAGATTGATCTCTTAAAATATCTTCTCAGCAAAACAACATTGAATGGGAGACTATCCAAATGGGTCATGGTTCTAAGTGAATTTGATTTAGAATATGTGGACCGAAAATCTATCAAGGGCCAAGTAATAGTTGATCAATTAACAGAGTCACCTTTACAAGATGAACATCCAATTCAAGTGGAATTTCCAGATTCTGAAATTGTTAATGTCAAAGCAAAAACATGGTAATTGTATTTTGATAGTTCTTATACACAACATGGATTGGGAGTAGGTATACTTTTGATTACTCCTCAAGGGTCTACAATTTTGAAATCATACAAATTGCTATTCTCGTGCACAAATAACATAGTTGAGTATGAATCATTGGTCATTAGTATATAGTTGGCATTAGAATGGAAAGTAACAGAGCTACAAATCTATGGAGATTCCCAACTAGTTATTAATCAGATTAATGATGAATATCAAACTAAAGATGACAAGTTGATACCATACAAGAATATGATTGAGGATCTTAAGAAATACTTTACTCTAATTACATTTGAGCAAGTGATGAGGGATAAGAATAAAGCAATAGATGCAATGGCTACTTTGGCATCACTTCTCCAAATACCAAATCAAAGCTCCAGATATGAATTCCTAGTGGAAGAAGTTGAGCAATCCGCATTTGAGCCTTCCCATCCTTATACCATTTGTTTGCTAACAGGACATGAATCACCTTGGTATGGAGCCATTTACATCTACTTGAAAGACCAAATCTTACCCTTAGACCAAACTAGAAATAAAAATAAAAGTTTTATATGCCAAGCTTCTTGCTATACCTTGATATCTGACATGTTGTATCGTAAGAGTCTAGATGGAATGCTTCTAAGATGTCTAGAGAAGGAGGAATCAAACATAGCCTTACAATAAATCCATGAAGGAATGTGTGGGTCATATTCAAATGGTTTAAACCTAGCTAAGAAACTTCTTAGGATAGGATATTTTTGGTCTTTGATGGAAAATGACACTTGTCATTTTGCAAAAACTTGTCGTGAGTGTCAATATCATGGGAACTTGATCCACGTACCAGCACAAGAGCTTCATCCTATGACAACACCTTGGCCCTTTTATCAATGGGGTTTGGACTTAATAGGGATGATTTATCCACCATCTTCAATTGGTCATAAATTTATCATTACTGCAACAGAATATTTTACCAAATGGGTGGAAGATGTACCCTTATCCACTGCCACAGGAAAGAAGATATCCTTGTTCATATTAAATTACATAATCTATAGATATGGTGTTCCTCATGCCATCATAACAGATAATGCAAAACATTTCAAAAACAAGGATTTAAAATAACTATGTACAAAATTTCATATGGTACATCACTCATCTTCAATATATTACCCACAAGGTAATGGACAAGTAGAAGCTACAAATAAGAACATCTTAAAGATATTGAAGAGAATCATGGATAATTTAGGTAGAGACTGGCACATTCAAATAAACCCTACTCTATGGGCTTATAGAATGAGTATTAGAACGCCAACATGAGCTACTCCATTTTCCCTAGTCTATGGAGCTGAAGTAGTTTTACCTTTAGAGGTAGAAATTCCATCCTTAAGGGTCTCATTACATGGGTTATTAAGTGAAGAAGACTATAGAGTTGCTAGGTTACATGAACTAGACTTTCTAGATGAAAGACAACAATATGCTTTTGATCAATTAAAAGTGTATCAAAATCAAATGACCATAAACTATAACAAACATATCAAACCAAGGGCATTACAAATAGGTGACTTAGTGTTGCAAGAAAATCCCAAGAATCAAGAGGAAAGAGAGAAGAAAGGAAAATGGGAAGCAAACTGGTTGGGAACCTTTGTGATCACTTCGTCTTTTGACACTGGCACTTACAAACTAGCTGATTGTGAAGGAGAGGAGTTGCAAGAGCCAATAAATAGTATACATTTGAAAAGGTTCTACACCTGAAGCAATTGAAGAGGGATAGAGAAAAAGAGTATCAGAAATATCAGATGAGAAATGCATCCTATTTATTGTATATAGTCAAAAGAGTTCTTGAAAATTCCAATAACATTGAAAAATAGAAAAGATAAAAAATAGTGGAAAATTGAGCATGAAGAAAGCCAAAAACATTCAGATTGTATCCTTAAAAGATGTTGTCTTGGGGAAAACCTAGCAAATAGGTGCCTTGATAATATGGAAACAAAAAGAAAAATTGAAAAAAGAGAAAATACAAAAAAATCAGAAAAAGAGAAAAAGTACCTCTGCATTGGTGGAGTGATGGAAAATAAACAACTTTCATCTACATTGAGAGAGGCTAGCATTACCTTAGATGAGATATAGAGGATCTCATATGTATCAATATGAGGGGTTCTATCTGACTATAACTGTTAGGAATGAATGTTGAATATAACCTATGGGGGAGTATTCATAGCCATTTTGTAGCAGTTGTTGTTGCATTCATGACTATGATTGTCATTGATGTCAACATAGTGATCTATTGAAGATTAGCAGAGAAGCAAATAGTATTTGAGTTAGTGCACATGGGATATTGAAGATGAAGCTATGTGGAGTTGAGGAATTACTCTATGATGTTCTATAATATTGTGGTTAAGAGCACATACATAAATTAATTTATTCATGACAGTTATGAGGAAATTAGTGGAAGCAGTATTCAGGTAGTGTTCCTGAGTAGCGGTTTGTGGAAATCGGATGATATCTCCTAATTGAGATTGAATATGATCATGTGTAGTTATGAAGTAGTTGAAGACATGATGTTAGTGATGTGGATATGAGTGCAAGGTCCGAGGTCACACGAGTGAAGAATTATCTTAATTGGAAGCCGACAATTTTTATGTAACATGTGGAAGATTTTATTTTGTAATTTGTATGCTGAATCATTTGTAATTATTTGAGTGTGGTATAAAGGAAGGAATGTTTTCCTTATTGTAATATGTATTTGTGTATTGTATTTGAAAGTGAATTTTGGAATTGTACAATACTTGTTGGAAGAGGATATGTGAAGTACAAAGATCTGGTATTGAGATCTGATGAAGCAGTTGGTGCGGTTTGGCACAGTTAGAAGAGGAGTATTGAATTGTTGAGATCAGTAATATTTTGGTATTATTCTATTGAGTAATACAAATATTAGTTGGACAGTGTGTTCAGTGATCTTACACCTGAAGCTTTTTGGGCAGTGGGTCCTTCTATCTTCTATAACTCCTAAGAGAGTTAGAATCTTTTAACAGGGATTCAAAGTCTCATAACAAGGACTCATATGTACTGAATTTATTTCATAAGACTCCTAAAATAGTCCATCCTCTCACAAGGAAATTTCATATTAGTGCATCTTTTGTGGGCATCATTCCCACCGGGGTTTACTCTTTGATCAAGAGGTTCCCTAGTCAACATATCTTGTGTTATTGTTTATGTTTATCTTTCTATGATTGTTGATTATATTGCTTACATGGTTAAAATATATTGAAGTTGATAAAAGTTGTATTTATTAGGTAACTGATTCACCACCCCCCCCCTCTTAGTTATCTTGGTGGACTTTACTTTCTAACAATTGGTATCAGAGTGGCAGGTCCTTGAAGGAAAAGTTTAACAACTTAAGGAGATCCATGGCGAGTAATTTTAGGAAAGAAAGCCCTAAGTTTGATGGAGTAAATTTTAACAGTTGGAAAGAAAAGATGAAGACACATTTACTTTGTTTAGGACTAGGTTATTGGTTAATCACATAGAATCAGAAGACTATCATTGATGAGGACAAGATTGAGGAATGTACTAATGAGGAAAGAGATATATTCATGTGTAACATAATTGCCAGAGAAGCACTTTTATCAGCCCTTCTGTAAAATGAGTACAGTCAGGTAAAATATCTAAAAACATCTAATAAAATTTGGTTAACTTTACAATCTACTTTTGAAGGTGATGAACATGCAAAGAAAGTCAGATTACATAATTGGATATGTGTATTTGAAGATATAAGAATGATGGAAGATGAATATGTTAGAAGCTATATTGGTAGAATGTTAGAGATTGTTACAGGTATAAAATCTTGTGGAGGAACCAAGATAGAGAATGAAGTAATAGGGAAAATTTTGAGGACATTGACTCCTACATTTAAGTAGGCAACACATAGGATTGAACAAGTTATACCTTATACTAGGAACTTTACCAGAGAAACTCTTCTTGGAAGATTGGAAGTAGCAGAGATGAACTTGAGACTATCAGGAGATTTACCTAGAATGGAGACAACATTTAGTGCACTTAGTGTTTGCCCTACTTTGTCAAGAAGCATCAGTATAAGCAGAGATTATGCTATCAGCAACAGATCTAGAAATGAAGAAGACAGGAAGATTGAAGAAGGTATTGCCTTGCTTTTGAAAAGAGAACTGGACGGTAAGAAATTTTGTAAATGTTGGACTTGTCAAGAATTTAGTCATTTTGAATCTAAATGTCCTAAGAGAGTTAAGAAGCATAGAAACAAATTTAAACCTAAAAGATCTAAAGAATTATTATGCTAATGATGAAGAACTTGAAGCTAGTTTGGTGAAATCTTTAAGTGAAAGTGATACTGATAATGATGATATAGGATTTGTAGCAATAAAAGAAGAAAATCATGAAACAGAAGTTAAGGAAGAAAAAGTCTTAGTTTCTCAAGTAGAAAAGAAATCTGATTGGATTATAGATAGTGGTTGTTCACATCATATGATTGGAGATATGAAAAAGTTCATAAAATTTAACAATTATGATGGAGGAATTGTTGGAGTTGGAAATAATGCACCTTCTTTGATTAAAGGTATAGGATCTATTACTCTTGATGGAAAGACTAATACTGATGATGTTTACTTTGTGGATGGTTTGAAACATAATATTTTAAGTGTTGGACAACTAGTTGATAATGGATATCAAGTTTGGTTTACTAAGAAAACTTGTGTAATCAAAGACAAGGATGGTAATTTGATTGGTACTGGATCAAGAACCAGAGGTAATGTATTTCAATTGAATCCTACTGAGATGACATGCTTGATTACTAAGATTGATGACAGTTGGTTATGGTACAAAAGATTTTGTCATATAAACTTTGATAACATTGTGAAAGTGAGTACTACTCTTGCAGTAAGAGATTTGCCTAAAATTATGAAGCCTACTAACATGATTTGCAAGGAATGTGTGATGGCTAAACAGAAGAGAAGCTCATTTCCCAGCAAGAAGTTTACACAAAAGAGAAGTTGGAAATTGTTCATACAGATTTGAGTAGTCCCACAAGGACTAGTGGATTCTATGGAGAAAGGTATTTTATGATTCTTGTTGATGATTTTACAAGAATGATGTGGATTGCATTTCTTAAAGAAAGATCTGAAGCATTTGATAAGTTTAAGATTATTAAGAACAAAGTTGAAAATGAATCTGGAATGAAGATTAAAAGTTTGAGATCAGATAGAGGTGGAGAATTTACTTCAAAAGAATTTAACATTTTTTGTGAAGTGAATGGTATTAAGAGATAGTTTTCAGCCCCTAGGACACCTGAACAAAATGGTATTGTAGAAAGAAGGAACCGATCAGTGACTGAGGCAGCAAGAGCTATGTTATTTGAAAATGACTTGGCGAAGATATTCTAGAGAGAAGTAGTGAACACATCAGTGTATACAATGAACAGAGTACAAATCAGAGCATATACATACAAGACACCCTATGAACTATGGTTTGGACATGCACCATCAGTTAAGTACTTTAGAATTTTTGGAAGCAAATGTTATATTAAGAGAGATGATGACATTGGAAAGTTTGATCCTAGAAGTGATGAAGGTATATTTATTAGATATTCATTGAAGAGAAAATCTTATAGATGTTACAATAAAAGAACTAAGACTATTATTGAGAGCGCAAATGTTAAAGTTGATGAAAAGTTCAAAATTCAAGAAAGAATGCTTGATTATGAATCAGATGAAGGAACTCATCCTAGAACTAATCCAGAGAATGTAGAATTATTCTATGAGATTGACAGTGATTTGTTGAATGAAAGCTACAGTGAATAAATAATTGAAGAACCTATAGTAGAAATAAGAAATGAGACAGTGACACCTAACAAGAATCTATCAAGAAATCATCCTGTTGAGCAGATTATTGGAAGCATAGATAGAGGAGTTCTGACACAAAATAATGTACAAGAATAGTTGTGTTTAATTTCTCAAATTGAACCTAAATCTATGAGTGAAGCCTGTGAAGATGAACATTGGATTAAAGCTATGAAATAAGAACTAGATCAGATTGAAAAGAACAAGACTTGGTAATTGGTCCCTAGGCCTAAAGATAATAATGTTATAGGAACTAAATGGGTATTTAGAAAAAAGATGAATGAACAAGGAGAAGTTGTAAGGAACAAAACAAGATTGGTATGTAAAGGATACTCACAATAAGAAGGAATTGACTATGAAGAAACTTTTGCACCAGTAGTAAGAATTGAATCAGTAAGATGTTTTTAGACTATGTAGCTTATAAGAAATTCAAAGTGTATCAGATGGATGTGAAGTCAGCATTTCTGAATGGAGAATTAGAAGAAGAGGTCTACATTGAGCAGCCTGAAGGTTTTCCTTTGACTAAAGAAGGAGATATGGTATGTAAAGTAAAGAAAGCTTTATATGGACTGAAACAAGCACCCAGAACTTGGTATGCAAGATTGGATAAGTATTTGATAAAGTTAGGATTTAAAAAAGGCACAACTAATAGCAACCTATACACAAAAGAAATTGAAAATGGTTTGTTGGTTGTAGTTATTTTTGTTGATGATATTATCTTTAGAGGAGAAGATGAAGCTAGTGATAAATTTGTAGATGAAATGAAGACTAAATTTGAAATGAGTATGACTGGTGAGATGAAATATTTTTTAGGATTGCAGATAACATAGAATAGTGATGGCATCTTTGTAAGTCAGACAAAGTACTTGAATGACTTATTGAAGAGATTTGGAATGGAGAATTGTAAGACAGTTGGAACACCTATGGTAACCAGTCACAAATTATCTAGCACAGATGAGACTCCTATAGTTGAACAGAAGAAGTACAGATCTATGATTGGAGGATTGCAATATTTAACTGATACAAGACCAAATATATCACATGCAGTTGGAATTGTAGCAAGATTTCAAGCTAAACCTAGAGAATCACATTATGCAACAGTAAAGAGGATACTGAGGTACTTAAGAGGCACAATTGAATATGGATTGCGGTATGAAAAATCTGATGATTTTACCCTATGTGCATATACAGATGCAGATTGGGGAGGTAGTGTTGATGACAAAAAGAGCACCAGTGGTGGAGCATTTTTCTTGGAGGAAGATTATTTTCTTGGCTAAGAAAGAAGTAGAACTGTATTTCCCAGAGCACAACAAAAGCAGAGTATGTGACAATAGCAAACAATTGTAATTTGATTAGTTTGGATGAAGCAAATGTTGAAGGATATTGGAATAAAATTTGTTGAGCCTATTGTTATACATTGTGATAACACCAGCATAGTTAGTATGTCTAAGAATACTGTACTACATTCTAAGACAAAGCATATAGAAATAAAGTATCATGTAGTGAGAGAGAAATTGGTAGAGAAAGAAGTCAAATTTGAGTATATAAGTATGAAAGAGTAGATTACAAATATATTTACAAAACCTTTTCCTAAGGATACATTTGAGTATCTAAGAGGTATGGTTGGGGTTATGCCCCAGCCTACTTTTGAGAAGTGATGCAGATTGTTGCATCCATCTAGTGGTATATGAGCCCTATCTTTCTTCTAGACTGGATGGTGGTACTTCCTCTATAGGGGAGTATGTGTATCTAAGCTGAGTCATGAGGACTCTAGTGAATGTATTTTCTGAACAGTGTCTTTTGACATTGAAGTTGTTGACATAATGATGAAACATATGTCATTGATATAAATGGGGGAGAAGTATACATGAAAAAAATCATCTATTGGAGAGAATTGAATAGGAAAATGAAGCAAGATTTGATTGATGGAGAGGATTTGAAAGTATTTTCAGAGTAACAGTTTTGCAGTGTTGGTATTCATGGAACTTGGATGTTTTTTCATCTATGTTTCCATCAATGCTAATGGGGGAGATTGTTAGGAATGAATGTTGAATATAACCTATGGGGGAGTATTCACAGCCATTCTATAGCAGTTTTTGTTGCATTCATGACTGTGATTGTCATTGATGTCAACATAGTGATCTACTGAAGATTAGCAAAGAAGCAGATAGTATTTGAGTTAGCACACATGGGATATTGAAGATGAAGCTATGCAGAGTTGAGGACTTACTCTATGATGTTCTATAAGATCATGGTTAAGAGAGCATATAGAAATTAATTTATTCATGACAGTTATAAGGAAATAAGTGGAAACAATATTCATGAGGCAGTGTTCCTGAGTAGCGGTTTGTGGAAATTGGATGATATCTCCTAATCAAGATTGAATTTGATCATGCACAGTTATAAAGTAGTTGAAGACATGATGCTAGTGATGTGTGTGTGAGCACAAGGTCTGAGGTTTCACGAGTGAAGAATTATCTTAATTGGAAGTCAACAGTTTTTATGTAACATGTGGAAGATTTTATTTTGTAATTTGTATGCCGACTCATTTGTAATTATTTGAGTGTGGTATAAAGGAAGGAATGTTTTTCTTATTGTAATATGTATTTTTTTATTGTATTTGAAAGTGAATTGTGGAATTGTACAATACTTGTTGGAAGAGGATATGCAAAGTATAGAGATCTGGTATTGAGATCTGATGAAGCAGTTCGTGTGGTTTGGCACAGTCAGAGGAGGAGTATTGAATTGTTGATATCAGTAATATTTTGGTATTATTATGTTGAGTAATACAAAAATCAGTTGGACAGTGTGTTTAGTGATCTTACACCTAAAGTTGTTTGGGTAGTGGGTCCTTCTGTCTTCCATAATTCCTAACAGAGTTAGAATCTTTTAACAGGGATTCAAAGTCTCCTAACAGGGACTCATATGTACTGAATGTATTTCATAAGACTCCTAACAGAGTCCATCCTCTCACAAGGAAATTTCATATTAGTGCATCTTTTGTGGGCATCATTCCCACCGGGGTTTACTCTTTGATCAAGAGGTTCCCTAGTCAACATATCTTGTGTTATTGTGTATGTTTATCTTTCTATGGTTGTTGCTAACATTGCTTACATAGTTAAACTCTATTGAAGTTTATAAAAGTTGTATTTATCAGATAAATGATTTACACCCCCCCCCTCCCAGTTATCTTGGTGGACTTTACTTTCTAACAATAACTTGGATTTATCATACTACTACATGTGACATGTATTCCTAGGACATCAATTGCCAATTCATGGGAGCCTACAATGCAAAGGAAGTTGTCAAACTTACCCTTATACTAAGCATGTCTGATTAGTGGGAGGTTATGTCAAGATCTAGGAGGGCATGTGGTTTGTGTTGGATAGGGTAGGGTTTTTTATGAGGGAACAATCTATGCTTGGGGGTACTACATTGTTGTCCATATGCATAGAGACACACATATGTATGTACCAAAGTTATTGGAACCTCTGATACATAGTTACATTATTACATATATGTGCATTAAAACACATAATAGTGTGTATACCAATGGCATTAGAGGAGTGAGAAGTAGATGAAACACATGTATGTAATATGAAAGACTTATACACTACACTAGTGTAGGACTTTTGGGATATTGGTAGAGGGTAATTAATGAGATGATGAGGTTTACAAGGATGAATTGGAGATCACATGAGGTTTAAGAGGAGGACATGGATTATATTCCATATACACAAATATAGTACAAGTTTATAAGGAAAACTACACACATTATGGAGCAGTTTTCCCACACAAGGTAAATCATTAATTTGGGGTACAAGAGGATATGGTGGGGAGAGAGTTTGTGCATGCACATGTTAATAGAGAGATTAGACCATGGAGAACATCTATGGACCCATTATAGTTGAGACTTACTGGGATCAACATGGAGCCAATATCGTGGGATCCTACTTGTCATATGTGGAGGATTTTTGGATGACCCCAACATGTGCATCACAGTGGCCAGAGAACCAATAGATATAATTTACTATTCCAACAATAGTGGATGAACACGAGGAGGCACAAAGGAGGGAGAAAAAGGCAAGGAGGATGAGGGAGATGATGGTGAAGATGGTGGTGGTAGAGGTTAGGATGTCTAGATGTGTGAGGCCAAGGAGGAAAGATAGAGGCTAGTACATATACAAGTACCAACTCCTAGATAGAGGTAGGGTTCTGGAATAGGATCTAGAAAAAGACCTAAATAGGGCCAGGTGATAAAGGATCATTTGAATTCTCTTCATCGATAGAGGGATATAACATGGAGAGCCAAGAATGAGGAGAGGGAATAAGTAGTAGCCCCACATGGAGAATACGTAAAGGAGATGGGGGTGGTCGAGGAGCATCATTGAGAGTAGAGAGAGATTCAACTTGAGAAAAGACTACTTAATTAAGGAAGGAAAGGGATGTAGCTAAAGGATTACTATCAATATAGTGCCTACAATTTTCCTTAATATATATATTGGAAGCTCACATAGATGCATAGAGACTAACATGAGAGTAGTGGCACCGTAGGAAGCTATATAATGAGTTCATACCAATGGGACAAAGATCTAGTTTTGAAGATAGTTGGGAGGAGTAGGTCAAGGGAATCATAGGATCAATGGAGATGGGTCCACCAATACCACAAGGAGAGGGAACATGACCAATTAAGTCACAAGGGAGTACAATACATGAGATACCTACATACATTTCATATATTGTGAATTTAAACCCTTTTATGTTTGCATTCTTGAGAGAGAGAGAGAGAGAGAGAGATTTGTAACTATCATTTATTATGTATGTTATGTATAATTTTTATGGATTAAAGATATGACATGTGGTGATGGTGGTTTGTGGTTATGACTATGCTATGCATGATTATTATGATTATGGATATTTAATGATTACATATTTGTTATGATTATGGATTCATTGTGATGTGATATTTTTAACATGATTAATGCAGGTTGCGATGTCATGTGATAAATATTCCTATAGATGAATGATTGATGTTATGCATATGATGTATGTCTATAAATATTTTTACACATGTTTTATGATGTAATTTGAATGTGACTAATGATTATGAAGTAGGAAGTGATGATTATGGTTTGTGTATTATGTATGAATTTACAAGATTATGCATATGGACATGGATACCTAAATGAAACCTAAAAATGAATGTTAAAGGAATGAATGTACTCAATATAGATAAACAATTATGTTTTATGTCTAATAGATAGTAAAAATAGTCCCAGTGAATATGATGATGATAATGAATGAAATTAATCAATGCAACTATTTCAATGCTTATAGATGGTAAAATGTACCTAAAAGAAGGTGATGATAATTAAGGGGTATTAAATACTAACAAGTCTATAATATGCCCATATGGAATGGAAATGATCTTAATGGAAGTGCAACTAACTAATTAAATGAATGAAATTAATGCAATATGATCACCTAAGTCTATTTTTATGAGGGATGCAAGTATGCATATGGAGGATGGATGATGAAAACAATTTTGTAAGTTGTGATACATATTGTGAGGAAGAGAAAGAGAATAGGGAATAAATTAGAGTCTTAGATAAAATTGGATAAGGGATAGGTAGATGTATGTTTTGAGGGATATAAGATAGAATATATCAAATGAGGGTAAAGGGATTATGAATTTAGAGGAATGAGGATTATTATGCTAACATGTAGAGAACAATCCTAGTTTTGATATAGAAAATCAGATTATGTACCATTGGCTATAAAATCCACGATGACACAACTTACTTTGCATGGACTAGAATATCAAAAATTGGTTATCTTAATACACACATAAGTTCAAACATAACTATGATGGGGCACATGAGGCATGAAAGTATGGGGATATCCTTATGCACGTGATTCTTTCATAGATACTTGGTGGGTATATACAAAGGATGATCATGATAATTATACCTACATATTTAGGGTTATACCTAAAAATTTTGGATCATGTACAAGCCAATAAAAAAACATGTCATGCAAAAAAAAGACTATGTCCCTGTATAACCCTGTCAAGACACACTAGTATGTAGAAAGATTAAGGAAACTATTAGTACGTATAGTCTTAGGACAAAACAAAACAATTAGAGTAAAATATCCAACAACAAACAAGTCATGTGGCCAATGCATATATTTACAAGAGGTAGGACATTGGATTGGATGATATGCCTAACATGAGAAAGATGCATATGTAAGGGCATGAATGATTAATTGTAAGTATTTAGAGGCACTAAATGTGGTGGATGGGAATTGTTTGTGATAATGTCTCAAATCTAGTTTTGTGAAAAGTGATGATGATAGCATATACACAAGTCAAAGAAGTTTAGTTTAATGAGATCGAGCTTAGACTAACTCAATGTGATGGGATTATGCTCAGTGTGATGGGATAATACTTATTCATAGCATGACATGTATGAGTCACTCATCATCTCATGGAGAGGGGAGGGTCAAATGAGTGTGGATATAATTAAAATTATGGTGGAGGGTGTGTAGGATAATGGAGGGTAATGAAAGGATAGGGTGGAGGTGACAAGATTTTGCAAAAGGGTAAAAAAACATATGGGTGTGGTACACATATGTGGAAGTGTATATGGGAGAATAGTCCAAGCCATGAGAGGAATTAGGATATGGATAGGTGAAGGAAATTAATGGTATGATTAATAAAATTGGGTATGTATGGACAAGTGATCAAATAAATAGTGGATTTATCTATTTATGCTTGGCGCTTATAATAATTTTTCACCAAGATAATTGTCCATAGCACCGCTAAAGTGGTCTTCACTAATAGATGAATTATTTCTCTCTACTATTTTTAAAAAAAAATTATAATTTTTTTAAAAGGTTTTTTTGTTATTTGAACTAGGATACCCTAAAGATCAAGCATACAACCACTCAAGAACTATGATTGTATAGTGTAGCAAGTTTATTGGCCCCTAATATATACTTAGTTGTGAAAATAAAGGACCCTAAGTAACTGGTTTGAAACTTTCCTTTCTTTTATAGATCTTGGAGATTTATTTGTTTTTCCTTAAGAACTAGGTCACCAACCTCAAATTCAAAAGATTTCCTTATCATGTTAAAGGAATTGAGATGTCTTTCATCTAATGGTTCAAGTTCTTCCAAATATGCAACTAAATATTCTTTCTTGGGAAGGATATGATAAAATGAAACTCTTAGCGAGGGGAGATCAATCTCTATTGATATGATGGATTTTGAATTGAAGACTAAAGAATAAGGTGTAGTTATAGTATGTGTGTAGTACTAGTGTAATAGGCATGTAGATTCCATATACAATAGTTAGCTTCCCCCACTTGAGTTCCTAAAGTTAGAAACCTCATTCCTTTATCCATTCATTTTGTGTGTTGCATTGTGATGGGATATCTATCAACATGACACTCTTTTTTGAGCACACTAAGGAGTAGCATTCAAGTGTATCTGTTGGCTTGCCACATGTTATCACTATGAAACTTCAACTAAAACTCAAGAGAAGAACCCCAAAGGTTATTTCCTATGCGACATGTGTCTAGGTTGTGAATGCACCATTCAAGAAAAAGAAAATATGCCCTAATCAAGAAAGAAAGATCTTGATTGAAGTCATATTTTTAGTATAATTTTTGCAATGAACTAATCACATTGGTTGGATGTTGTTGTTGGTAGAATTAATTTTTTAAGGAATTGTATTTTCCTCAAGTATTATTTAAGGAATAGTTATGCCCTCTCAAAAGGTTATCATAAAAAATGAGATTTCATGGAAACTTCTCAAAAGATTAGAAGAAAATTATGGCAAGAAGATAGCAAATAATGGATTATTATGGTGAAGAAATAGAGGAAAAATGTTGAGAATGGTCTAAACGGTTTAAGAAATAAGGTTGAAGGGATCACAACCAATATAAGTGGGGATCGAGGAGGAAAAATAAGCTATAGATAGATTATGGGGGGTGTAATAGGGATCACTTTCGCTCTTAAGTTTAGAAGTTACTTCAAAGTTTTCTAGTGAAAAATCAGAAGCAAAGATGGTGAATATCCTGAGGTATGAGCATCATGGGGAACACCTATGCTAGTTATAGAAATCACTAGGGTGAGGGTCACTTGTAAGGGGTCCTTCCCAACGTGTATTTTATCAATTTTTACATTTATGAGGTTAATTAATAGCCCTTGAGATAGAGGCAACAATCCTTTGATAAACATTTTTTCCAAGGGATCATTGCATGTGTCTAAAGGATCGCATGTCTAGGAAACAAAATAATGAAATAATACATACAACCAAAGCATTGCATGCATGGGGGAATAAGGGTCCATGCACTATTTAGTGCATGGGTTAATAAATTCATGCATGCACCAAGAATAAAAGATTATGGTAATATTACCGATCAAAAAAAGAAAAAAAGATTATGGTAATAAATTAGATTTAAATTTTATGCATGATATATTGGATACAGTCCAAGGAACACCATCCAATGACAATGTGACTCAGAGTAGAGCCCTCTAATATGGATTGACAACTCCTAGTGGTAGTTGGGTTGGAGTGGGTGGATTAATGGATACACATTATATCTCATTGTGTGATGATGAATCCGTTGGTCGAGCGATGGTAAGGCAAAAAAAATTTCCATCTACATTGAGAGAGGATAGCATTACCTTAGATGATATATAGAGGATCTCATATGTGTCAAACTGAGGGGTTCTAGTTGACTATAACTTGGATTTAGCATACTAATAAATTTAGTGGGCATTCCCAAGACATCAATTGTCGATTCATGGGAGCTTGATGAGTCTATATGCAGCTCTGCAAAGGAGGTTTTTGATCTTACCCTTACATCAAACATGGCTCATTAGTGAGAGGTTATGTCAAGGTCTAGGAGGGTATGGGTTTTCTATTGGATGGGCTATAATTTTTGAGGAGGGCGCAATATATGCTTAGGGATACTACATTATGATTCAGATGTATAGAGATAAGCATATGTGTGTACTAGGGTTATCAAAACCTTTTATGCAAAGTTACATTATTACATATATGGGAATTTAAACACATATAGTGTATAGATCAATGATGTAAGAGGAACAAGCAGTAGATGAGCCCCATGTATACCAATATGGAAGACTCATTCACTACACTAGTGTAGGACATCTGGGATAGTGGTGGAGGGTCATAAATGAGATGATGGATTTTGTCTCATAGAATTGGAGATTGTCTGAGGTTTGAGAAGAGGATAGGGACTATCTTCCATATAAAAAAATATAGTAT
Source organism: Chamaecyparis obtusa (assembly GCA_027943335.1). Taxonomy (NCBI): domain Eukaryota; kingdom Viridiplantae; phylum Streptophyta; class Pinopsida; order Cupressales; family Cupressaceae; genus Chamaecyparis; species Chamaecyparis obtusa. The sequence goes on from BSBK01004169.1 coordinate 69,436, forward strand.
AGTTTGATAAGGTAAACTTTATGCTATAATCCCATAGAAGCTACATCATTAATTTGGGGTACAATAGGATATGGTGGGGAGAGAGGTTTTGCATGCACAAGTTACTAGAGAGAGAAAACCATGGAGAACATCTATGGACCCATTGTAGGTGAGAATTAGTAGGACCAACATGGCACTAGTATTGTGGGATACTACTTGGAATATGTGGAGGATGTTGGGATGACCCCAACATATGTATCATGATGGTTGAACAACCAGTAGATACAATTGACCATTCCAAGAGGAGTGGATGAGGAGGAGACTCAAATGACATTGGTTGGATGTCTTTGTTGGTAGAACTATTTGTTTTAGCTATTGTATTTTTCTCAAGTATTAATTAAGGAATAGTTATGACCTCTGAAAAGGTTATCCTAAAAAATGAGATTTCAGAGAAAATTCTAAAAAAAATAAGAAGAAAATTAGGATAAGAAGATAGTGAAGAATGGATTATTATGGTGAACAAATAGATGAAAAAGGTTGAGAATAGTGTAAATTGCTGAAGAAATAAGGTTGAAGGGATCATGACCAATAGATAGAGGGATTAAGGAGGAAAAACAAGCTATAAATAGATTATGGGGGATGCAATAGGGGTCACTTTCAATCTCAAGTTTAGAAACTTCAAAGTTTTCTAGTTGAAAGGAGAAATAAAGATAGTGAATATCCTGAGGCATGAGCATTGTGGGGAGCACATGTACTATCTCTAGAAATCGTCAAGGAGATGGTCACTTGTAAGGGGTCCTTCCCAACTTGTATTTTAACATTTTTTTATATTTACAAGGGTAATTAATAGGCCTCAAAATTGAGGCATAGATCCTTCAATCAACATTTGTTCTTGGGGATCAACACATGCACCCAAAGGATCACATGTTTTGGAAACAAAGTAGGGAAATAACACATGCAACCAAAGGGTCGCATGCATGGAGGAATATGGGTGCATGCACTATTCAGTGCATGCATTGAGAAATTAGTGTATGAACCAAGAATAAAAGATTAGAATAATATAAATTAGGTTTAAATATAATGTAGGATAGATTGGATACAGTCCAAGGAACATTGCCCAAAAACAATGTTGCTAAGAGTAGAGCTCTCTAATATAGATTGACAACACCAAGTGGTAGTTGGGTTGGAGTGGGTGGATAACTATTTGCACATTATATCTCATTATGTGATGATGATTGCATTGGTGGAGCAATGGAAAGTAAATAAAAACTTCTGTTTACATCGAGAGAGCTAGAATTACCTTAGAGGACATATGGAGGATCTCGTATGTGCCAATACAAGGGGTTCTGATTGACTATGAATTGGATTTAGCATACTAATACATAGAATGATAATTTCAAGGTCTTTATTTTTACTTTTTTGAGGTTTGGATACCGCCACAATGTGGTTTTCGCCATCCGACCATTGCTCTTTTCTTTTGATTTGATGATTGAGATACTTTATTTTTTATTTAGTCCTTTTTGTTGCTGGTTCACTGGTGGAAGAAGTAACAGGTTCAATGGCATGTTGATCCTGGGTGGACCAAGCTATGAGATCTGATTTTGCGAGATGAAATGAAGTGACTGGTTCAATAGCATTTATGTGAGGGATGTAATCTCTGGGGACAAGAGAGGTCAAGCTTATAGGGTAAGCTCTGAAAGTGTTAAGATCTAGACTTGTCATAGAAGTACTAGTGTGGTCCACTAAAGCAATACGTGGATTAAACTCATCAGACCCTATGTGAGACTCATCAACTACGTCAGGTTGGTCACCATGAGTATGAACCACATCCACTTCCATATTCACTGTGGAAGATCCGTTGGAGAGAGTATCCCATTCATATTCATTTGAATCTGTTGTTACGCTTCTACTGGGATGCTTGCACCAAGAAGGTTTAGGACCTTTATAAGTAGAGGCTTCAGCATCATTATGTGTGAGATCTCCTCTTTTCATTAAGCGTGTAATATTTCTACGATGTCTATCAAAGCTCAATGACTCATTAGGTATAAAATTTTTGGATGTGGAGGCTTCAGCTATATCATCAGTAGACAGGCATTCTCCTTCCCAAAGGAGTGAAGTAGAAGGAAGATTGTCTCCCATTTGAGCCATAGTGTGTATGGGTGACTCATCTATATATGTGTCTGAATCACTAATCATGGGAGCATTTCTAGAACATGTAGGGAGGTCATCATTGGCACCATATCTAGACCTATTGTAATCTTAGAGGGTCGGGCATTAGTATGACTCAAAGGCTCGACTAGGGCATGCCCATTATCATTTATAGGTCTGTGACCTTGATAGCCCATTTGCTGCAAAAATTTATAGCCTTTACCATAGCACTTAGGAGAAATAGGAGTAGCAATAGTGGTACTATCTTCATCTCTATAGATCCATTCTCTAACAACTTGTTCTTCTCTTTTTACCTCTATGGGTACAGACGCTTGAACAAAATTACCAAAAATTGTCATGGTAGAAGCAGAAGGCTTCATCTTATCAGAAGGTCTCCCATATGATCTAGGGGAAGTAGGCATAGCAGCAATGGAATCCAGCGTGTACTCACCCATACCTAGGCTCATCATCTTAAAAGTTTTCTCAGCAGAAGCCAGGGATGTAGTAGGATCATTAGAGGGTTTTTTGTGAGGAACAAACATTTCAGCAATAGCAAGAGTATTGATAGCAATAGTATGATCCCCGGGGATCACAATTTTAGCTCCTTTATGTGGAAATTTGACACACTGATGGTATGTAGAAGGCACAACTTGCATGTCATGGATCCAAGGACAACCCAAAAGAATGTTATAAGCAATTGGGATGTCCAATACTTGGAACATAATATCTTTCATGACAGGGCCCACTCGGACAGGTAGCATGACAAGACCTTTGGAAGATCTTTCAACTTCATCATATGCTTTTATAGTAATTTTCCATTTAGGATCGACAACAAATTCTAACAAACCCAGGTGTTGTATGACATTGAAAGAAACAATATTTAACCCAGCACCATTATCTATCAGGACTCGGTGAACTCAGGTATGGTAGACCATAACTTCAATATGTAAGGCAAGATTGTGAGGGTGACTAATAGATACGTCATCTTCTATAGAAAAGGATAGATAATGAGGTGATGAGATGTGGTTGACCATAGCCTGGAACCTATTTGGGTCAATGTCATTAGGGACATTAGCTATACGCAAAGCCTTTTCAAGGATCTCCTTGTGCAAAGGGGATAGCTCAAGCAACTCAAAAATAGATATCTGTGTGGGTGTCTGTTGCAACTGATGGACAAGATCATAGCTAGATAGAGCTGAAGGAACTGCTGGTTTGGAAGATGAGGCTTGTTTAGGATCAAGTGCAGTTTTAAGGACCAGTTTAGCTTGCCCCCTAGTAACAACATTCAGTGCCTCACTTCGGGAAGATGAACTACCACATGTTTGCAAGACCAACTTTGGCATACCATGATTGGCTTTATTATCATCTTGAGGTCACTTCATAAGAACACTCTCAATGGGCTCTACCATGTTGATCATAGGCGAATCATAAGTATATGTAGAGTTGATCTTAGCATCATGATTCTTCTTATGTGCTTGAGAGGTTTCACCTTTGTCATACTTAAGTAGAGGATCTTTGAAAGCTGTGTGATCAAAATTTTTAACTAAGCCATCTATGAGAACTGTGCCTCCCTCAATGAGATCTTGTATAGCATCTTTAAGTGTGAAACAATTGTCAGTCTTGTGTCCCTTGTTTCTATGATAGTGGCAGTAATGATCCTCTCTCCACCAATCAAGCTTAACTAGTGGATCATAGGGATGCATTTTCTCAGGAAGTGTAAGATAATTATTTTCAACCAAAGTCTTAAGAATCACATCATATGGTTCAGCCAATGGGGTATAGACCCATCGTCAGAATTGCTTCTTTGGCTTATCTACATTCTGAGGCTTAGGAGCATTTTGAGCGTTGGAAGCTTCTTGTTGTTTTGCTGCATAGATGGCATTAGAAAGATTGAAAGCATGCTCTTTAGCTTTAGGGACATCTACAACCCCATCATTGACAACATACTTATTCCTATTCCAAGGTTTGATCTTGTCTTTGCCATTAGTTCTAGTATCTTTATTAATAACAATATCCCCCTTTCTGATGGCCACATCCTCAATCTGATATGCACTTTCAACCATGTCATTGAAAGAGGAGAACAATTGCTTCCTTAGATCATAATACAGCTTAGGCACAAGAGTGTTGACAAAAATGTCAATCTTTTCCCTTTTGGGTAACTGACGAGGATATCAAGAATACAATGACCTCCAACATTGAAAATAAGTAGCAAATAACTCTCCTTGGTTTTGTCTCAAAGCACCAAGATCTATCATGGTGATAGGCTATTGGATATTGTATGAATAGTGTTGTGTGAAGCGCATAGCTAACTCATCAAAAGTCTTCAAAGGAGGTGTCAACTTTGCAAACCATTCTAAATCTTTTCCTCTTAAGCTTCGAGGGAATAATCATAGCAAAAATGTGTCTTCATGAAGGAAGTCCATGCTAAGAGCGTAAAAGTGATGCACATGGTCATGGGGGTCACTGTTTCCATCATACTTGTCATATTTGGGAACCTCAATATCCCTAGGAAATGGGACCATGTATAGACTCCTATCAAATGGAAGAGCACAAATAAATTCTACAAAGGAGACCTTTGGAGGCTCTCTTTCTATTTCCATTTGGGTAAGCCATTGATTTGTTTGACGTAGTTCTTCCTTAAGGACTTCCAATTCAGTTGGTACTCTTTGTTGAACAATTTGTCTGACATCATAGCCGGGAGGAAGCTTGTATCCTCTAGAAGTCATATATTGGAAATATTGGTCGCCATTTCTCTCTAAAAGCTTAAGCATCTTTCGTTGGGAGTCTTCATCTTGTTCAAATGCAATAAGACCCTCACTATAAATATCATCAACGGCCTCTTCCTCATGGTGAGAGGGAGGTGGTCTAGGAGGTGAAGAAGGTACATCAAAAGTCCATCTTGGAGGGGACCTTGGTGGTGTGTTGTTTCTGTTGTTGCCACTGGTGCCAAAGAAAGGTCTATTTTCATAGCTACTAGTCTCGGGTTGTTCATGGGACATCCTTGTTGAAGTCCTGCACCTAGCAGCTTCCATTAAGCTTTTACTATACTCTCTATCCAAGAGTGCTTGTTTATATCTTTTCTCAAAGTGTTCTTGCATACGACAATAGCTCTCTTGTTCATTCATAGTAAGTGAGACATTGTCTGTGTTTTTGGGGGTTTTGAGCGCGAAAAAGAGGAAGCCTCCTTTATACCATAGGGTAGCCTTAGAATCCTTATAGTGGTCAGAACTAGAGCTGTTGTTGCAAGTGGGTTCTTGTGAGCATTTGGTTGGAGAAGGTAACTAAGTGTAATTGAATAGAGGATGATTCTCCTGCTCAAATTGAGACTGAGTTGTAACTGGCATGAAAAGTAATTGTTGGTTGACTAATAGAATGAGACAAAGTTTCTTAGATGTTGAGATAAGAAAAAGCCAATGATGATCACTTGTCGAGATAGAACAATAGAGATGGTTGGTCAAAGTGCTCAAGAACTTACAGCAGTCAATTGACACAAGCCTAGATGTGAGCAAGAAACTCGATTAGCAAGTAGCTAGATAGGTAACCGTGTTTTGACAAGTGATCAAAAGTGACATTTGATAGGCTCAAATCCAATAGTTTTAGCTCATTTGTTTTAGTCTAGAACAATCCTAAGCATGTAGACAACAAGCCAGCTTCAGATAAGAACAAGAAAAAGACACTCTATAACAGGTTAAAATGCAAGTGTAACAGCTTCGAATTGCAACAGTAGTAGGATAGCAGAATAACTTGGGATTCTTGGTTGAAGGTATGAGATGATGTTTCAATATCGTACAACTCTTGACCAGTGAATGTGAAAAACTCAGTTTTGAAAGCAATTTGGTCAATGTTGTAGGTTGCAAGTACAATTTTTTGGTTTCAAGCACAATAATATCAGGAAGTAGACAAGTTTGCAAATAGTAGGTGATCAAACATGTCATAAAACACTTGCGCAATAGCAAAAGCAACCTTGCCAAGACAAGCAATTGTATTCAAACAATGAGAAAGGGACAAAGCAACCTTGCACATGAACAAGAATAGTGACTTAGTATTTCTACTCCTTAAGAACTACTTGTGTATGTTCTTGAGAATGTTTTAGAAAGCACTTAAAACACAACAACATCCTAGCAAGCTATCTATAAGGCTATACATAGCTCTTCTAAAGGGAGTCTCCATATACGCAAGGTATGTGAGGCCCAAATCTGTAGATGAGAAGAATCTGAAATCACACAACCGAGGGGAGACGGTAACCCAAATCTCCTCCTTCACTTCTCAAAGGTATAAAGTTATTTGAGGCTTAGCCAAGAGTGATATCTAACTCATTCCCAAGAGAGGTGTCTTTCGATTCACCACCCGCTATTTATACTCCGCTGGAACATAGGAGTTAAGGTCATCCCTTGAGGTGATGTGTCCTCAAGCAGACCTTCTAAAAATAAAAAATAAGCAATTCTCTATCAAAAGTATTCGAAAGCACTAAAGGTGGTACATTTAACTCTTCAAGTGAACGTGAAGTGAGTCCACAAAGTGGTGCATTTAACTCCTCACACAAACTCAAAGTGAGTCCACACCTTAGAACACTAATGAGATCAAGAAAGCACAAAATGGGAAAAACTTTGTGGAGCACTTAACGCTTTTTTAGGTAGACCCATCCCCTGAATATGGTGTTGGGATTGCATCCAAAGGGCTAAATGATGGGTGATTAAAAAAAGTGAGTCCAACAACCCAATTTAGCTAACAAGATCAATCAAAATTAGTCTAAGATTGCTTATCAATACTACTCACAAGTGCAAAAGGGTTTGAACCATGGAATATTTAACTTTCCAAGTAAACATGAAGTGAGTCCACAAAGTGGTGCATTTAACTCTTCATGTAAACAAGGAATGAATCCATGCCCTAAATTACTCAATGAAATTTTTGATATTGTAACCAAGAATTACTTAAGGTGTAAATACAAGCATTCACTTACACAAACTTGTATGAAAGAAAATCTATGCTCATTCATTTCCCATTAAGAGCATCAATTGAAATGTGTTATATGAAAGCATGTAAACACTCAAGCCAAACACATGAGAGGTTCATTCTTATTTCCAAAATCCAAATGTTGTAGAGATGTAACAAAATACCTCAAATCCAAAGCAACGCACTTAGTATATTTTACCTCATTTTTTTATTTTTTTTAAGCATCTCCATGAAAGCAAGCCACGAACCGTCCAATGAACAAGACAAGCAAACAAGCAAACAAGATATGCAATGTATACTCAACTTATGTAAACCTTAAGGTGGTTAGATCTGAAAATAAATTGTTAGGAGCAATAATAAGTAGCAAATAATCCAAATGAAAACTCACATCATGCATTGAACCATGTGAAAAATAAGTGCATGCTAATCATCAAATACCCTTTTTTTAAATTTTGATTTTTGACCTTGTCAGCAAAATTGGACTTATACCACATGAATTCGGACCCTAAACCAAAAATGCAAAAAAGAGACCTCTATCAAAAAATAAAGAGTTTTCCAAAAATTGTAAAAATTTCAGCAAAATCTCTTCATTTGTGCCCTAGAGACCCATTTTACGAAAATATACCACTTTTTGTAAGTTAATTATTTGAGCTATGATATTGCATCCAAATTCAAATCACAAAGAATGGACCCCCTATGAAATTAGAAGAGCTTTCTGAAACTATAAAAATTTCTGAAAAATATGCTAATTTGCACTGAAAATTAATTTTTTATGAAAAATCAAGAAAAAATTATAAAAAATAAAAAATACATCAAAAAAGTCTAAATTTTTTATTGGGGCTTCTCTGATATGTCACCAACCTGCAAAATTTTTTTTAGACCAAAACACCAAGCCATTTGGGAGATATGATTAAATCTTTGCAAATCTAGGGTTTTAGTCTCCAAGCAAATCTGTACAAGGGGGTTAGCTCCAAAAATAATCAAACCAGCACGTAAAAGTGGGTTGCCCCATGGTGGGTGCCAAAAATGTACACACTCAAATGGTGCACTTCTCTAAATCATTACATCCAAGAGAATCCATGGATTGGAAACCTTGAGAAATAGATTTAGAACTCTCTATGCATGGAGTTGCAAGATTATTTTAAGTTTGCTCTCAGCTAGAGCTATTAAGCTAATGACCTTGCTAGTCAACCACACAATGAGAGATTCAAATGAAGACAAGGGCAAGAATTCCAATATCCTCAAGAATCACTATGAAATGCAAATACAACTAGATTAAGATGAATATGCAAGCTAGAAATGAGAGATGCAAGCTAAGCTATGGAAATGAAAGTACAAGCTATGCTATGAAAAGGAAAGATGAAAGAAATGAAACTATAATAGCATGTAAATATGAAAGCCAAGAATGCTCCAAATCTCCAAAGCTCCAAAATCACCTAGAAAACTTGCAGCATAACATTAGTATTCAAAAGATGCATGTGCCAATGAGAAGAGAGCTCTTCTTTTATAGGAAATGAAAAAGAATGGACCATGGAGATTAAGAGACAAAATATTTAATCAAGGGTGGAGCTTTAAAGAGGAGCAATCCATGTGCACAAATATCCTCCAATGAGAAAATAAGAGTTGACTTTTGTGTCCATATGAGACAAAAAGTGCTTTTTCCCTTTTTATAAAATAAGAATAATGCTTTATTTGTGCAACTTAGGATAAGAGGAAAAGTGGGGGCTTTTTATTTAATTAAAAAAGGAGGAGATTCATTTTAATTAAATAAAGACTTAGGATAAAATGGTTAGCCCATAGAAAATAATTGAATAAATGATAGAGCTAGGATTTGATCAAGAATAAGCAATTGATGATTTTAGCAAATAATGCTAGAAAGGGGCTAATAGTCTAAGTGACAATTTTTAGGTGTATATAGTGGAGCAATGGAAAGTAAATAAAAACTTTTGTTTACATCGAGAGAGGCTAGAATTACCTTAGAGGACATATGGAGGATCTCGCATGTGCCAATACAAGGGGTTCTGATTGACTATGAATTGGATTTAGCATACTAATACATAGAATGATAATTTCAAGGACATCAATTGCCAATTCATGGGGGTATGATGAGTCTATATGCAACTATGTAAAGGAGGTTATTGATCTTACCCTTATACCAAACATGGCTGGTTAGTGGGAGTTTATGTTGAGATCTAGGAGGGTATGGGTTTTCTATTGGATGAGCTAGGGTTTTTTAGGAGGGTAAAATCTATGACTGGGGATAGTACATTATGATCTAGATGCATATATATATGCATATGTCTGTGTACTGGGGCTATCAAAACCTCTTATACAAAGTTACATTATTATATAAATGGGTGTTGAAACACATAGTAGTGTGTAGAAAAATGACATTAAAGTAGCTAGAAATAGACAAGATCCATGTATGCCGATAAAGAAGACTCATACATTACACTAGTGTAAGGCTTATGAGATATTGTTGGAGGGTCATTAATAAGATAATGGAGTTTGCATGGCATAATTGGAGATTGTATAAGGTTAGAGAGGAGGACATAGACTATTTTACATATGCACAAATATAGTACATGTTTATAAAAAAAAAAACACATTATTGAGTAGTTATTCCACATCATTAGGTACACCATTAATTTGGAATACAATAAGATATGGAAGGGAGAGAGTTTGTGCATACATATATTATTGAAGAGAGTAGACCATGGGGAGCATCTATCAAGCCATTTTAGGTGAGACTTAGTGGTACCAACATGGAGCCAGTATTATGAGATCCTACTTGGCATATGTGGAGGATGTTGGGATGATCCAACATATGCATTATAGTGGCCGGAGAACTAGTCAATACAATTGACCATTACAAGAGGTGTGGATGAGGAGGAGGAGGCATAAAGGACATTACTCAGATGTCTTTTTTGGTAGAATTTTATTTTAGGTACTGTATTTTCCTCAAGTATTAATCAAGGAATGGTTATGCCCTCTCAAAAGTTTATCCTTAAAAATGAGAGTGCAAGGAAAGTTATAAAAAAATTAGAAGAAATTAGGGTAAGAAGATAGTGGAGAATATATTATTATGGTGGAGAAAGGTTGAGAATGGTGAAAATGGTTGAAGAAAATAGGATAAAGGGATCATAACCAATAGAAGGGGGATTGAGGAGGAAAAATAGGCTATAAATAGATTATGTTGGGGGGGGGGGGATAATAAGGGTCACTTTTGCTCTTAAGTTTAGAAACTTTAGAGCCTTATAGTGTAAAGGAGAAGCAAATATGGTGAATATCCTAAGGTGCAAGCATCTTTGAGAGCATATGTGCTAGTTCTATAAGTCACTAGGGTGAGGGTCACTTGTAAGGGGTCCTTTCCAACTTGTATTTTGTTAAATTGTACATTTATGATGGTAATTAATAGGCCTCAAGATGGAGGCATCGATACTTGAATTAACATTTATTGCTAGGGATCGACACATGCACCCAAAGGATTGCATGTGCAGGCAAAAAAATAGGGAAATAATACATGCACCCAAAGGGTTGCATGTGTGGGGGATTTGAAGTGCATGCACTATCCAGTGCATGGATTGAGAAAGTTAGTGCATACACCAAGAATAAAAGATTACAATGATGAATTAAGTTTAAATGTTATGTAGGATAGATTTGATATAGTCCAATAAACACGATGCAGTCAAGGATAGTGGGAACCCATAGAGTCCAGCAAATATTTGTAACAATAGTCACACAACAAAAGCCCAAAAGGAAAAAAAGGAAATAACTGTCAGATCCTCCTTATTATTTCATAATCAGTTACAAAAGCTTCTACAAGTAACAATACATTCTAGGTATACAGGCCTAATCAAAACCTTCAATAGGTTTTATTTTTGTACGATCTATAAGGCACAATAGCTACATAGACCTTGTACATAAACTTTCTTCCATTTGATCTATAAGATTAGGTCTGAAAAAATGATAAGTTATTGTTCTATTTAGACTTGATTCTATCTTCTTCATCTTGATTATCAAGAGAAACAATTAAAAATATTATAAAGCCTCTGCAAGCCTCATATCGGCCTAAAAATATTATATCTCCTGATGCAAGAAAATATATTACAAGAAATAGGTCAAGACCTAAAATCATAAGGATTCTTATCTAATGAATGGAACATGAATCATGATCCCTCAAGTAGGTTGGCTATGGATGTTGCATCATCAATAAATGATTTATTACACTTCGTTGATTGGCAAATGCCTTTGCAAGATCATAAACACAAGACTAGCCAAAAAATGTGAGGAACAAGATATTCCCGCCAAGAATCGGTGAGATCTCATGCATGAAGCAACTTAAAGATGTGTGATCCTAGGAAAAGGTTCAACACAATGTCACAAACACTCTATAAGGATCACAAGAGAAAAGGATTTGAACTGATCGATCACAAAAAAAAACACCGAGACTGATAAAACTAAAAAATAAGAATACAAATATTTTTGGTTGATGCAATATTTTCAAGAACCCAAGATGCTCCTATATGATAACATCACCCAATTAGGATGTGGTTGAGAGTAGATCCATGTAATGTATATTGATAGCTCCAAGTGGTAGTTGGGTTGGAGTGGGTGGATTAATAGCTACACAATATATCTCATTGTGTGATGATGACTACATTGGTGGGAAGATGGAAAAACAACAACTTTCATCTACATTGAGAGAGGCTATCATTATCTTAGATGACATATGGAGGATCATATATGTGTCAATTTGAGGGGTTATAACTAACTATAACTTGGATTTAGCATACTAATACATGCAATGGGTATTCCCAAAACTTTATATATATTTATATAGACAACTCAAAGCACGTAATGCATTTGGACATGTTCGAGCTTCATTTTTCAGAGGATTAGCAAAGGTCCTTTTGATATATATCCCTCTTGCCTCTTGTTTTCAGACTCACACTCTCATGAGAAATGTGTCATGTTTGCAGAACTTTGGGAGAAATGGCTCAATGGTTTCTTGCTAGAAACCCCACTATTGTGACACATGTCAGTAGTGAAGTTTGAGACAACGTGGTTACATTTTGTTCAATGAATGTGGTGAGGCTAGGTGATTATTATCTATCTAAGGACACATGTTCAATGTTGGATGTAGTTCTTTAACCAACTCAATTATAGCGGTTCCTTTCTAACTACCAAAGCATGATTGATCAAGGTGACACTTTTTGTAGTGCATGCATCATGATAGGGAATATTTTCTTGTTATGGGATTGGTTATAAGAGGGGGAAATATTTGTTTTTTATCTATTGGGTGATTTGAACATAGAGGACAATAACCTAGTTATCAAAAAGACTATTATTTTTTAGTATCTTATTACGACAACTATTTTGCAAGTCTTTGTTTCCATATTGTTTATGTTAATTTGGATAATAGATTGTGCTCGCTGGAGACTTTTAATCTTTGAATTAATATTAAATCTTGGGAGCCTATGCAATTATGAAGCATATAGTTATCTTGTTTGACTCTAGTATTTTCATTTATGTAATTATCTATGATTTTGGATTGTGTTTGATAACTCTTCCAATTATAGTAGTTTGCATATGGAAATTTTCCATGCCTATTATAGTACCAAAGATTAATAGATGAACATGATTTCCGTAAAAGTATTTATTATTTTATGACTTCTATAGATGAGCTTGTGAAATGATATGAATATTCTAGTCTATGTCTTAGACCTGGTTATTATGTTCTCATTTTGACAATGAAGGGATTGTGATATATTATGATAAATTATAAAATAGAATATGCTCTCTAATCTCTGTGATCAATTTTGTTTGATTGGTTAGTGTTCTAAGTTTTCTGAAAGATCTAGAATATCACCTTAGTACAACTTTAATTTAGTTTCCTTCCCCTTCTAAAAACCCCTATTCATGAAGAGCCAACTTCTCAATCCTAGAGATTGTTTCAAATGGTAACATTTTGGTTTAAAATATGTTACCTTTATTGGTTGTAAAATTCAAGATCAACAAACATCGATTGCCAATTCATAGAAACTTGACGAGTCTATATGTAGCTATGCAAAGGAGATTGTTGATCTTACCCTTATACCAAGCATGCTTGATTAGTGCACATAGTTATGTTAAGATTTAGGAGGGCATGGGTTTTCTATTAGATGGGGTAGGGTTTTTGAGGAGGGAAATATCTATTCTTAGAGATACTACATTGTGTTCTAGATGCATAGAGACATGCATATGTGTATACTAGGGTTATCAGAACCTTTGATACAGAGTTATATTATTACATATATGGGAATTCAAACACATAGTAGTGCACAGACCAATAACATCAGAGGAGAAAGAAACAAATGAGCCCCATGTATGCCAATATGGAAGACTCATAAATGCAGGACTTTTGGGATATTAGTGGAGGGTCATCAATGAGATGATGAAGTTTGCATGGCAGAATTAGAGATTGTTTGAGCTTTGGGAAGAGGACATGGTCTATCTTCTATATACACAAATATAGTATAATTTTATAAAGAAAAATATACACATTATTGATTAGTTCTCCCATATAAGGTACATTGTTAATTTGGGGTACAATAGGATATGGCAAAAAGAGAGTTTGTGCATGTACAAATTACTAGAGAGATTAGACCATGGAGTGCATCTATGGACCCATTGTAGATGAGACTTAGTGGGAACAATATGGATCCAATATTGTGGTATCCTACTTGGAATATGTGGAGTATGTTGGGATGAACCCAACATATGCATCATAGTGGTTGGAGAACCTGTCAATACAATTGACCACTCCCAGAGGAATGTATAAGGAGGGGACACAAATGACACTATTTGGATGTCTTTATTAGTAGAATTGATTTTTTTAGGTATTGTCTTTTCCTTAAGTATTAATTAAAGAATAGTTATGCACTCTCAAATGTTATCCTAAAAAATGAGATTTTAGGGAAAGTTCTCAAAAAATTAAAAAAAAATTATGATAATAAGGTAGTGAAGAATGAAATATTATGATGAAGAAATAGAGGAAATAGGTTGAGAATGGTGCAAATGGTTGAAGAAATGAGGTTGAAGGGATCATCACTATGTGTATTACTATAGTGAAAAGGACATTTATACTTAGAGAGAGCATCTTTCGGCATAGGTTTAAAGATTTCTTTCTTGGAATTCATTAACTAAACATACACCTTCTTAGCCACATCTTGAGGAGTATCAAGGTAATCTAAGGTAGGTGTTGGAAGAAGAACATGAAGAGGTGGGTGACAATCAAAATCAACCACCTTAAATTGAGATAGTGAGAAGCCAAATCCACACATATCATGTTTAGGAGATATATGAATTGGATACTTAATACCATGTTCATTAACACCAAGCCCTAAACCCTTATAACCTTGTTTAGCCATCATATTATATCATTTATTGCACATATCTTGTAAAGCTTCTGCAAGAGGTGATTGTTTATTGTGATCATGAGAAAAGGTTGTATACAGTAGAATAATAGGTTTAGAATTAGTTTCTTTTCTCTTCCCTTTAATATCATCATGGATCAGATAAGAAGGGGAAGATAAATCCAAGAATTCTTACACATCTGCATCATGAACCATAGTTTAAGCCTCCTCATAAGTGTGGGAAGAACTAGGAATATCAGATGGAGAATTAGGCATGTTAGGAATGTTAGGAATCATATTAGGAAGGATAGGATTAGGATTAGGAAGATTAGGAACTAGATTAGGAAGGATAGGATTAGGAAGATTAGGAGATGGTGTATCATCTACCAAATTCTTCACATAATCCAAAAGAGTAATAATTCTGCCACATAAATCCTTAATGAAAGTTTTGAAATTAAGAAGACTAGTATTAGTCAATCTCACAATAGCATATGCAAGTGAAACATGAAGAGTGAAAAACATAATGAAATGGATGATACTCTCATAAACATCATAAGTATGATAAAGAGATGCTAAGAGGAGAATAATCAGGAAAATAGCCACACACCAAAGCATCTTAAAGATCTTCATAGTAAATGAAATTCAAGAAATATTGTTATATTTTGTAGAGTATATAGATTTTTTTGTTTTTTGAATTTTAAAATGCAAAGAGCATAAAATAAAGCTAATCTTAGGAAAGAAAGAAAATAATCTAACACCAAAAATAAAGAGTTGTCAATCACAGGTTCACCAAAATGTAAGATATAATGGTGAACACACAAGATAATACAAAGAGAAATCTAACACCAAAAAGAAAGAGTTGTCTATCGCAAGTTCACCAAAATGTAAGATATAAAAATATATGTGGTGATATATTTTTATATCTATGTGATGTGGGTTGAGAATATGTGTGTGTGATGGAAAATGTTGTGGACATACAAAACTTAATAAAACATAAATAATTATCTTGAAAGGTAGCAAATTTGGAAATCATTGTTTTCTGGTGTTTGTACTCAGTTTCAAAAATTTCTACAACCTAATCTGGCCTAGAAACAAAGAGATAGAGAAAACCCATAAACCTTTTTCTTTTCTGAGAAAGGTCAAACTTGACCTAAATACAGGGACACAATCTTGCCCTGGGGCACAATCTTACTCCTTTATGTCAACCTTGACCTGCGCTGCTCCAATAGAAATTCTATTTGTGAATCCCAAAAGTTTACCGAAAAGGGCATCTAGACCTACACTATAATTCACCGCTCCCTACCTATTCCTACAAGAAAAATGGTTTTGTTATTTGGATGAGCGGTTTTCCTTGTTCAAACCCCAGTTTGGAATCAACCTTAAAAATGGAATTGAAATAGAGAATGCTAGCAAGTAGTAGAAGTAGATCTAACAATGAAGCTATGATATTCAATAGATATGCAATTCTATTTTAAATGTAAACAAGTATGTTAATATGAAAGCTTAGACTCAACACTAACAAATGTAAATGAAAACCTCCATGATTGTATGCTTGGAATCTACCTTGAAAGGAGAATGAATAGATCTTGAAGATGAACAAAGGATCTTGAAGGAAGATCACACCACCATGATGGATAGATCTAGGGTTTGAATGATGAATCTTGAATGCTTGAACAAAATCCCTCCAAAGGCTTGAATGCTTGAATCCTTGATCTTCAATGGAGAACTTGGATGTTTGAATGCTTCCTTGATTGATACTGCTTGCTTGAGATCTTGGATATTGCTTGAGTGAGGATGGGTTGAAATGAGAGAGGAAGGCTTCCTTTTATACTAGTCTAGGGCACAAATTTCTAGAGAGGCCGATATAGGAGAATTAAATTCCTATTTAAGTTTTAACCCCTAGAAATGGACCTAAATTAAATATAATTTAAGAGTTTACTATTTCGAAGCCCAAAGCAGCTAACCCAGAAGTGGGAAATAAATCTTTCTGAAACCCGACATCCAAAAACTTTGGAATCTTGAATTTTGGACCTTGGTTCAAGGTTGACGTCGACCTTGACATAGAAGGTTGACCTTGACCCTAAGGTCAAGAATCTCAGGGTTTCAGGCCAGGATGCCAGAATAATGCAGAAAAGAACTGGAGAATGGGGCAGAATAGGGGAAAATGCCAAAAATAAGTTAGAGACCTATTCAAGGTGTTTGACATGACCCCAAACCACTTACTTAGAGGGCTAAACTAGTCCTAAATGGAAGTGCTTCCATTTTTAGATAATACACTTAGCCCCTGCTTTAGCAAGAGTATGGTTTCAATGCAAACTCTTGGTAAAGGAGAAGAAATATCCTAGTGGATTCACAATGAGATAGAATATCACTTAGTTGAGGACATGAGCCCCCAATCCAAGGATTCTAACTCCACATACATGCACGAGGGTGCAAAAACAAAGAGAAAATAAAGACAAAGCTAAAGACACAAAAAGAGGGGTTAGTACAAAAACAAACCCAAATCAACTCGCAAAGGAAACCTTGCTAAGAAATTCTTCCTATACTAATATCATATTTGGAAAGCTATCATAAAAGCATAAATGATTACATAAGAAAGACAAGATAAATACTATAAATAACATAGCTTCATGATCTAATCCTACTAGCATGAAAGCAAAAAAGAGAGAAAAGAGAGAGTGATTACCTTTCCCAGTAAGATGCCCACCTTACCGTGAATCACCAAGGAGGGAGAGCCCAACAGGTAGAAAAACCTAATAGTTCACCTAAAAACCACTCCTTGTAGTTGTAGTGCATCTTCTGACGAATTTTGGAATACCCATAGATCCACCTTCTTGTATCACTATGGAATATAAAATGCGTGTCTCTTTAGGATTTAGCAACTTATGTGTGTTACCTTCAGAGGATTTAGCATATTTGAAATTGAAAATGGGTGTCTCTTTAGGATTTAGCAACTTATGTGTGTTACCTTCAAAGGATTTAGCATATTGAAAAATTGAAAAATGCATGTCTCCTCAGGATTTAGAAACTTATGTGCGTTACCTTTCGAGGATTTAGCATATTGAAAAATTGAAAAGTGCGTGTCTCTTCAGGATTTAGCAACTTATGTGTGTTACTTTCTAAGGATTTAGCATATTTGAAATTGAAAGCATAAGGGAGACCCTATATATGCCCCCTCCTTATCATGGCTATCTACTAGACATGATAAGGAAGAGGAGGAGGATACCTACTTCACAAAGTAAGGAGATATCCTGTTTAACAATAATGTACACTATATTCTTAGTGAAGGATATTAACCCTTACATCCAAGAGCATAGATGATCGTGAAAAAGGATATGTCACTTATGGAAAAAGGATCATCAAAGAGAAAGAGATCTTATGAACAAGACCCCCACTGTAGAGGAGTGCTTTAGATAAAATATCATCTTTCAAAGAAAAGCAAAGAGGGATCAAAGATTCAATCATCAAGCCCCCTATAAACAAGAGGAAGAGGAATATTGGAACAAAGGAATCAAAATCTAACCCTAAAAAAAGGGCAAGAGTTTATAAAGAACATAATTTGCAAAATAAAGAAGAGGTGATTACCTAGGATAACAACCTCTCACATAAAAAGGATATCCATAGCCAAAACATCAGTCAATATAATGAAATAATGTTGAAAAATAAACAAATTCCACTAAGCTAGGGAAAGCAGATCCCTAAACAAAGAGAAAGAAGGAAGACCTTGCCCCCTAGGGATGAAATCAAGGGATACCTTTGCAAAACAAATGTCTTTGAAAAAGATATCTTGAATAAGAGATCTACGGATGATTATGAACATAATACAAAACCATAGAGATGAAATATAGAAAGGATAACCAATTAATCTAAAAAAAAGATACATACTAAGAGCATAATGGATCCTAGAGAACTGGAAGAAATACCTCTTGCCCCCTAGCCCAAAGACAAGAGGAGAAAAAGATCTACATTATGGAAGAGTAAAGGGGATACCCCTTATAAAAATTATGAAGGAATTGTAAAACCGCACAAGAGTGGGATATAATTCCTAAAGCAGCTCTTTCTCGAACATATAACTTGAAATGCACACAATCAACAAGTAAATGTGTATTACTATAGTGAAAAGGACATTTATACTTAGAGAGAGCATCTTTCGGCATAGGTTTAAATATTTCTTTCTTGGAATTCATTAATTGAACATACACCTTCTTAGCCACATCTTGAGGAGTATTAGGGTAATCTAAGGTAGGTGTTGGAAGAAGAACATGAAGAGGTGAGCGATGATCAAAATCAACCACCTTAAATTGAGATAGCAGAAAGCCAAGTGCATGCATATCTTGTTTAGGGGATATATGAACCAGATACTTAATACCATTTTCTTTAACACCAAGCCCTAAACCCTTATAACCTTGTTTAGCCATCGTATTATATCATGTAGTGTACATATCTTGTAAAGATTCTATAGGAGGTGATTGCTTATTGTGATCATGAGAAAAGGTTGTATACGATGGAATAATAGGTTTAGAAGAAGTTTCTTTTCTCTTCCCTTTAATATCATCATGGATCAGATAAGAAGGGGAAGATAAATCCAAGAATTCTTACACATCTGCATCATGAACCATAGTTTGAGCCTCCTCATAAGTGTGGGAAGAACTAGGAATATCAGATGGAGAATTAGGCATGTTAGGAATGTTAGGAATCAGATTAGGAAGGATAGGATTAGGATTAGGAAGATTAAAAAATAGATTAGGAAGGATAGGATTAAGACTAGGAAGATTAGGAGTTGGTGTATCATCTACCAAATTCTTCACATAATCCAAAAGAGCAATAAGTCTGCCACATAAATCCTTAATGAAAGTTTTGAAAGTAAGAAGACTAGTATTAGTCAATCTCACAATAGCATAGGCAAGTGAAACATGAAGAGTGACAAACATAATGAAATGGATGATACTCTCATAAACATCATAAGTACAATAAAGAGATGCTAAGAGGAGAATAATCAAGAAAATAGCCACACACCAAAGCATCTTAAAGATATTCATAGTAAATGAAATTCAAGAAATATTGTTATATTTTGTAGAGTATATAGATTTTTTTATTTTTTGAATTTTAAAATGCAAGAGCATAAAAGAAAGCTAATCTTAAGGAAAGAAAGCAAATAATTTAACACCAAAAAGAAAGAGTTATCTATCATTGGTTCACCAAAATGTAAGATATAAAGGTGAACACACAAGATAATACAAAGGGAAATCTAACACCAAAAATAAAGAGTTGTCTATCGCGGGTTCACCAAAATGTAAGATATAAAAATATATGTGGTGATATATTTTTATATCTATGTGATGTGGGTTGAGAATATGTGTGTGATGGAAAATGTTGTGGACATACAAAACTTAATAAAACATAAATAATTATCTTGAAAGGTAGCAGATTCGAAAATCACTATTTTCTGGTGTCTGTACTCAGTTTCAGGAATTTCTACAACTAGATCTAGCTTGGAAACAAAGAGACAGAGAAAACCCAAAAACCTTTTTCTTTTCTGAGAAAGGTCAACCTTGACCTAAATATGGGGGCACAATCTTGCCCTAGGGTACAATCTTACCCCTTTATGTTGACCTTGACTTGTGTTGCTCCGACAGAAATTCTATTCGTGGATCCTGAAAGTTTACCGAAAAGGGTGTCCAGATCTACATTGTAATTTGCTCTTTCATACCTATTCCTGCAAGAAAAATATTTTTGTTGTGTGGATGAGGGGTTTGCCTTGGTCAAACCTTGATTTGGAATCAACCTTAAAAATGGAATTGAAATAGAGAATGGTAGCAAGTAGTAGAAGTAGATCTAACAATGAAGCTATGATATTCAATAGATATGCAATTGTATTTGAAATGTAAACAAGTATGTTAATATGAAAGCTTGGACTCAACACTAACAAATGTAAATGAAAACCTCCATGATTGTATGCTTGGAATCCACCTTGAAAGGAGAATGATTAGATCTTGAAGATGAACAAAGGATCTTGAAGGAAGATCACACCACCATGATGGATAGATCTAGGGTTTGAATGATGAATCTTGAATGCTTGAACCAAATCCCTCCAAAGTTTTGAATGATTGAATCCTTGATCTTCAATGGAGAACTTGGATGTTTGAATGTTTCTTTGATTGCGAATGCTTGCTTGATAATGCTTGAGATCTTAGATGTTGCTTGAGTGAGGGTGGGTTGAAATGAGAGAGGAAGGCTTCCTTTTATACTAGTCTAGGGCACAAACTTCTAGAGAGGTCAACATAGGAGAATTAAATTCCCATTTAAGAATTAACCTCTAGAAATGGACCTAAATTAAATATAATTTAAGAGTTTACTGTTCTGAAGCCCAAAACAGCTGACCCAGAAGCGGGAAACAAATATTTTTGAAACCTGACATCTAAAAACTTTGGAATCTTGAATTTTGGACCTTGGGTTAAGGTCGAGGTCGACCTTGACCTTGAGGTCAAGAATCTTAGGGTTTCAGGTTAGGATGCCAAAATAATGTAGAAAAGAAGTGGAGAATGGGGCAGAACAAGGGGAAAAAGCCAAAAATAAGTCAGAGACTTATTCAAGGTGTTCGACATGACCCCAAACCACTTACTCAGAGGGCTAAACCAGTCCTAAATGGAAGTGCTTCCATTTTCTGATGATACAGTGTCAATATGAGGGGTTTTAGTTTACTACAACTTGGATTTAGCATACTACTACATAAAATGGGTATTCCTAGGACATTAATTTCCAATTCATGGGAGCCTGATGAGTCTATATGAAACTATGAAAAGGAGGTTGTTGATATGACCCTTATACCAAGCATGACTTATTAGTGTGAGGTTATGTTGAGATCTAGGAGGGCATATATTTTATATTAGATGTGATAGGGATTTGGGGGAGGGAACAATCTAAGCTTGGGGATACTATGTAATCACCTAAAAATGGTCAAGATCAATTCAAGTGAGCAACTAAGGCAAAATCAAAGCATTAATTGCAATCAAGCCAAAATCCAATAATAATTGAAAATCAAAAGCCAATAAATGGATTTAAATCAAATAAATCAAGATAAATCATTTAATTATGTAATTAATCTAATTAATTGTATAGTTCAATTTAAATCAAATCAACCCATTCAAGGGGTGCACATGGATAAACAAATCAATTTAATTCAATTATTAAATCCCTATTTTTCCCTCACCCACCACATGGGAGGAAAATGCCTCAACTAATGAGAATTAAGGACTGGACTCACATGGATCAAGCTCAAATCAAATCTCCATCACACATAAGGTGAGAGCATATTAACCATTCCTTTTGTCTCTTTGTCCCAAGATTTGAGGACAAACCATTTAAATTGTCCCTAAAGGTGGAACCATGGACTTAACCTTAACACAACCATGATCAAATTAACTCCACCCCCTATGCTTGCCAAAATCTATAAAAGAAAGACCAAAATCAGGAGAAATCAATCCACACATCTGAGAATTGCATTAAACCTCTTGAGATTTTGAGCTAGAAAGGCAATTTTAGGCTTAATTGAGCATAGTTTCTTTGAAATAGGATAAATTAGTTTAATATCTTATCATTTTCTCATTTTAGAGCTATCAGTAATCAAGGCTTACTGAGAGCTTATCATTAGCATATCTAAATAGAGATCCATAGTGTGTTCATTGTCTTTATTTACAATTAAATAACTCACTATTTTGTGGTTAATTTAGTTATTTGTTCATTTATTGATGAACTAACCCTATAAAGGTACTTTCCACAGTACACAAAATGGTGCCTACCATGGGGCATTAGGCCTCAAACAGTTAAATTTAGGAGAATTTGTTAGATTTTTATCATTTTCTTATTTTTAACTCTATTTTATAGGTAAAGCGGCACATTCAAGAATTCCTGCAGCACTTCCAAGCTATTCTGGAGTGCATCCAATGCCTTAAACAATGCATTCAAGATAAATAGTTGCACCTTTGCATGAAGAAACAACACATCTAATAACTTTTGTCTTCTATCTTTATTTCTTTCAGCGCGTTCACCCTGACTCTGAAGCGCATCCAATCCATCCTGCAGTGCTTTCAAAGTTTCATTTATGTGCATTTACTTAATTAAACAACAGATTCAATTTTTGTTTCTGTGCATTTGATATTTTTTGCAGCGCATTATAGGTTTTAGACAACACATTTAATCATTTCTACAATGCTTTTGACTATTTTTTAAATTTGAAAAATATGACAACCGGAAATGTATTTCCTATTTTTTTTTATGGCACGACATAAAAAGGTCAAAAATCCATAGAGCAGAAATAACAATGAGGATAAAACAATAGCAAGGAGGATCAACAAGGAGAACATAGCACATATAAATCACGTTTTGGAGGATTCCAAGTAAGAAGGTAAGGAATATGAATACTATTTACAAGTTATCAATTCTTATAAATCAAATTTTGTTTCCTTGAATTGGATTTTTATGCCTTGATCATTTTTAGTTAAAATTGAAAACTAAGACTTAGAATTCATTTTTGCTTATTTTACTTCATTTTTCTTGGTTGTGTTGAGTAACTATTTTGAAGAAGAGGAAAAGGAGCTGGAACAATCACCACTAGGTGAGTTGAAAACATGAAAATATCAATAAAAATGCCCCTAGCCTTAGCTAGCTTCAAAATAAGGTATGCCTTGAAACTTTGGTGATTTTTTGCTTAAATTATGGCATTTTCACTTTGAATCTAGTAATTAGAACAACCTCCTATTATTTGATAAATTTGGTAATAGGTCTATGCTCTTCACTTTTCAAGTGAATCAAAATGCCAAACCTACCAAATTTCTTGATTAAAATAAAGGCTATGGAATAAACAAGCATTTAAAATAAAAAATCCCTTGTTTGTGGAGGAAAGTAGAAATACTTAATTCCCATTAGTTAGAGGGATTGGTGAATTAAACATTGTTAATTGTGCTTGGGAGTGTAATTATAGTAGGGATATGCTCTTCACCTTTTGGTGAATCAAACTCCCAAACCTATCTCTTCATTTCATTTATTCACTTTACATGAACATGCTAGAACTATAGTGGGCTTGCCTCCCGAGAAATTGCCTTAACAAGACCGATGAGAGGGACAAACCAAAGTGAGATATAATTACCTTTTCCTCAATAATCCAACCCACTATAAAATAAAATGTATTCATCCTTAATGGGGTGAATGACAAAAGGATATTAAGTATCGAACTTCCTCGAGTAGTCCTTCGGGATTGCGCAAAACTTTGACATACTGATGGTGGGGGCCCCTTATTTTTGGGGGATGAAACTTCATATATCTTTTGAAAAAAATCTTTAATAATAGTACCTTTTTAACTTAGAAATCCTACCTTGTTAAAGCCATGCTTACGAGCCAATTTGACAACTAGGTAGATTGCTTGGAGTTACTTATTGTTGGAAACCCATGATAACATTCAAAAATTTTAAACACTTTGTGTGTAGAGGGTTAAAAAGACAAGTGTACTTGTGATTGATTTGTTTGAAGATACATATAACAAGTGAG
Organism: Chamaecyparis obtusa; assembly: GCA_027943335.1. Taxonomy (NCBI): domain Eukaryota; kingdom Viridiplantae; phylum Streptophyta; class Pinopsida; order Cupressales; family Cupressaceae; genus Chamaecyparis; species Chamaecyparis obtusa. The sequence goes on from BSBK01004169.1 coordinate 93,456, forward strand.
AAACATCCATTTGAAAAATTATCTCATATTTTAATATCTTCTTAAAAAGAACAATCACCAAATTTGGGGAAAATAATTTCAATTCAAACCTTTGTTGATGTCGGTTTTCACACGATCACACAAATTGAAAATATCCTTACAAGAAGATGACACTTGCATAAAAAAAGAGGTCCCCGAATTCACGTTTCAAACTCCTTCGATTGAAACTCAAGAATAAGAGGATAGTCTCCCAAACCCATTTGAAGAAAGAGTCAATCCAATGGATCGAAACACTACATTTTATGACTATCTTCATGGAGGAAACAATGAAGAGAAAGGAGAAATGAACGAAGGAACCACTAATCAAATGAACCAAGGGCCAAAAGAGACAATCAAAGAAAGACTGAATAGGGTGGCCCAAGATCCTGAATTCCTTGAAATTATGGAGAAACTTTTAGAGAGAAATGAGGAAATATATTTTCTTAACTTAGCCCAATCAAGGGTCAAAATTCCTCATGATTACGATATTGCAACACTTAAGAAAGATGAGGAAGAGGAGAATCCTTTAGGTGCTATGAATAAATAACTCAAAGTGTTTCAAGCACAAATTGAAACTATGAAGAAAGCGACTGAACCAAAGCCCTTTTCCATTGAGGATTTATGCCCATTTCCATTTGATAGGAGTTTGGTTATGGAACCTTTCCCGCTTAATGTGGTCTTTCCTAAATATGATAAATACATGGGTAAATCAAACCCTCAAGACCATCTAAGATAATTTTGTGCCTTAAGTATAGAATTCATGCATGATACCACCTATTTAATGAGGCTATTTCTGAGAAGCCTAGGAGGCCAAGCCATAGAGTGGTTTTCCAAATTTCCCCAAGGAATTAAAATGTTTTAAGAACTAACCTCTAAATTTGTGACTCATTATTCCTATAACATAGAGCACAAAATCACCATGCTCAATTTATGCGATACAAAATAAAGAGATGTTGAGTCTTTTCTAGGGTTTCTCCAAGATGGAGAATGGTTTTCGCTCGATATCCATGAAATATACCTGAAAAACAAAAGATGGAGATCTTCATGAATAACCTAAACATGGAGATGAACTATAGGATCCAACTTCAATGTCCCCCTGCATTTGAAAAGATTATCGAAAATGGGATAAAAATTGAAGAAGTGTTGGTAAAAAGAGGTGAAATTAAATTATTCAAAGACAATAAAGGTTATACCAACACTAACAACAACCATAACTTAAATAATAATAATAATAACAAAGGAGCCAACAATAATAATGATAAACCAAGATTATAGTTGAAAAACACCAATAAGAATCTTGTGAATGATGGAGTTGTGGAAGCACACGACTTAAAGGCTACTCGTTTTAATTTATCAAGTGGGTCAAATCAAACATATAATGTTAATCAAACGACCAAAAATCCTGCTAACAATAACAACAATCACAAAAAAACAACACCAAAAACAACCCTTTCAACAATTCAAATGTCAATAAGCCTAAACCTTTCTTTCCCGCATTCCAAACAAGGAAATTCACATTCCTAGGTGAGCCATTGGAAAATTCTTTGAGAGCTCTCGTGGCCAAAAAAATCATTGTTCTACCTAAATCAAGGCCATATGAGCCTCAAGTCAAACCAACATGGTGGAATGACTTGCATCATTGTGAATATTATTGTAACAAAGGACATAAGACTAACAAATGTATGAAGTAAAAACATTTAGTACAAGACTTAATTGATGATGGTACCATAAAGGTAGAAGGACCTCAAAACACTGAGGATCACACAGCTTTCAAGAACCCTTTCTTAAATTATGAAAAGGGGGAAACATAAAATGCTAACCACAATAACAAAAGGGGTAATGAAAAGGTAAATTTTGCCCATACTTATGACAATACCATAAATTCCCTAAGTGGTTGTGAGAATGCAATCAATGTGATTGTGGTGAAGGAAAAAAAAAAGGAAGCAACATCTAATGTTGTGACTAGGGGGAAAGCATAAAAAATCACTCTACCAGGAGGTGCCCCTAGAATCATCCTACCTAATCAAACATCCCCTTCTTCAAAACAATACAATTTGGTAGATCAACTTCAATGAAATCCTATGCAAATTTTCATTTTAGAGTTACTAAAAATTTCACCTACTCATAAAGAGATTTTGGAAAAGGCCCTTGTTGAAACCAATGTACCTTTGAATTTGGATGTGGACAAGTTTCAAAATATGGTAGGACACCTTGTTGCACCTCACTGTCTATCCTTTTTTCAGCAAGATGATATGTCTGTAAATCATCCACAAAACTTGCCATTTCATATTGAGGTGTTAATCCATAAACATAGGGTTAAGAGAGTCCTCATTGATGGGGGAGCTAGCCTAAACATCTGCACATTAAACCTTGTCAAAGCCTTAGGATATTCTGAGGAAGCTATTGACCCTAAGAGAAAAATAACTATTAAAGCTTACGATGATGAAGAAAGGGCATCTAAATGGATAATAGTACTCCCCATTTGAGTTGGTCCAATGTAAAAAGAAACCATTTGTCAAGTCTTAGATCTAAAACTAACCTATAATATCCTATTAGGAAGGCCATGGATACACAAAATGCAAGCGGTACTCTTGACATACCATCAATGCTTGGAATTTCCTTATATGAGAAAAGAAGCCATGGTGAGTGGAGATTTGAATCCATTCCAATATTGTAATAAGATTAAACCCATAAATGTCTCATTAGTCCCCCATAATGTAGAAGGATCTATATCAATAAAGATAGAACAAGGAAAAATCTCAAAGGATCTTCCATCCTTAAAAGGCAAAGAGAAGGTAGAGAAAGAAGATGTTATTGTTGAAAATCACCAAATTCCCACTAACTTAGCTACATCGACTAAGGGAAAGGAGAAAGTTAGTGAGGAACGTAATCATGAAGAAAAAGAAGATCAAGAAAAATCTACTCAATTCCACACCAAGGAGGCCCATTATCAAAAAATGGATAACATGATGAAGAGTTTTGAGAAACAATGAAAAATCAAACAAAAGGGTGTGGGTGAATACTCTTTATCTATGATGGATTTACCCTTATCTCCCAAGTCCCATGGAAAACCCTCTAGCCTACATACACCCCATAAATACAATGACCACTTTGTAAGGGCTAGTACTTCATTTATGGATGAAAAGGATAATAAAAATTTGAAATGGCTATATAAAGATGATGAATCAAGTGCCCATGAGAAACAAATTCAAAATATTAGTATCCCTACTCATCAATAAGGAAAAGGTTTTCAAATAATGAAAAAAATGGGATATAAAGGATAGTGACCTTTGGGTATAAGGAATGAAGGGTTAATTGAGCCCATCAAAATGTCTTGGAGGGATAGCAAAGAAAAATCTAGATTAGGGTATCTTGAACAAGGATATACTAAAAAGAGATACCTCATGATCCATGATCAAATTCTACAATTAGGATCACAAAGTGATGAAGATTCAAACAATTGGGAGTGGGATTCATTGTTAATTGAATCTTTCCAAGATAAAGAGGTGGATGTAATTCACACTTATTCTCCCAATAAAGGAAAATAACAAGAAATATCTTCAAGATCAAGTTATAATCAAGCATCAAGTTCTAATCAAGAAGTTCTAGAAAATGTCCCAAATCAAGAAGCCAAAGAAAATCAATGTGTAGGAGAGCCTTATGTACCATCATGGATACCTACTATAGAAGGATCTAGCGATAGGTTTAATCCAAGATATTTTTACCCATCAAAAACCCAAGAGGATTCAAGTGAGGAGGATTTTGTTGGCAAGTTGTCTATACTGATGTATATGACTTAATATAGTGTTGTCATTATGGCAACAAAGTCATATAGCAGTTTGGAGTCAGTGCACTTGAAGAGAAGATCAAAAATCAGTTAAGTGTTGAAGGCTGGACAGTGTACAAAGTTCCTGCATCTCAGAGAATTAGCGCACGTGCGTACATAAGAATTATGGTATGCACCCTAGAAGTTAAGTTGGTTAGACTATATTCTTGCTTAGTCTAAGAGCACATGATCAAATGTGCAAGGATGAGAAAGTTACAGTCAGTTGAAGTTGCATAGCCAGTGTGTGCCAGTGAAGAACGGAGTATGAAGCTGACAGTTAGTATTTTGGTTTGTGGTTATAATATAATGTTGTAAAGGCTATGCACCTATTTTATTTAGGTTGCCAACATATATACTTGATTGTTTGTAAGAACGCTTAAGCCAATTAATTTGGAAGCATTGTATGTAATAGGTCTAAGGGCTGACATAGTTGTTTATTTTGTATGAGCGTATAAATATAAGGTGCGCCCATTGTATTCGGTATGGAAGTTGATAGAGAGTTATAAGAAGCATAGAATAAGTGTGCAAAGACACTAGAATATGTATTAGTTATTTTCTAGAGGTCAAAGCATCAACGCATCAAATGAAATGATCTGACAAGCAGTGTCACAGTGATAGTTCATCCTGTAGATTTAGTGTGTATCTGAGATCAGAAGGTTGTAGCCTTCACCACTTAAGCAGTGAGCTCTTGGATAGTGCATCCTCTCCCCTAATAGGGACAATTGTTAAAGACTCCTAACAGGGTCCAACCATTAACAAGGTCTATTGTAATTAAAGCATTGTAAAGCAACTCCTAACAGGGTTAAGGATCTTCTAACAAGGATCACAAAACACTAGAGCAGAATATTAGTGGGTGTCAATTCCCACCGAGGTTTTTACCTATTTGGGTTTCCCTATAACCATATTGGTGTCATGTGTTGATTTCATGTTTCATGTTTATGTAAATGTTTAATTCAATACTTAAGCATTTAAGTTCAGTATAAAGATTAAAGTGAAAAGTTAAAATACAGTGAACATTGATTCACCCCCCCCTCTCAGTGTTCCCATTCCTAACAATTGGTAACAAAGCTCTGGTCCTCAACATAGAAGTTTAACCACTTGAGGAGATCATGGACAAAGCAGAAATGAAACATCTAAAAATAAATCTTGAAGCAACTCTTGAAGACCTAGACAAATCAGAAAGAGAAATTGAAGAACTAAAAGAAAAAGTCAGTGATGCACAGTTGGTTATCAAAAGGGTAAGAAAGTATTTGAAAGAATGCTCTACCAGTGATCTAGGAGCAAAGGTCAAGAAGTTAAATGAAGAAAATGCATCTATGAAAGAACTACTTGAAGAATTTGATGATAAGCTGATCAACAATCAGGAAGTCTACAATGAACAAGTCAAAGAGAACCTTCAACTCAATGAAGAACTAAGGAAAGAAAATATGGAAATCTTGGAGCTAAGGAATAGCAAAGAAAGCTTGGAGTCTGAATTGAAAGCAACAAAGAATCATATTGACAAGGTACACACAAGTTTTGATTTGATAGAATCTTAGTTGTATGCAAGAAGAGCCAAAGGAGACACTAGCTGTATTGGATACAATGAAGCACAAAATTAGATTGACAACATGCGAGAAAGAAAGGATTCACAAAAGGACTCTATTGATGCTAAAAATATTGAAGATCAAACCAAAGATAATGGTGGACCACCTAAGAATGAGTGCAAGCAAGTAGAACGCACTTGTTTTGCATGTAACAAGCATGGACACATTGCAAGGAACTGTATAGAGGTAAGACCTTTTAATGGTTACTGTTATTCATGCAATAAATTTGGTCATAGAGCTATGAATTGCAAGACTAGCAAGAAGAACAGGATTCAACATGATCAGAGAAATCAGAATCAGACAAATACAAGAAGTTCTCAGAATGTTACATGTCAGATATGTAACTATAATGGTCACTCAGTGAGACAATGGAGATTGGTGACTCATGTCAATGCACCAAGGAATATACGACCTCCATTCATTTGTCACTCTTGTAACAAAGCTAGACATATCTCAAAGTTCTGTAGATTAAGGACACAAGGTCAAGAAAGCCCTAAAAAGGCCAAAGAACCAATTTTGGATCTTGAAGGAGAATTTAATTTTGTCAAAGCCTCAGATGATGTGAGCATGATTTGGTTAGAGAAAAATAAGGACAAGACTAATGAGAATGTATTGGATGCATCTGCAATGGACGCACCCTCTACATCTGGATGAATGGCCCTCAGAGTCATAGGGGGAGCTAATTTAGCTCTAGACCCCTGCATGGATGGTATACTCATCCTCAAAGTATGCACATTTGGACTTAAGCTTTTGGAGTATAAAGCTACCTTTGTGCAAGAGCAGACATGCTGATTGTGAACATAACTCAAGTTGGAAATTTTGAAGTGACAGCCTGGTTTACGTGACTTGCATTAATGGCAGAATTCTCACTTCAAGTACACATAAAGTTGTTTGATTACTCATTGCATTCAAATTCAGGGCGATAGGAGAGCAAAAAGAGCCTTAGAAGTTGTTGTGAAGACTTGGAGATTGATCTATCAGTATTTTGTAGTAATTATCAGTGCATTTGGTTGGTTGCAGAAACCCTAGTTTGATGCACCAATTCAAAAGTCTTCGGATCATCTCAGAGTACAGTTGGAAAGTGATTAAAAAAGTAAGTCATGGCCACTCCCATAGTTTTTGATGTTGTTGAGAAGAAGAGATATGTATTCAAGAAACATCCCTTCAAGTCAACCCTAGATGATTTAGAGGAAGCATCCTCCCACACGCGTATGGGTGTTATGCATGTGGAAGACATTAGGGCTTATATCTATTGTAAGAAAGAACCAGTAGGGTTGGATAGGCTAAGGGTGCACATGGATACCATGTTGAAATCAGATAAAACATTCATGGATGAATATGCTAAATGGAATGATCACCCTTTAGTTGAGTATGCTATGGCATATGAATTATATGAGACATAATGGATAAAGATTTTATTGAGCAGGATTCATGATGATTTTTTTTGGATTGGTGATGTGCCAGTGAGGATCACTAGTGACTTGATATATGAGATGACAGGCCTTTCTAGGATAGGTGTCGTCCTTCCTATGGGCAAGGATGTCAGAAAGATTGTTGAAAAAACATGTAAGTCAACGAGCAATAGGCACGGCTTGACAATCGAGCCTATTGAACAAGCAAACATCAAATTGATGTCTATGATACTAGGATATAGGTTTCATCACACCAACAGGGTGAATAGTGTGTCTGCGGACACTATTCTAGCAACCATCAGACTTGTGAAGGAAGATGGAGAGTTCAACTTGTGTGAGATCTTGTGCACATAGTTGATTGATAACATCAAGGCCATCAAGCATGATAAGACCAAAAGATTCAGGTTTGGGTCTTTAATCATTTACATGTACCTTCACATTATTGGGAGAGTATCAGATTTGTATTTGGACAAGTTGAATCCAACCATGCCACAAATATCTAACAAAGCATCCACAGAGAGTACATTGTGTTAGGCCATTTTTCTGTCATAAAAAAATCTTATGAAAATGGCCTAAATCCACAATGTGTTCTTTATTGCCTCCTGCCCTGTGTTCCTCATGTTGTCACCAGGCTCTGGTCCAAGTTTCACGTGCTAAATCATAAAATCCTGAAAGTTATCCAAATTCTAGGTCTGCTGGAAATATTTTCAAAATCTGCCACAGTGTCAAAAACCCACAGTGTTTACAAAAATCCATGTTGTTTTCGATCTATTGCCAATAACCTACGTTGTTTTCAACCCTTTGTCTTCTAGCTTTGCACGCTTATCCTTTGGCGTTGGAAACTCTATGTGTTTTCGGTCTTTCGCTGTGTCGAAAACCCTGTGTGTTTTTGACCTCGCAGTTTCTTGTTTGTTGGTTGTTCCCTAATTGCACAAGTGTGATGGGTGGTGGGCCTGAGTTTTCAAAGGCTTTTCTCTAATTGGTTGTCACATGGCCACATGTCAGACTTCTCTGACATGCGATCATGCGACTGCTTACCACCTGTCCATGTGGGCTCGATTCTTCAAGCGGCAGGGAAGGAGATCGACGGTTGGTGTGTGATCGCAAGGAATATTCTTTCCCCTTGCGATCATGCACCTGCCATTGATTTTGTTTGCAGAGTGCGATGGTCCCGATGTCAGAGGGGAGGTGAAGATGTGTTCTGATTGGCCATCGCATGGCCGCATGTCAGGTTTTTCTGACATGTGATCATGCGACCACCTGCCACTTGTCCGCGTGGTCCTAGCTCTTCATTATGTTCGGCTGCCTGGTGGTTAGTCTTCTTCTGGAAACCTGGTGACTTGCGGGTTTCTCCTTGTTGCTGAATCCTGACGGTTAAGTCCCTAGCATCTAGCGACTTGGCTGGTGGTTAAGTTTTCCACAGTCGCGTAGTCGCTAGATGGTGGGCCCAGAATTTTCTTAAGCAAAGTGACTTTGTGGGAGATCAATGATTGCCGCATGATCATGAGGAATATTCCTCTCCCTTACGATCATGCGACCGTCATTCGATCTGATACTATTTTGGGCATGGGTCCAATGTTGTGACTGGGCGGTATTCTACCAATAGTGTTGTGACATATAGCGTATGGCAGGCCCAGGTCTAAGGTGTGGTGATAGGTGGCATCATGCATTGCAGTTGCGGAGTTAATGGTGGGGTCTGAGGTTTGGTGGAGTGGATAAAGTTTAGCGGCCTGACAAATTTGCTTCTTGTCGCGGGTTCGCGGGATGATTTGGCGGTTCGCTAGTTGGTCTGGTGACTTGGTGATGAGTGGTCATATGGTTGCTGAGTATAACTAGAGTTAAGATTTTCATTCCGTGACTGGGATATTGCCTTGTCGCCAGTTCATAGAATGAAACCCGAGGTGCTTGATGGGTTAAGATCTGAAGCCCGAGAATATGAGATCTACGGTCGGGACTTAATTGCCGATCTCCGATCGAATTAGGATTGCCGATGTGCTGCTGATGCCAAGACTTAGCCGTTGGAGTTTGAATTTGAATCTTAGAGACATTTCCAGTGACCAGGAAGGACCAAAATTGATGACAAAGGGGGCCAGAGTTGGTGAGATTGATCTTCTCCGCCATTCCGATGTGGTCTAGGGTGCCATGAGTGATTGCAGGGATTTGTGCCATGTGGCGGAGGATAGTTTTTCTTGGCTCGAGGTGTTTTTGCAATAAATTTTGTGAGTGTTGGGTGAAACCCTAACCCTAGCCTTAGCTATTTGTAGCTTGTTGCAACCTGTTATGGGTTTCCTAGGCAGCTAATGGTATAAAGTGTCAAAATTTTGACTTGTTGAGGGTTCCATTCTATTTGGTTCCTATGGGAAGTGAAGAATTTTGTCGCATTGTAGGAGGCTGAATAGAATTTCTGGAAATCTTTTGCAGGTTATTGAAGTGATAGTCTCATTTTTTGGTATAGACATGTACATGCCTCATCATACTTAATACAATTGCTTCAAGCTTTCAAGTCTCTCCTTGGTGTTAGTCATATGAGTTTTGGATTTTCTAATCCATTGCATTGGGTTGCCTTTGCATATGTTCTAGTCTTTAGTTCTTGATCTAGGATCAAGCGAAATATACTTTAGATAGGGCATAGATTCAGTTTGGTTGTCTACAGAAGGATTTTACAAGTAGTGGATGGGCTGGAATAGTTGTATTTATGGCTTTGAGTCTTTGACAGTAGTTGGTTCATGTCTCTATACTTGCATTTGATGTGTTGCCCAATAGATAATGGCATTGATCAAGGATTAGTATATTCAGTTGAGTCCAATGTTTGATGGGTTTTGGCTATTTCCTGCATCTTTAAATCAATTCCTTTTCCCTTTCATGTTGTTAGTGTAGGTATCTAGTTTTCATACTCATTCCATGTAAGTAGGGTTATTGCATGAGATATTGGTTTCATTTGAGGTACGAAATACCTATAGGAGTTTGAGAACCATTCCACAGTCAGTAACCTGCAGGCCTGTAGTGTGACACAAGTTGTATGAGTGTGCAGATGAGGTACACCCGCCTGAGTGATGTGGAGCTCAAAGAAGGAGGATTTCTCTCTATCCTCATCAATTGGTTTGTTTTTCTTGTCAAGCTTGAGTGCCTAACCTGTGTTTCTAGCCCAACTATTTCATTCAAGTTTGGTCCTGCAAGGAGAAGAACCAACACATTGAGAGATTATGTAACATTGGAATTGAAGACCTTCATGGTTAAGATGCAAATGAGATATAGAATTCCAGAGAGCATTGTGGAAAAGTATAAGGATACTATTTTCTTTATGGTAGAAATAGACACTACTTGTATGGAAGCTATTGAGCCAAGAACTAAGTGGATTCATACACTTGGTTATGAGGTAGAGGAACAGGTCCTTGAAGCATATGCATAGGTTCTACTATCAGCCCCCAAAGATCCCAATGAACCTAGGTGGGGAACTTATGAGGAAAAGACAAGGGAAGTTGATGCTAAACTAAACAACGCAGAAACTAAGAGGAAAGCCTCTAAGATTACATATGAGATACTCAAAATTCATGGAGTAACATAATTAGACCTTGGCAAGGCAAGGGAAGAAAAGATTTCTTTGGAAATTGAGAGCACATCCACAAAAGATGCTAAGTCTGATGATCCTAAGTTGAAAAAGGTAAAGATTGAGAAGACTGATGATCCAAAGGATAAATAGGGTAAAATTGATGATATCAGTCTTGTACCCACTATTACAATTGATATTGAGTCCATAGATGCATCTCCTAAGATGCCCAAGAGGAGAAAACAAATCGCCACAAATCACCCTTCAGCTATAAGTGCAGCCACAAGAAGCAAATTGAAAAATGTGCATTCGCCTCTGGAAGTAGGATTCATACCTAGTCTTCAAGTGTTAAGGATGAGAGTTGTAGATGAAGGAAGGCTAGATCAGATAGCCAAGTTCTATGACAAATATCATGAAATTGATAAGTCAGAGATTCATGAAATGCTGATTAAACACATGATAAAGTTCAAGAAGATAGTTCTTGAATTGAAAACAACAATTCTAGATAAGGTATGGGAGATAATAGATACCTTGAAGAGACAAGCCACTGAAGAAGACTTCAAAATAGGGAAAAACACTTGATTCCACTCTTCTAGTATGTTATGTTGAAGAAAAGTCACTATTGTTGAATTTGGTGAAGCCACACTTAAGGACAAAGATGAGAACACTACACCTCATGAACAAAGACTATGAGCTGATTTCTAAGGAGATAGAGAAGGCCTTTGAGAAGGTATTATTAGAGAAACACATGAAACCTATGTCTGCGCCCATCTCTCAAGCACCTAGTGAGCAAGACAAAGCAACAGAGACCATCAAGGTACAATCCACAGGACCTCAAGATTTAGCACATGCAGTGGAAGCACAAATAGAGGCAGATAAGTTTGTGCCCATAACATAATCACTCAAGGACAACACCATTATCATTAATAATGTAGAGATAGCCATGGAAGCCACTGATACTAAGTTGGACAAGTTTGAGGAAGCTTTTGTGAGGACACAAGAAGCTAAAATGTTATGCAGCAACACACTGCCCACTCATCAAGAAGAAGCATTAACTAGTGATGAGAAAGAAGAAGAAAATATAGAAGAAAAAGAAATAGAAAAAGAAGAAGAAGAAAAGATAAAAGAAAGTGAGAAAAAGGATGAAATTTCATTAAAGCAAGAAGTGGTGGATAGCACTCCCATCACTCCCTCTGCAGCATTGTTGTCAAGTTTGACACTTGACACATCCAGTCTGGACTCATGAAAAGAAGAAGACCTAATTAAGTTCAGCGTCTTAGCTATGGAGAAAGCCAAAGAAAAGAAAGTGATGAGGAATCCCCTCCTGGTAGAATCAGTAAACATGTTGAACAATTTGTTGCTAGAAGATAAGAGAGTGTCAAAGATACACTTGGTTGATGATGTGAGTACAGTCATCTCACAATTCAAAAGTAATTTCTCAAGCCTTGAAGAATCTGCATCCCTGGTTGTAGAAGAAAAGTATCTAAAAAAGAGATTGAATGAATTGGTCAGTAACTTTGTTGACCTTAGTTCCCTCAAGACCAGTCAAGCATCCTTGAAAGAATTTGCATATCAAGGAAGAAAAATCATTGTAGAATGCATGGATCAAGATAAGCTCACCGATGCTTATTTCAAGAAAATTAAAGAGGCTAAAGCTATGATTGAGCAAGTGAAGAGTTCAATAAAAGACACATCCACTAATGTGAACATGTGCAATAATGTCTGCCAAACTCAGATAGACAAAATTAAGAAGGCAGAAAAAGAGACGACAAAGTTAAGGGCTAGACAGACTCATTTGAGGAATGCTCTTGCGCCCTCACTAGACATTCTTAATCAGAATATCAAGGAGATTAATGCCACTATGGTGACATATGATCAAGGTCCTTCCATAGACTTGAAGAAGATGGAGAAGCTTCAGTATGCTTTATGCACTCATGTCCAAATAGTAAACTCTTTGATCACTTTTTGGAAGAAGGAGATCCAGAACCTAAAGATTGCATATCAAGATGTTTTCCCTCAGTGAGTATATGTAGATACAATTTTTATAACACCTTTGTCATTAATGTTAAAGGGGGAGTTGTGTATAGAATATGGATCATAATATGTATAGGGAGATATAAGTATATGTATAGATGACAAAAGTTTTTGTATTAAGGACAGTTAGCAACTTGGCCATATTCCTTTGTTCCCATCAATGAAAAAGGGGGAGATTGTTGGCAAGTTGTCTATACTAATGTATATGACTTAATATAGTGTTTTCATTATGGCAAAAAAGTCATATAGCAGTTTGGAGTCAACGCACTTGAAGAGAAGATAAAAAATCAGTTAAGTGTTGAAGACTAGACAGTGTACAGAGTTCCTGTAGCTCAGAGCATCAACGCACATGCATACGAAAGAATTATGGTATGCACCCTAGAAGTTAAGTTGGTTAGACTATATTCTTTCTTAGTTTAAGAGTGCATGATCAAATGTGCAAGGATGAGAAAGTTACTGTCAGTTGAAGTTGCACAACCAATGTGTGCCAGTGAAGAACAGAGTATGAAGCTGACAGTTAGTATTTTGGTTTGCGGTTATAATATAATGTTGTAAAGGCTATGCACCCATTGTATTTAGGTTTCTGACTTATATACTTGATTATTTGTAAGCACACTTAAGATAATTCATTTGGAAGCATTGTATGTAATAGGTCTAAGGGCCGACCTAGTTGTTTATTTTGTATGAGCTTATAAATATAAGGTGCGCCCATTGTATTCAGTATGGAAGTTGATAGAGAGTTATAAGAAGTAGAGTAGAAGTGTACGAAGACACTAGAAGATGTATTAGAGCTTTTCTAGAGGTCAAAGCATCAGTGCATCAAAGGAACTGATTTGACAAGCAGTGTCAGAGTGACAGTTCATCTTGTAGATTTAATGTGTATCTGAGATCAGAAGGTTGTAGCCTTCACCACTTGAGTAGTGAGCTCTTGGACAGTGCATCCTCTCCCCTAACAAGGACAATTGTAAAAGACTCCTAATAGGGTCTGACCCTTAACAAGGTCTACTGTACTTAAAGCATTGTAAAGAAACTCCTAATAGGGTTAAGGATCTTCTAACAAGGATCACAAAACACTAGTGCAGAATATTAGTGGGTGTCAATTCCCACTGGGGTTTTTACCTATTTGGGTTTCCCTGTAACCATATTGGTGTCATGTGTTGATTTCATGTTTCATGTTTATGTAAATGTTTAATTCAGTGCTTAAGCATTTAAGTTCAGTATAAAGATTAAAGTGAAAAGTTAAAATACAGTGAACATTGATTCACCCCCCCTTTGAGTGTTCCCATTCCTAACAGGATCTAGTGATAGGTTTAATCCAAGATATTTTTACCCATAAGAAACCCAAGAGGACTCAAGTGAGGAGGATTTTGACCCAAGTTCTCTAGAACACCTATAAGAGGAACATGTTATAGATTTAAGTGATACAATGTTTGAACCTTCCAATGAGGTCATGTCCTTAAACCCTATCAAGCCAAACTGAAACATTGATCCCTTATCCCTTGTTTATCTAGAACTTATTGAATAGGATTCCGTCGAACCCACTATCCTTCCCACATTCTTGAATGACAAATTGATGTCTGAATACCTAAATACGGTCGAACCTTCTTCTACCAACAAATATCAAGAAGAAGTGATGAAGGGAAGTATCCAATTTCTCAATTTAGATATAATTGAAAAAATGAAAAATTGAAAGAATCTAATGTTAAAAACCACAATGTGGCAACATTAGATCAAAAAGAGAAAGAAATAAAGAATGTTTCTGAAGGTGAAAACCCAATAGAGGCACCTAAGGAAGAGAGGTTGGATACTTTTCCCAAACACTATGAGGAAAGGTCACCTATTTTGATAGAACACATGGAGAAAGTCAACATTGGATCAGAATCAAAACCACAGATTATACAACTAGTAGCATCCTTATCAAGTGAAGAAAAAGAGGATTTCATAAAATTCTTCAAGGAAAGACAAATAAATTTTGCATGGTCATATGATGATATGTCGGGACTAGATCCAAATTTTATAATGCATCATTTAAACATCAAAGAAGGAGTCAGACCAGTTAAACAAAAATTGAGGAAAATGCACCCACACATAACACTTCTTGTCAAAGTGGAATTGGAAAAATTACTAAAAGTGGGATTCATAAGAATCATCGACTATGCTGAGTGGATATCAAACATTATGCCTATTTCAAAAGCAGACAAGTCTATTAGAATTTGCATGGACTTCAGAGATCTCAACCTTGCATGTCTAAAAGATGATTTTCCATTTCCAAGCATAGATGCCATAGTGGATTTAACAGCGAGTCACTCAATGTTCTCTCTCATGGATGGATTTAGTGGCTACAACTAGATTAAAATAGCACATAAAGATCAAGATAAAATGACATTCACATGTGCATGGGGGACATTTTGCTAGAATTTTATGCCCTTTGGTCTTAAAAGTGCAGGAGCAACATATCAACGAGCAGTGACTACCATATTTCATGATATGATGCATAAATTCATAGAGGATTATGTGGATGACATAATTTCAAAATCTCATTCAAGGTAAGAACATCTACCTATTCTAGAGAAAATATTTACAAGGTTGGAGCAGTTCAAAGTAAGACTCAATCCCAAGAAATATGCATTTGGGGTACAATCAGGAAAATTGCTTGGATACATAATTTTAGCTAAAGGGATAGAGGTAGACCCCACAAAAGTAAAATAAATAATGGAAATGGGGGCACCTCAAAATATAAGCCAAATGAGATCACTCCAAGGGAGAATTCAGTCAATCAAAAGGTTCATATCACAACTGGCAGAGAAATTCCATTCTTTTACTCAACTCCTTCATAAGGACATAATATTTAGATGGGATGAGAAGTCTAAAGAAGCATTCACATTGCTTAAAAAGTACTTGATGAATCCACCTAATTTGATGCCACCAATAAGAGGGAAGCCCTTGATTTTATACATTTCAACGACAAAACATTCCTTAAGGGCACTCTTGGCTCAAGAGGATGAAAATGGAAAACAAAAAGCTATATATTACAAAAGTAGAACCTTGGTAAAATATGAGTTGAATTACACCTTTATAGAAAGAGCATGTTTGGTGGTAGTTTTTGCTTCCCAAAAACTATGAAATTATATGCTATCTCATAAAATCAGACTCATAGCAAAAATTGATCCATTGAAATACCTCCTAAGCAAAACAGCCTTGACGGGAAGATTGGCTAAATGGTTCATGGTGTTAAGCAAGTTTGATATTGAATATGTGGATAGAAAGGAAATCAAAGGCCAAGTGATAGAAGACCAACTAGCGGAGGCACCATTAGAAGATGAACATCCTATTCAGGTAGAATTTTCAAATTTAGAGATAATTAATGTTGAAGCAAAAACATGGAAGTTATACTTTGATGGATCTTATACCTAACATGGATCAAGAGCAAGAATATTATTGATCACTCCTCAAGGATCAATGATCCCTAATCATAGAAGCTACTATTTCCATGTACAAACAATATAGCTGAGTATGAGGCACTAGTCATCGACATCAAATTGGCCTTAGAATGAAAGGTGACAGAATTGTAGATATATGGAGATTTTCAATTGGCCATTAATCAGATGGATGATGAGTATCAAACCAAGGATGATAATTTGATACCCTACAAAAACATGATAGAAGATCTCAAGAAGTACTTCACATTGATCACATTTGAACATGTACGAAGAGACAAGAACAAAGCAGCAAATGCTATGGCTACATTAGCTTCACTTATCCAAATGCCAGACCAAAGCGCACAATATGAATTCTTGGTAGAAGAAGTCAGACAACCCACATTTGACCCTTCCCATCTCCACACCATTTACCTATTAGTGGGAGATGAATCACCTTGGTATGGATCCATTTATATGTTCTTAAAAGACTAAACTTTACCCATGGACCAAACCCAAAACCAAAAGAGAAACTTCATAAGACAAGCCTCTCGTTACACCCTTGTATATGACACATTATATCGTAAAAGTATAGACAGAATGCTTTTAAGGTGTTTAGAGAAGGTGGAATTAATTTTAGCCTTACAAGAAATCCATGAAGGAATTTTTGGGTCACATTCGAATGGGTTAACCTTAGCAAAGAAACTTCTTAGGATGGGATATTATTGGCCTAATATGGAGAAAGATGCATGCCACTTTGTGAAGACTTGTCAGAAATGTCAATACCATGGGAACCTGATTCATGTGCCAGCTCAAGAATTGCATCCGATGACTACACCTTGGCCCTTTTATTAATGGGGGTTAGATTTAATAGGGATGATTTACCCACCATCATAAAATGGTCATAAGTTCATTATTACTGCAACTAAATACTTTACCAAATGGGTAGAAGTTGTGCCATTATCCACTGCCATGGGAAATAAAATTTCTATGCTCATATTGAACCACATAATTTGTAGATATGGTGTTCCTCAAGCCATCATAAATGAAGTGCAAAAAATTTCAAGAACAAAGACTTGAAAGAATTATGTGCAAAATTCTATGTGATACATCATTCATCTTCAATATATTACCCACAAGGTAATGGACAAGCAGAGGCTACATATAAGAACATCTTGAAAATATTGAAGAGAACAATGGACAATTCAGGTAGAGATTGACACATTCAAATAAAACCTACTCTATAGGCATATAGGACAAGTTTTAGAATGCCAACATGAGCTACACCATTCTCATTAGTTTATGGAGCTGAAGCAGTTTTGCCTTTTGGAGGTAGAAATCCCATCCTTAAGAGTTTCACTACATGGATTGCTAAGTGAAGAGGACTATAGGGTTGCTAGATTACAATAATTGGAGTTGCTAGATGAAAGACAACAACAAGCCTTTGAACATCTAAAAATGTATTAGAATCGAATGTCAAGAAATTATAACAAGTACATCAAACCAATGACATTCTAGATAGGTGATCTAGTGTTAAGAGAAAACCCTAAAAATCAAGCAGAAAGAGTGAAGAAAGGGAAATGGGAAGCAAACTGGTTAGGACCTTTTGTGATTACTTCTTCTTTTGGAATGGACACATATAAACTAGCTGATTTTGATGGAGAAGATTTGCAAGAACCCATCAATAGTATACACCTGAAAAGATTTTACACATGAAGCAAACGAAAGGGTATAAAGAAAAAGAGTATCAGAAAATCAGATGAGAAAGCATCTACTAATTGTACATAGTCAAAAGTGATCCTGAAAAATTCAAAAATATTGAAAACAGAAAAGATAAAAAAATCAGAAAAGATAAAAAATAGTGGAAAATTGAGCATGAAGAAATCTAAAAACATTCAGAAATGATCCTCAAAAAGATGTTGTCTTGGTGAAAACCTAGCAAATAGGCACCTTGATGATAAATACCAAAAAAATTGAAAAAAAGAAAAATACAAAAAAATGAAAAACTAGAAAAAGTGCCTTGGTGAAAACCTAGTAGATAGGCGCCTTGGTAGCAAAAAAGGAGAAAAGCTTGAAAAGAGAAAAAAGAGAAAATCAATTCAATCATTAAAAACTTGGTAAATAGGCACCATTGAAAGTCAAGTTAGGTCTCGTGCCTAAGTCATCATCCTTGTAGATATTGCATTCTCTAGTATTTATATATATTGCATAATAAAATTGCAGAATTACATTTGCAAATACCTAAAGCTTTCGTCTTAGGTCTGGAAAGCATCCAATTCCAACAATGCAATGACATCAAACTGGGGGAAAATCTATCCTAAAGGCAAGAAGGATTCATCAAAACAAATATCAATTGACACAAATCAATTCATCAAAACACAAGTGAAACACTTAAACAATCAAATCTTAATCCTAACTTCAAATCAAACAAATGCAAACTTTTGATCCAAAAACTCACAAAGACCTTACCTTTATCAGGATTAAAAATATGAAATGGATGGAACTATACTTGGAAATATGGATTTGAAAAATATGGAAAATATTTTTTCTAAGTGATTACTTGATTGATGAAATTATGTCTTTCTAGTGAATCGATAAAGTCTTGAACCAGATAAGCAATGATGAAAGCATGATATTTTATTGGTTTCTGAATGAGTGTCTTAAGATCAAGGTTTTATAATATGTATCATTAATCTAATGACATGATCATCAAAGAATCATCGAGGACATGTACATATGGTGAAATAGAGATCTCTATTTTTTATGCAATAGGATACCTTGGATATTTTGATGTTAAATATCATAATACCAAAATCCACTTGCAACATTAAATCCAATGAAAGTGGTATTCATACTCTCATGATTGAATCCAATTAGTGAT
This sequence comes from Chamaecyparis obtusa, assembly GCA_027943335.1. NCBI lineage: Eukaryota > Viridiplantae > Streptophyta > Pinopsida > Cupressales > Cupressaceae > Chamaecyparis > Chamaecyparis obtusa. The sequence continues at coordinate 112,176 of BSBK01004169.1, forward strand.
AGTTGTACCAGGATTAGGAATGCAACATGAAAAGGGAAAAGGTATTCATATCATCATGGTTGAACTAGTGATGATTGTGCCAATTTCAGGTCTCAAATTACTCAATGATGAAAATAAGCTCCTAAATTATGAATAGTGACAGCTAGTGGCATCCATATTAGATTAAATGCATTTAAGTTGATTGCTTTCTTAGCTCAAAAACTGATTTGGAAAGAGGAAAAGAAGGGGTGGAGTAAACTAACATAAAAAAAATTCATCAATACCTTATGTGATAGAATGTGTTGGAAATTGAAAAAATCAAAATCAAACTTAGATTAAGGTGCCTTGCATTAGATCAATTGCATTATTAAACCACATTGCATTTTAAGTACATATAATTTTCATTCATTTTAGATCATCATGTAAAGGGCATTCATTTCAAATATCATTGCATTAGTTTGCATTCATTATAAATTTCATCATCTTAGTTACATTGATCACCATATTATCATTGCATTAGATTGCATTTATTAAGTTCACATCATAAGGTTATCATTGCATTAGATTGCATTATTATATCATTGCATTACATTAAGTTCATTTTAAGGTTGCATTTGCAATATTCATTTAGGGTTCATTACATTTAAAAATTTGAATTATATTCAAACATATAAATGTATCACATTAGGTTATCCAATTGCATTAAGTTCATCATTCATCATTAATCATCATGTTATTAGGTGATTTCATTAATCATTAAAATACTTTGCATCCATCTATCATTAATTGCATTTATCTATCATAAAGAGCATACATTAATCATTAAATTCATTAAAATCATATCAGTGCATTAAAGACCATTCATTGCATTGACATTTCATTAACAACCCATTTCATTACATTACATTACATCATCCATAAAACATTAGAATGCATCCATTCACATCATCGCATAAACATTAATCATTTTAGCATTCATCAATAGAGATCATTAAACATCAAACCATGTAATTAATGCATCCATCTAATCTATGTCATAAATAAGACATCCATTTGCATAATTAGGCATAACATGTGCATTCATATCATAAACTGCATTTGAAAAACATAAAAAACATAGCATATAGAGATAAAAGCATATAGAACTGCATATCATATAAAGCACCTGAAAAGAAAGTCCAACACATAATGACATCACATAAAGTAAATCTATCAAAGCAAATAAAGTCCATGGTATCATCAATGTCTATCAATCAAAGTCCATAAATATGAAAGTATCGATCATAATGAACATCATCTGATAAAAGAATAATAATGTACAATGTCTCAATAGTACAAATCATAATATACATCAAAAAATGGCTCAACATATATGTATCAACTGCCAGCACTATCCCCTGCACCATCAGTACCCAGAACTGTATCAGGGCCTCAGCTTGTGCTCGCCTATAATCCATGCTGACTCATGGCAGCCATAAATTTTTGCATCATGGTGCTTAGTTGAGTGACCTGCTACCTAATCTCTAAAACCTCAGCTTGTAAAGACTGAACATCTGAGGCCTATGTTGGTGCTTATGGAGGAGGATCTTGAGAAGAAGATGGAAGTGAAGAAGATGCAAGTTGTGAAGGAGGAGGACCCTGAGGAGGAGGTTCCTGTGACTGATTGACCAAGATCTACACAACCTAGTGTCTATGTCAGCTACCACCAGTGGTGTAATTAGTCTAAATATCTGTACTCTGTGTTGACCCCATTTGGCCAGTTTGTCCCACCGAACTTGATGTATAGCCCGGAAGGGGCCACCTCAAACTCTAACCTGACCACTTCTCATACATACTCCACCTCTAGCAGAAGCAGGGGCAACGACCATAAGAATAAAAAATTGATTGCCTCATCTCACTCTGCCTACTTGTTGTCCCTGACAACCTCGTCTACCACCACCACCACCATCACCATCGTCATCATCTGATTTCTCATCAATCCCAGGTACTGGCTCAGCCAGATCTATAAATCTAGTAAACGGGTTCTGTAAGAACCACTGTGCATAGTCATTGATCATGCCTGCATCCACAATATGCTCCCTCATGTCCTAGGCTAGATGAGGGAAGGTCAATAGCTCATCACGGGTTGTCTAGTAATCAATCTGAGGACCCCAAAGGGATTGCTCCACCTGTACTCGTGCATATAGTGTGAGACCCTATGGCATAGCTTGAGGATGGCCAAACTATTGAAGCACCCTGAAGAAACAAAATCTCTCAATAACTAAGGGTATCCACCCTATCATCCATCTCATCATGCACATAAAAGGAAGCTTAGATGCATCCTCATCCCACAACTCACATTCCAGATATGGCCTCCATACTACCTGATCTAAATCATCAACAATATGATGCTAATAGTCTAGCTTGCCCAGGTGAGCCTGGACAACCATACCCTCGTAAATGAATGCAAACGACCAACCAAGATCACATCATCACATTGCAATGGGATGAGTAATATGAAGATGCTCCTAAGTCCATAACTGTAATAGGACTACTCCTGTAGAGAGAGTAGCCCTGCGCCTATAAACAACATTGTGTAACTTATGGTACAAATGAGAAAGTAAACACGACCCCCAATCAAACCTCAGAGGATGTCCAATAAAATCCTCTAGGATACGGCCCCATCCGACTGCAAATCTGTGACCATGCTGATCAAGAACCAAAAATCTACCAACTGGTATGCCAAGTACTGCAAGAAGCACAAGAAAGGAAGGGAATTGTGCCCATAAGATACTATCATCCCTGATAGTAAGGTCACCAAAGATCTGCTTGCAAACAGTGTCATTATACACTTGATCATAATAGACTATCTCCCCATGAGTGGGGATCCTCAACAATTTGTATACGTCCTCTAGGGTGATGGTCATCTCCCCCATCGACAAGTGGAAAGTGTTATGGTCAGAGTGCCACCTCTCTTCCATAGCTATCAAGAGACCTAGATTCACGCAAAATTGAGGAAAGGAAAGAAAAAATGATAAACCGCAGTGACTTATCAGCTGACACTCCTACCCACTCAAGTCATCAATCATCTCAAAGGGTAACAGGAATAACCCTCAGACAACCAAATTTTGGAGGTGAGCCTATGAAAGCAAGTTAAAACATATCAAAAATCAAAATCATTACATGTTGAATAATTACAAGTCAATCAACCAATCAAAATCAAATCAAACCGCTATCAATTTTCTTGATTCTATTCAAAGAGGATAAAAAAATTCATCATGACAATCGACCAACCAATCAGGATTGACAAATCAAAATTCAACATCAAATGACTAGAACTGACATCAAATGACTTGTTTCAGATAGGACTCAACACCCAAGCCAATTGACAGATTGACAAAACCAATCAAGTAGGAAAACTGACTGAAAGATTTAAAAATTTGCAAAAAAGGGGTGTATGCTCTATTTAAATAATTGTAAGCGCTAAAACTCAAATGCACAACTAAAGCTTAAATGCACAGCTGAAACAATTGTATGTGCTAAAACAATGTGTAAGCGCTGCAAAAAATTGAATGCGGTACAGGAATCCCTTGTACGCACTACTAAAATCATTAAAAGCACAATTAAAATTGTAAGCGCTCCAGGAAATCCTAAAAGTAAAAGCATGACCTAGGGCACACGCTTGAATGCACAACATGAATGTTTAAAAGCGCTGCAAAAAATTGCGGATGCGCTCAAACAATTTTGTACGTGCTATTAAAATGATTGGATGCATTGCTAAAAATTAAAAAGGAAAAAAATATAGTTTTTCTATGAAAAATCCAAAATTTTCAAATTTAAGTACATGAAATCAATTGAAGAGGTTATTAGGGGTACATACTTAAGGTCCATAGCCGGTCAAGCCCTGATAATGTCATCCTTGCTCAAATTTGTGCTCTCAGTAGGGGACAACCATCATGAAACTGGTAGAAGGGTTAGAGGAGAAAAGTGAAAATCTAGGGTGAAAATGAATAGTGAAAATGACCTTTTACCCCTATATATAACCCTTTTGACCTAAAAAGGGGCACTTTTGACCATAAAATGACCCAGGACCCAAACTTAACACCCAATCAGCCAAATCAGGGGCATTCGTTATCACAACATCGCTAATACAATATCAGAAATGAAATCAAAATTAGCACTTAATTGAAAATATTCAACACAAAATGATAAAAAATGCAAAATTCTTCACCAAAATCAAATTTCATTTCATTTCCAAGGGGGAATACACTTGGATGATCACAATCATCATCAGCTTAATCAAATCAGAGGCACAATATTTTAACGTAAAAAATTTCACTTTTAATCAAACGGGGCATTAAAACATCAAATCAGGCATCACATCAGTGATCCATCATCAAAACAAGCATTAAGAACTTCAATCAACCAAAAATTCATTAGATCTAACATCAATATCACCATCATTCATCGAGGTCAGAATCAAACATCGGTTACTCAGGACTTTGCATCAGGACATTCTTTGAACCGATGCGCTTCGCACATCGATTCAAAGAGGGGTATTTGTAATCACCTAAAAATGGTCAAGATCAATTCAAGTGAGCAACTAAGGCAATATCAAAGCATTAATTATAATCAAGCCAAAATCCAATAATAATTAAAAATCAAAAGCTAATAAATCAATTTAAATTAAATAAATCATTTAATTATGCAATTAATCTAATTAATTATATAGTTTAATTTAAATCAAATCAACCCATTCAAGGGGTGCATATGGCTAAACAAATCAATTTAATTCAATTATTAAATCCCTATTTTTCCCTCACCCACCACATGGGAGGAAAATGCCTCAACTAATGGGAATTAAGGATTGGAATCATATGGTTCAAGCTCAAATCAAATCTCCATCACACATAGGGTGAGAGCATCTCAACCACTCATTTTGTCTCTTTTTCCCAAGCTTTGAGGACAAACCATTTAAATTGTCCCTAAAGGTGGAACCATGGACTTAATCTTAGAACAACCATGATCAAATTAATTCCACCCCCTATGCTTGCCAAAATCTATAAAAGCAAGACCAAAATCAGGAGAAATCAATCCACACATCTGAGAATTGCACCAAACCTCTTGAGATTTTGAGCTAGAAAGGCAATTTTAGGCTTAATTGAGCATAGTTTCTTTGAAATAGGCTTAATTAGTTTAATATCTTATCATTTTCTCATTTTAGAGCTGTCACTAATGGAGGCTTTCTAAGAGCTTATCATTAGCATATCTAAATACAGAGCCATAGAGTGCTCATTGTCTTTATTTGCAATTAAATAGCTCACTATTTTGTGGTTAATTTAGTTATTTGTTCATTTATTGATGGACTAACCCTATGAAGGTACTTTTCATAATACACAACTACATTGTGATCTAGATGCATAGAGACATGTATATGTGTGTACCAAGGTTATCAGAACATCTAATGTAAGCCAATGACATCAGAGGAGCAAGAAATAGCTGAGCCCCATGCATGCCAATATGGAAGACTCATTGATGCAGGGGCATTCTAGGGTACTTGGTGAATCTGCATGGAGGTGTGTTGTTTTGGTTATGTGTTACTCGGTTGCAGCTTTAATCAATGGTCTTGGTTATTGAAGGGAGCTCGATCGCTGAAGGAACTCAGTGAAACTTCTTGCGCTCGATGGAACTTGTGCTCGGTGATGCCTGTGTTGCTCGGTGTTTCTTGGCTTGGTCAATTGTTTCACTGGTGCTCGGTTGTTTCTCTAGTGCTCAGTTGTTTTGGTTTACCAACTGGAGGTCTTGGTGATTTGGTTGGCCGACTTGGTGCATTTATTGTTGGTATCTTTTGTTGTATTCTCCTATGTAGATCTTGAGGCCGACATAGAGAATTAAATGTTTGTAAGGCTATTTGAGAGTTGACTGTTGTTGCATTTAATATTTGTTTGTATAGGAGCCGACTTAGCTTAGGAGTTAATTATTTCATCCAGTTGACTTGTGGCTGAAGATTAGTATTTAAGGAGTGTTGGGGGTAGTTGTTTAGGTAGAGAATGAGATTTGGGAAGATAGATGGATAACATTTTGGATCCTGCGAGATCTTGAAGATCATATTATTATCTGATAGTTGTAATATTAGAGCTAGTGGTTGCATGCTTGGAGACAAGGAGATTGCTTGGAGGCTTGCGAGCTCAAGTTCAGATATGCCTTAGGGTTTCCATCAGTTGTTGATTTGTTTTAGAATTGGACTAGCTAGAGGTGGCTTGGATCTTTATTGATCTTGCAAAACTGTTTCTTGATTATAAATTGGCCATAACTCGAAAGGCCTTACAGCCGGGCATGTTAATGAAAATTTAGTTGGAAACAATTGTCTTGTTGTTTTATTCTGCATTGTGGTGTTTGGCTTCTTATTTGGACTGTCCTTAATTAGATCCTCCTTACATGTCCTACGTCAGGTGGTATTATAGCTTGAAGATCTTGAGTGTGTAAACCGATCTCCGATTGAGGCTATTTATGTTGGAAATATAGATGCAGTAACTGAGAGGGGGGGTGAATCAGTTAACCACAAAAATATTACCACTGATCCCTTAAATATCTTAACAAATTATCTACTGTGCCACTCGGTAAATATACAGAGAAATGCTAAAAACTTGATCCTTGAAGTGTGTAATAATTTAAACTGTTCTTAAGCATTCATCACTGATTAACTTGCATGAATAAAGAAAATAACATGAACATAAGAGACACCAGATTTACTGTGGAAACCTAATATGGGAAAAACCACCAATGTAACTAGTTACTATTTTTCACTCTTCTGAAGTGATGCCCGATTAGAAGCCAACCCGGTAAAAGGTTACAAAACACACTGTTAGGTGTGACCTTGTTAGAGGATTTAATCACCCTGCTAGGAGTGGCCTTGTAAGAGGTCTTGAAACAATTCAATAGAACTATTACCTTGTTAGAGGATTTACAAAATGGTTGTTAAACAAACTCGGTTAAGAGATTTTGATATCATTGCTACAATTGCTAGAGAGTAACAATGAAATAACCTGCAACTGAATTGCTGAATATAGATCTCTATTCTATTTCACTAGATCCTTACTGATCAATTAAATCTTTGCTGCTCCTCAAGGATATCTGACCATCCTTCAAAATTCGCCCACACCTTTCTTCAAAATGATTTCTGCATGCTGTGTTTTTCTTATTCATCATTTGACCTTCTATATATATATGCCATTTCATAATCATTTAGATTGACAAGTTGGCACTAATAATTATTATAACAGTCAGCTGGGATAAACAAACTATAATAAAAAAATTCTTTGAAAGGGCCGACCTTGCTCGGTAAACATTAATCCTGAAAAGATTTCCTTCAGTGACCGAGAGAACTCGGTAACCACAGCGAATTCTGCAACATCCTTTGGAGACCGAGAGAGCTCGGTAACCACTAATTTCCTTCGATAACCGAAGAGGCTCAGTTAACACTGTTATCCGATCATGTTTCCTTTAGACACCCGAGAGAACTCGGTAGACACTAAAAACCACCTAGCTGACCGACTGAACTCGGTAGATACTGAGAACTGCTTAGCTGACCGACTGAACTCAGTAGATACTGAGAATGATAATTGATATGACATTTGTGTGACATCAAAGACAACACATAGCTAATCCAACAATGTCCTTCAGACAATTGTATCCAGCAATCTCCCTCTTTGGCATTGATGGCAACACAACATGTCATAGCACAATGAAATTTCACAGATAAACCAAGAGTAAGAAACATATCCTTAGCTTCATTCTAATTCTCATCATCTTCAAACTTCTTTCTCTGATCTTTCTCTGACTGAGAACTCTCCCTTTTAACTTCTCAAATTATTCTTCTTAGAAATTTCTTGAGATGACAACAAACTATCCCTCTTTGACAACACATGCCAAAGAAAACTTACACAGTTTCGGTAAATATCAATGTACCTTATGTACTGATTCATATGCAATGATTCCTTGACTATGCTGCATCAACTGATTGATCTTCAACATGTTCTGGTTGATGCATCACTAAAACTTTATTTAGTGAACCTCAGACAGGGGAGTGACCCCTAACTTGCCTCTTAGATACAAGAATGCATGCTTAGGTAGTGGCTTGGTGAAGATATCTACAATTTGTTCTTTTGTATGAATATATTTCAATCTGATTTCCTTGTCCTGCACCAATTCTCTGACAAAGTGATATTTAATTGCAATGTGCTTGGTTTTGGAATGCATTACTGGATTCTTTGAAATATTTATTGCACTTGTATTATCACAAAACATAACAAATGGTTCTTTGATCTCAACCTTCATGCCTTCCAAAAGCTATTTAAACCATATAATATTATAGTAGTTTACTACTGCAGCAACATATTCTGCTTCTGTTGTGGATTGGGATGTGCAGTTTTGCTTTTTACTAGTCCAAGATACTAACCTCTTGCCAAGAAAGAATGCACCACCACTTGTACTCTTTCTGTCATCAATGTTTCCTGCCCAATCAACATCAGTAAACACTTTTAAATCCAGATTTCCTCCAAATTTATACCACAAGCCATAATCTTCAGTTCCCCTTAAATACCTCAAGATTCTTTTGATTGCCATCATGTAATTTTCTCTGGGTTTAGTCGAGAATCTTGCCACTATTCCAACTGCTAAGGCAATATCAGGCCTTGTGTGTACTACATACTATAATTTTCCAATCATTGATCTGTATAAGGTCTGATCTACTTCTTTTGAATCATCATCTTTGGTAAGCTTTAGTCCAGTACACATGGGTGTACCAACTGGTTTTGAATCTTCCATACCAAATTTCTTAAGTATTTCCTTGATATATTTAGACTGAGTAATGTAGATACCATTTTTGTTCTACTGAATCTGAACTCCAACAAAGAATTTTATCTGACCAAACATAGACATTTCAAATTCTTTGTTCATAAGCTTTGAAAATTCTTTGCACTGATCATCATTTCCTGTAAACACAGTATCATCCACAAATATTTCTGCCAAAACAATTTTGTTATCTAATCCTTCTTTGATGTATAAATTGCTGTTGTCATTAGCCCTTTTGAAATTAATCTGAGTAAGATAGTTGTGTAATCTTTCATACCATGCTCTAGGAGCTTGTTTCAGACCATACAATGCTTTGTGTAATTTGCAGACCATATCCCTTTTGTCTGGATCAATAAAACCTTCAGGTTGCTCAATGTAGACCTCTTCCTCAAGAATACCATTGAGAAAAGCAGATTTGATATCCATCTGATATACCTTAAATCCTTTATGTGCTACATATGCAAGTAAAGTCCCCACACCTTCTAATCTTGCAACAGGAGCAAAAGTCTCTCCATAATCTATTCCTTCTTTTTGAGAATATCCTTTACATACCAATCTTGCTTTGTTTCTTGATACTTGACCATCTTCATTCAATTTATTTCTGAATACCCATTTTGTCCCAATTACATTTTTATCTTTAGGCCTAGGTACAAGAGTCCATGTCTTATTTTTCTCTATTTGCTCTATTTCTTCATTCATAGCCTCAATCCAACTTTCATTTTCTAATGCATCTTTGACATTTTTAGGTTCAAAATCAACAAATAAACATGTACCTTTTAGTTTACTTCTTGTCATAGTACCATCTGATTTGTTTCCAATGATCTGATTTGGTTTATGATGCTTTCTGACATACTTGGCTAATACAAGTTCCTTGCTTCCTGAATGAGTTATATTGTCATCTTCTTCATCTTCAGGTTCAGATTGCTTGGGCTCGGTAGATACTTGCTCGGTAGCTTCAGACTAAGACTCGGTACTTTGTGACTCGGTCTGAACTTCTTCTTGTGACTTAGTTATTGTACTGGGCTCGGTAGATGTAGTCTCCTTACATGTGTCTGGCAATGTATCAGGTTCGATGTAAACAAATTTTCTGTAGTCCTCTGGTTCCTTTTTGCTTTCTTCTTCAATCTTTTCTGCAAACTCATCAATTCTCACATGTGCACTTTCTATGATTTTGTGAGTAGACAAATTTAGACATCTATATGCCTTACTTTTGCAAGAATATCCTAAAAATATTCCTTCATCACTTTTTACATCAAATTTTCCTTTTCTAGATTCTTTCAAGATGTAACATTTACTACCAAATACTTTTAGGTAACTTACATTTGGTTTGTAGCCATACCATAGCTCATATGGAGTCTTGAATGTGTCTTTTCTCAGCTGTACTCGGTTCAAGGTATGAATTGCAGTGCTGATAGCTTCCTTCCAGTATTTCATAGCAATATTCTTTTCAATCATTAGAGTCCTTGCACAGTCAATGATAGATCTGTTCCTTCTTTCAGCTATTCCATTCTGCTCAGGAGTTCTCAGGGCTAATACCTGTCTTTTGATTCCTCTTTCAATGCATAAATTATTGAATTCATGGGAGATGAATTCACCACCTCTGTCTAATCTTAAGCATTTTATTCTTTTTCCTATTTCCTTTTCTACTCTTGCTAAATACCATTTGAACTTCTCAAATGCTTCAGACTTTTCTCTTAAATACATAACAGTCATCATTCTAGAATAATCATCAACAAAGAGAATAAAGAATTTTTCTCCAGTATAGCTCTCAATTCCAATAGGTCCACATAAATCAATATGCACAATTTCCAAAATATCTTCAGACTGATAGTTTTTACTTTTGAAACTAGACTTTCCCATTTTACCAATTTGACAATTCTTGTATAGACCAACATCAGGTTTCTTCAAAGTAGGAATACCTCTTACTTTCTTGAATTTGCTTATTTTTATCATATTGTCAAAATTTACATGACATAACCTTTTGTGCCATAACCAACTTTCTTCAATTTGAGCAATAAAACATGAGTAATCACCAAGATCAAGATAAAACAGGTTACCTTTGGTTTGTTTGCCTGATCCTATTAGTTTTCCTTTGTCATCCAGCAGTCTTGCTTTGCCATTCATGAATTCAACCTTGAATCCAATGTTGATTAGCTATGCTACACTTAGAAGATTATGCTTTAGTCCTTCGACCCAATATGCATTATCACATATAAGTTCTTTGGTTAATGAAATTCATCCCTTTCCTTTTATACAACAGGGTTCATTGTTTCCAAACCTTACATTACCACCATCAAAGTTTTCAAAGTGTTCAAACTTGGTCCTGTCACCAGTCATATGATGTGAGCATCCACTATCTATAATCCATGTATCATTCTTGCTTATATGAGAGATAAGTGCCATCTCATCTTCATCATTATCAGATTCATCTTTTACAACAATGAAAACAATTTCTTCTTCACTATCATCTAAATCTTTAGCTAAGAAACATGTTTTCTTACCTTTATCCTTGAATGATTTGAAATTTTTCTTGCCATTGTACTTGTAATTTTTCTTCTCATCTTTTCTTTGCTTGTTTGGACACCTAGCTGCAATATGACCAATTTCTTCACATGAAAAATAGATTAAGGGAGTTTTACCTCTGTATTTTCCTCTACCTCTTGAATACTTCTTTGCAAGTAATGCTTCAATAACTTCAAGATCGCTATCAAAACTTTCCTCTAATTCTTCTTCACTTTCTGATTGAATTTTCTTCCCTTTCTTGAGTGAAAGTTTGGCCTCAAAAACTGATTCAATATTTTTAGAAGTTGGAACATAGTTGTCATAGTTATCCAATTCAAAGGCCGTCAATCTTCTAACTAAGGCATCTAAAGTTATATTGTGATTTTCTTCACATCTTCTTTCTTGAATAGCAGAAACTCTTATTGCATAAATAGGGAGTAATGTTCTAAGAACCTTACTTATAACTGTTTCATCATCAATTTTTCCTCCAGAAGCTCTGATTGCACTAACACTTGTCTTGATTCTTTCAACATATTTTGCAATGTTTTCTTCTTCTCTCATTTTCATTTGATCAAACTATCCTCTTAGGCTCTCTGCTTTGGCTCTCTTCACATTGTCATCACCACCATAGATTTTCTTCAGCTTGTTCCACATTTCATGAGCAGTTGTGCAGTCTTTGATTTCATCAAATTCTTCATAGCTAAGAGTTGATGCAATGTCTATCGTCATAGTGTTATGGTTCTTCTTCTCTGCAATGTCTTCAACAGTTAATGTGCCAGTAGGAATTGTATATTCTTGATCAATATATTTGCATCCTGAATCACCAATGGAAGCCAGATGTAATCTCATGAGACCTTAACATGCTGAAAAGTTATTTCTATTAAGCCTTGGAATTTCTCTTTTGTAAGACATCCTGATCTTTAGCTTAGGTCCTTAAAACCCTTCCTGCAAGCACCAAAAGCTCTGATACCAATTGTTGGAAATATAGATGTAGTAACTGAGAGGGGGGGTGAATCAGTTAACCACAAAAATATTACCACTGATCCCTTAAATATCTTAACAAATTATCTACTGTGCCACTCGGTAAATATACAGAGAAATGCTGAAAACTTGATCCTTGAAGTGTGTAATAATTTAAATTGTTCTTAAGCATTCATCACTGATTAACTTGCATGAATAAATAAAATAACATGAACACAAGAGACACCAGATTTACCATGGAAACCCAATATGGGAAAAACCACCAATGTAACTAGTTACTATTTTTCACTCTTCTGAAGTGATGCCCGGTTAGAAGCCAACCCAGTAAAAGGTTACAAAACACACTGTTAGGTGTGACCTTGTTAGAGGATTTAATCACCCTGCTAGGAGTAGCCTTGTAAGAGGTCTTGAAACAATTCAATAGAACTGTTACCTTGTTAGAGGATTTACAAAATGGTTGTTAAACCAACTCGGTTAAGAGATTTTGATATCATTGCTACAATTGCTAGAGAGTAACAATGAAATAACCTGCAATTGAATTGTTGAATATAGATCTCTGTTCTGTTTCACTAGATCCTTACTGATCAATTAAATCTTTGCTGCTCCTCAAGGATATCTGACCATCCTTCAAAATTCGCACACACCTTTCTTCAAAATGATTTCTGCATGCTGTGTTTTTCTTATTCATCATTTGACCTTCTATATATATATGCCATTTCATAATCATTTAGATTGACAAGTCGACACTAATAATTATTATAACAGTCGGCTGGGATAAACAAACTGTAATAACAAAATTCTTTGCAAGGGCCGACCTTGCTCGGTAAACATTAATCCTAAAAAGATTTCCTTCGGTGATCGAGAGAACTCGATAACCACAGCGAATTCTACAACATCCTTTGGAGACCGAGAGAGCTCGGTAACCACTAATTTCCTTCGATAACTGAGGAGGCTCGGTTAACACTGTTATCCGATCATGTTTCCTTTAGACTCCCGAGAGAACTCGGTAGACACTAAAAACTGCCTAGCTGACTGACTGAACTCGGTAGATACTAAGAACTGCTTAGCTGACCGACTGAACTCGGTAGATACTAAGAATGATAATTGATATGACATTTGTGTGACATCAAAGACAACACATAGCTAATCCAACAATGTCCTTCAGACAATTGTATCCAACAGTTTACACCAGGACTTTGTTGGTGACTTATTGCTTTGGGTTTTCAAAAATCTTGAAGGATGCCTCTGAGAAGATTGGACCCTAGAGTGATTGCAGATCTCTGTGATGCTGTGGAATCGAAGATTACATAGAAAGTTAAACTTGATTTTAGATCTGAGATGGAATTGATGAAGAATGACATGATTGCTGAGGTCATGAGAACTATTGCTGGTATGCCGAGGAATATTGGTACTGATGATGGTTATGAGGAATCTACTGAAAACTTTGAAGCTGCTAGATCTAGTGGAGATGACTAGAGAGATAGATCTAGTGAAGACAAAACTGGTCGGTTACATAGACCTGGAGCTTGGTTAAGTGCTAGTTAACGAATAAAAGTTTCTACTTTCTCTGGAACTTTGAGACCTGAGGACTTGATTGATTGGATTAGTGAATTATAAGATTTCTTTGAGCTAGAAGAAATTGAAGATCCTCTTCGAGTAAGATTGGAACAGACTAAGTTGAAAGGACATGCTACTCTTTGGTGGAAATAATTACAAAGAGATAGAGAAGATGAAGGTGAAATGAAGATCAATCAGTGGAAGTTGATGGTGACTAAATTGAAAGTTAAGTTCATACCTATCGACTATAAGCTTGACTTGTTTAATAAGTTGTAGGATCTAAAGAAATTTTTTTTGACTGTGGAAGACTATATCGAGGAGTTCTATAAGTTGACTATTTGGTCTAGACACAGAGAACTTGGTAAAGAAAAAGTAGCTCGGTATGTGAATGGTTTGAGATTTAATATTTAGATATGCTGAAGATCGATTTAGTTGAAGATGCTTATCAGTATGCTCTGTAGGCAGAAGATAAGTTGAAAAGGAGACAACATAGTAATCCCTGAGGGAAGAAAAATATTGATCACTCGGTGAAGGATAAATGGGCTGTTGAAGATGAACCAAAACCTCTAGAATTGAAGAAGAAGACAGGTAGAGTTATCTTTAAGGTTACTTGTTATAATTGTGGTGAAGAAGGACACCATTCTTCTGAGTGTACATAGACGAAGCATGGTGACTAACAGACTACTGTGGTAAATGAGAACATTCAAAATGAACCTGAATCTAAGAACTTGCTGATTCGAAGAACATTGCTCGGTACAAAGGAGGAACCTTGTCAGAGGGGTAACTTGTTTAGGACTCGGTGCAAGTCTAGAGGTAAAATTTGTGATGTAATTGTTAATAGTGGTAGTACTGATAACCTTGTTCTTGAGGACATGGTTCAAAAACTTGGTTTGAATAGAATGAAACATCCTCATCCTTATAGGATTGGCTGGTTGCAAAATGATCATGCTTTGGAAGTGAGGGAGCAGTGCTTTGTTGATTTTCATATTGGCTAGTATAAGGATCTAGTGTTGTGTGATATTGTGGCGATGAATAGTTGTCATATATTGTTGGGTAGACCTTGACAATATGATTGTAGAACTATGTATGATTGTGTGAAGAATGTGTTTACTGTTGAGAAGGATGACAAGAAGTTTTCCCTAACACCTTTGCTAGATACAACACTTGGTAGGAGGAGTCTGAGTATTGGTAGCTGAGTTAAGTTGGTGGATCTTGAGAGGAATGATGATCAGTATGGAGAACAAGCCTGTGTGTTATCAAGGAAGGACTTGAAAAGACAAAGGAAGCTGAAGTGGATGCAAGCTAAAAAGTTGGAGGACATGTATGTGAAGAACCAGTTTGGGGTTTATGCGTTGAATCCCAGAAGATGTTCTTCCAGCCTATGAGAACATCTTTTTGAACCTGGGGTATTTGATGCAAGGGCATTCTAGGGTACTCGGTGAATCTGCATGGAGGTGTGTTGTTTTGGTTTTGTATTACTCAGTTGCAGCTTTAACCGATGGTCTTGGTTATTGAAGGGAGCTTGATCGCTAAAGGAACTAGGTGAAAATTCTTATGCTTGGTGGAACTTGTGCTTGGTGATGCCTGTGTTGCTCAGTGTTGCTTGGCTTGGTCAGTTGTTTCTTTGGTGCTCGATTGTTCTGGTTTATCGACTAGAGTTCTTGGTGATTTGGTTGGCCAACTTGGTGCATTTATTATTGGTATCTTTTGTTGTATTCTCCTATGTAGATCTTGAGGCTGACATGGAGAATTAAATGTTTGTAAGGCTATTTGAGAGCCGATTGTTGTTGCATTTAATATTTGTTTGTATAGGAGCTGACTTGGCTTAGGAGTTAATTGTTTCATCTAGCCGACTTGTGGCTGAAGATTAGTATTTAAGGAGTGTTGGGGGTAGTTATTTAGGCAGAGAATGAGATTTGGGAAGATAAAAGGATAGCATTTTGGATCCTATGAGATTTTAAAGATCAGATTGTTATCTGATAGTTGTAATAGCAGAGCTAGTGGTTGTATGCTTGGAGACAAGGAGATTGCTTGGAGGCTTGCGAGCTCAAGTTCAGATCTACCTTAGGGTTTCCATCAGTTGCTGATTTATTTCAGAATTGGACTAGCTAGAGGTGGCTTGGATCTTTGTTGATCTTGTAAAACTATTTCTTGATTGTAAATTGGCCATAACCCGGAAGGCCTTATAGTTGGGCATGTTAATGAAAATTCAGTTGGAAATAATTGTCTTGTTTTGTTATTCCACATTGTGGTGTTTGGCCGCTTGTTTGGACCATCCTTAATTGGATCCTCATTACCTGTCATGCGTCACTCATACTCTAAACCAGTGCAGAACTTTTGGGATACTAGTGGAGGGTCATCAATGAGATGATGACTTTTGCATGGAAGAATTGGAGATTGTATGAGGTTTGAGAGGAGGACAAAGACTATGTTCTATATACACAAATATAGTACATGTTTATAAGGAAAAATATACACATTTTGGAGTAGTTATCCCACATAAGGTACATTGTTAATTTGGTGTACAACAAGATATGGTGGGAAAATAAGTTTTGTGTGCATAGGTTACTTGAGAGATTAGATTGTGTAGAGAATTTATGGACCCATTATAAGTGAGACTTAGTGGGGCCAACATGGAGCTAGTATTGTGGGATCCTAATTGGCATATGTGGAGGATGTTGGGAAGACTCCAACATATGTATCATAATGGCTAGAGAACTAGTTGAAACAATTGACCATTCCAAGAGGATTAGACTAGGAGGAGACACAAAGGAGAAGGGGAGAGAGTGAGTGAGAGAGAGAGAGAGAGAGAGATGAGGATGAGGGATATGGTGGAGGAGGAGATGATGGTGAAGATGGTTGTAGTAGAGGTTAGTATGTTTCAATGGCATAAGACTAATAAAGAAAGACATAGGCTAGTGATGATACAAGTATTATCTCTTAGAAAACATAAGGGTTATAGAGTGGGACCTATATAGAGACCTAAATAGGGCCAGGTAACATTGGCTCAATTGAATTATCTTCATTGAGGGAGAGCCAAAATAGTAGCCCTACTAGGAGAGCAAGATGGACTATAGGAGAAACTAAACGAGATGTAGAAGGGAAATGGGGGTGGTCAGGGAGTAGTATTGAGAGTAGAGAGAGACACAACACAAGAAAAGGATACTTAATCAATGGGGGAAAATGATATAGTTGAAGGATTACTATCGATACATGGTCATCATCACATTGAGGGTCATCAATGAGACAATGACGTTTGCATGGTAGAATTGAAGATTGTATGAGGTTTGAGAGGAGGAGAAAGACTATTTTCCATATACACAAATATAGTACATATTTATAAGGAAGACTATACACATTATGGAGCACTTATCGCACATAAGGTGCATTGTTAATTTGGTGTACAACAAGAAATGGTGGGAAGAGAGTTTTTGCATGCACAAGTTATTAGAGAGATTAGACCGTGAAGATAATTTATGGACCTATTGTAGGTGAGACTTAGTGAGACTAGCATGGAGCCAATATCGTGGGAATCTACTTGGCATATATGGAGGATGTTGGGAAGAACCCAATGTATGCATCACAATGGCTAGAGAACCAATCAATACAATTGACCATTCCAAGAGGAGCAGATTAGGAGGAGGCACAAAGGAGCGAGAGAGAGGCAAGGAGGGTGATGAGGATGAGGGAGATGATGGAAGAGGAGACAATAATGAGGATGGTGGTGGTAGAGGTTAGGATGTTCCAATGGTTGAGGCCAAGAAGGAAAGAAATAGGCTAGTACATATACAAGTGTCATCTCCTAAAAAAATGTAGGGTTATAGAGTGGGACCTAGACAAAGACCTAAATAGGGCCAGTAACACAAGCTCAATTTAATTCTCTTCATCGAGAGAGGGATACAACATAGAGAACTAAAAATGAGGAGAGGGCCAAAGTAGTAGCCCTATAAGGAGAGTAGGATGCATTATAGGAATAACTAAAGGAGATGGAGGAGGGAGATGGGGGTGGTCAGGGACTAGTATTAAGAGTAGAGTGAGATGAAACCAAATAAAAGGTTACTCAATTGATGAGGGAAATGGATGTAGGTAAAAGATTACTACCAATACATGGCCTATGATTGATGCAGGAGCATCTTGGGTGTAAGGGCAATCTTGCATCACCCAAAAATATTTATGGTTTTTTTTCAATAAGGGATATCTTGTGTAGAGCTGATATTTTTAGAAATTTACTATTTTTTAGTAAGTTTTTTGTTTGAGCTCAAAATGCTCTATTTTCTTCCCTAGAGGTTCACTTTGGTCATAACAGCCTGCCAGTAAAATTTCATTGCAAGATCAAGTCTAGTTTTGAAGATATTGAAAATTTTTGGTATTGGCAGCAGGGTACAGAGACTTTGAACTAGGTTTTGAAGGCTTTAGAGGCTTCGAATGGGGTTGAAAATTCAAATACCTAGAGATTTCATGAGTCAAGTGTTCTAGAGCACTTCACAACATTTTTGAAATGGGGTTATAATAGCCAATCAGGTCAATGGGCGATGACTTATGGTCTTCAGAAGTTGCACTACCTAAAATGGAATAAAATGAATTTCCTTCAAAACAAAATTTGAGTTCCAAAAGTTGTTTGATCCTACTCTAATGTAATAAAAAAAAAATAAAAATTTTAGGGTTGGTTGGCCTTAATGGCTAAAATTTTGGAACCTTCTCGGGTAGTGGAAAATTGCCTATATAAGGAAGGCTCGTAGTGTTTTATAGGCAGTTTTGGGTAGTTATTCGAGGCTTTATCTTACAAAATATTGTAAGGAAAATTTCCATGTGGCATTGCATATTGTAATTCTAAAATTTATAATTCCACATTTGTGGAGATAATAATAAGCCCATTTTCTGTTCTTGCAAATTGTTGTTGTGTCTCTATTTCTATTATGTATTTGTGGTATTAATGGGAGCACCCTTCATCAAGTGGTATCAAAGTAGGAGTTCTTGAGTGTGTAGATAGATCACCATCTATGAGACCATGGTTTAGGGTTTCAATGATAAGCGCAAAAATGCCTCAACGAAGGGAACATGATGAAAGAGTCAGAGGTGTGTCACTTGAGATTAGAGCCCTCCATAGACAAGTGCGAGCATTGCAAGAAGAGATTCACAAAGGAATGAATCTATTAGTAAGAGATGAAAGTGAGGATGAAACCAAAGAAGAAGAAAATTTTGATTAGGAAGAAGAAAAATTTTTGAACCAAGATGAAGAAAGGATTTTCCGGACCATTTCCAAGATTGGGAAAAGACCTCAAAGTGAGGTCCTCACATTTTTCAGGAAATCTTAACCCAGAGGAATTGATCGACTTGATCAATGAATTAGAAGAATATTTTGAGTATGAAGATATCGAGGATCCTAATAGGGTCAAGTTTGCGAAGGCCAGACTGAAGGGTCATGCAAAAATATGGTGGCAGGAGATTCAATTAGAGTGAAATAGAAGAGGAAAGGAGAAAATCACAAGATGAGATTAGATGGTAGATAAATTGAAGCGATAATTCATTCCTATTGATTATGAGATTGATCTACTAAAGAAAATGCATGGGTTGAAGCAACCAGGAAGATCTGTTCAGGAGTATACAGAAAAGTTCTATCGAGTCCTCATTAGAATATGCCATGCAAAAGCTAATAAGGAGAAAGTTGCCTGTTACCTTAATGGGTTGAGGCCGAGCATTTAGGAGGAGTTGAATTTGGTTTGAATGAATAGTATTGAAGAGACATACCAATTTTTCCTAAGAGTACAGGAAAAGATGAACAAGAAGTTTGAGAGTAGGCAAAGCAGAAGAGGTCGTGGTGGAAGATATAATGGACAGTCCTATGGAGGCCGAAATGAAGATAAAAAAATAAGGATGTGGCCAGAAGTAGTCAAAATTAGAGGGGAAATAATTTAAGTCATTTTCATGATCAAAATAATAGAGATTAGAGAGGAAGAGGAAGAGGACAAGGACCAAGAAGATGAGGCTTTCGTGCAATATGTTTTCACTGTGGAGAAGAAGGTCATAGGGCATATGAATGTCCTCAATGCCAAGGAAGGATAGATAGAAGAATCAAAGGCTAGGCTAGAGTTGCACATGTGGATGAAGGTGCCAAATCATTACATTCTGAAGATGCTGAAAGAGAAGAAGTCCTAGTTAATAGAAGAGTTCTGCTGAGTGGTGAAAATGAACTTGAGCAAAGGAGGAGCTTGTTTTGCACTAGGTGCAAGTGTGAGGATAAGTGTTGTGATTATAGATAGTGGAAGCATTGACAATTTGGTGTCAGAAGAGATGGTCATGAAGTTAAAACTCAAGAGGCAGAAACACCCACATCCATACTGGATCGCCTGGGTGCAGGATGACCACAAGGTCATGGTCAATGAACAGTGCCTAGTGAAGTTCAAGATTGGGGGATACTATGATGAGGTACTATATGATATCATACCTATGGATGCATGTCATATGTTGTTGGGTAGGTCATGGCAATTTGACAGGGGTGTTGTACATGATGGTCATGAAAATACCTATTCCCTGACAAAGGATGAAGTGCGACATAAGCTAAAGTTGTTGAAGGACATAGAAGAAAATGTATGTAGTAATGAAAGCATAAGTTTTGTTGATGGAAGAAAATTCCTATAGGTTATGAGGCATGAGCATATGTGTTTTTATTTAATTCCAAAATATGGTAAAGAGGAAGTAGAAGATGTACCTGTAGAAGTTGCATATTTATTGAATGAGTTTCAGGATATTGTATTTGATGATGTACCTGATGGATTACAATCAATAAGGAAGATCAATCATCAAATGGACTTGATTCTAGGAACCAATTTTCTAAATAAGGCATCACACAAAATGACACCAGTAGAAAGTGAAGAGTTAAATAGACAAGTACAAGAGTTGTTGCAAAAGGGGTTGATTCGAGAAAGTTTGAGTCCATGTGCTGTATGAGTAGTATTAACACCAAAGAAGAATGGATAATGGAGAATGTGTATAGATTCTAGGTCTATCAAAAATATCACAATCAAGTACAAGTTTCCATTGCCGTAGATGGATGATATTATGGACAGTTTGAGTGGAGTTGTGTATTTATCAAAGATAGATTTGAAGAGTGGATATCATCAGATTCAGATTAAAGAAGAAGATGAATGGGAGAATACCTTCAAGACAAAATAAGGGTTGTATGAGTGGTTAGTCATGTCTTTTGGGCTAACCAATGTACCAAGCACTTTCACGCGGCTCATGAATGAGGTTTTGAAAGAATTTTTGGATAAGTTTGTCATTGTTTACCTAGATGATATTTTGATCTTTAGCGAGATATTAGAGGAGCATATAATGCATATTCGTAGGGTGTTTGAGAATTTAAGGGAAGAAAAATTGTTGATTAATTTTAAGAAGTGCAGTTTTGTGAAGGAGTTAGTGTATTTGGAATTTTTAGTTTCAATAGAAGGTCTAAAAATAGACCCAGAGAAAGTGAAGGTTATCCTTGAATGGCCTACTCCAAGAAGTGCTACTAAGGTAAGATATTTTCATGGTTTGGATAGAATTTACAAAAAGTTTATCATGAGTTTTAGTAGTATTTGTGCACCCTTGACTAAAACAATGAGAGGGGATAGGAAAGAGTTTAAGTGTACTACTGGGGCAAATAAGAGTTTTAAATTATTAAAACAAAAAGTTACAGAACAACTTGTTTTAGCGCTTCCAAATTTTAATAAGGTGTTTCAAGTAGACTGTGACGCTAATGGCACTACAATAGGAGTTACTTTGAGCCAAGAAGGTAAAATTGTTGCTTATTTTAGTGATACGTCAAATGATGCCAAGAGAAAATATTTTGTTTATGATCAAGAATTTTATGCTATAGTTCAGGCATTGAAAAAGTGGAGAGACTATCTGCTTCCTAAGGAGTTTGTTTTGTATTTTCATCATCAAGCCTTACAATATTTGAACAGTCAAGGAAATTTGAACCAAAGACATTTGAAATGGGTTGAGTTTTTACAGAGTTACACATTTATTTTGAAACACAGGAGTAGGAAGTCTAACAGGGTTGCAGATGCACTTAATAGAAGGCAACTTTTGCTGACAGAGATGCAAATTGAGGTGGTTAGGCTCAAGGAACTCAAGAGTTTGTATCCAGAGGATCCTAATTTTGGTGAAGCTTGGAAAGATTGTACAAAACCCGTTACTGTAGAAAGAACAAAGTGGTTGGATTTCATCATCTAGGATGGTATGCTATTTAGAGGGAGTCAGTTGTGCATTCCACGAAGTTCTATGAGGGAGAATCTCATCAAGGAGAAACATAGTGGAGGATTAGTTGGACATTTTGGTCGAGATAAAACCGTTGCTCTGGTTAGTGATAATTATTACTGGCCATAGTTGCAACAAGATGTCAAGAAGTTTGTACAGAGTTGCAGAGTATGTCAAATGACAAGAAGAGAAAAGCAGAATACAAGGTTGTATCAACCATTACCTATATTAGAAAAGTCACGGGAGGATATCAATATGGACTTTTTTTTGGTTTAACAAGGACTCAACGGGGACATGATTCAATTTTTTTGGTAGTTGATAGGTTTTCAAAGATGACACATTTCATTTCTTGCAAGAAGACTAATGATATTGTTCATGTTGCAGAATTGTTTTTCAAAGAAGTGGTGAGATTACATGGTTTACCAAAGAGCATAGTTTCAGATCGAGACACTAAATTTGTTGAATATTTTTGGCACACATTATGGAAGAAGTTAAAGATAGATTTGAAGTTTAGCTCATCACATCATCCACACACTAATGGACAGTCATAGGTGGTGAATAGGAGTTTGGAGAATTTGCCAAGATGTTTTGTTGGAGATAAGCCAACAAGATGGGATTTGATTTTACTACAGACATAATTTTCATACAATAATTCTGTCAACATGAGCACTGGTAAATCACCATTTTAGATTATATATGGAAGTAGTCCCATAAATGCTTCTGAGTTGAGGAAGATAGATAAATGAGAGATAAGTAGTTCTAAAGCTGAGGATTTTGCAGAACATTTGAAGAACATCCATAAGGAGGTGAGGAAGCACATTACTAATATGAATACACAGTACAAGGCTAAGGTAGATGAGAAAATGGGGCATAATTAATTTCAAGTTGGGAATGAAGTCATGGTTCATTTACGGAAGGATTGATTTCCAGTAGGTACATATAATAAGTTGAAAATGAAGAAGTTTGGACCATGCAAGATACCAAAGAAGCATGATTCATGAAATGCCTATGAAGTGGAGTTGCCTACTAAGCTGAATATTTTACCAATATTTAACATTTTAGATCTAACATAGTATCATGAAGGGGGTGTTGAAGATGGGGTCATAGAATAGTAGTGGAGTATTCCAACAACTACTTTAGCTACCAAGGAGATTGAAGATATATTAGAGAGTCGTGTTGGTAGAAGTACAAGGAACATGACATATGAAGAATATCTGGTCAAATGGAAAGGATGACCTATAGAAGATTCATCATGGTTGACAAGGGATGAGGTTAATCATCTTGGTTTTCCTTTGCACACCTGAGACGTGATAGGGTTACTTCTCAAATTACCCCAGTTGTCTGATGCAGGAGCATCCTAGGTGTAAGGGCAATCTTGCATCACCCAAAAATATTTCTAGTTTCTTTTCAATAAGGGCTATCTTGTGCAGAGCTGCTATTTTCAGAAATTTACTAATTTTTAGTAAGTTTTTTGTTTGAGCTCAAAATGCTCTATTTTCTTCCTTGGAGGTTCACTTTGGTCATAACAGCTTGCCAGTAAAGTTTCATTGCAAGATCAAGTCTAGTTTTGAAGATATTGAAAATTTTCGGTATTGGCAGTAGGGTACAAAATTTTTGAACTTAGTTTTGAAGGCTTTAGAGGTTCCAAATGGGGTCGAAACTTCAGCTGATTAGAGCTTGTGCAAGTCAACTATTGTAGAGCACTTTGTACCATTTTTGAAATGGGGTCATAATAGCCAATTGGATCAACATGTGATGACTTATGGTCTCTAGAAGTTGTGCTACCTAAAATGGAAGAAAATGAATTTCCTTTTGCCTATATAAGGAAGGCTCGTAGTGTTTTCTAAGCAGTTCTAAGTAGTTATTCGAGACTTTGTCTTACAAAATATTGTAAGGAAAATGCCCATGTGGCTTTGCATATTATAATTCTAAGATTTGTAATTCCACACTTGTGGAGATAATAAGAAGCCCATTTTCTGTTCTTGCAAATTGTTGTTGTGTCTCTATTTCTGTTATGTGTTTGTGGTATTAAGGGGAGCACCCTTCATCAATGATAGTCCTTGATAGTTATACTGGAGTCTCATACATACATAAAGAGCCTAAAACGAGGGTAGTGGCACTATAGGAGGCTATATAAGGAGGTCACATCAATAGGGCATAGAGATCCTAGTTTTATAGAAAGTAGATAGTTGGGAGTAGGTTAAGGGCATCACGTGATTAGTAGAGATGAGTTC
Organism: Chamaecyparis obtusa; assembly: GCA_027943335.1. Classification (NCBI taxonomy): domain Eukaryota; kingdom Viridiplantae; phylum Streptophyta; class Pinopsida; order Cupressales; family Cupressaceae; genus Chamaecyparis; species Chamaecyparis obtusa. The sequence goes on from BSBK01004169.1 coordinate 136,502, forward strand.
ACCATCACTAGTAGGAGGGAGAAAATGACCAACTAGTCAGAAGGGAGTGCAAGACAAGATATGCATATGAGCCTTTCATGTATTATGAATTTAAACTCTACTATGTTTGCATCATTGTGTGTGTGTGTGTGTGTGTGTGTGTGTGTGTGTGTGTGTGTGAGAGAGAGAGAGAGAGAGAGAGAGAGAGAGATGCTAATAACTCTTAAAGGACACATGCTATCCTTAAATTATTGGCACAAAACAAGCAATCAAAAGTTAGTCTCTCTCTTGTTCTCTCATTCTAAACTTTCAATCTAGGTTTTAAGTTGAAATTTATTTTATTATATAAATAAAAATAAAAATTCAAATACAATTATTCTACAATAAATAAAAATTTAATAGAACAAAAATTATAAATTATTTTTTAAAATTTATTTATAACTCTATAAAAAGACATACATAATTAAAATAGAATTACTTAATAAAATTAATTTTAAAAGATGAAAAATAATTAAAAATTAGAATAAATTAAAAACAAGATAAAATATCTAATTAAAAAAAATTACAAGATATTCTTATTAAAAAGATAGTGGTAAAGAAAAATTTCTAATTCAAAATATAAATATTCTACAATATTAAATTTTAATAAAATAAATATTATTGTTTAAATTAATTTTAATAATTATTTTTTTGGTAATAGATTTTTTCTTTTAATAATAAAGTAAAGTGTTCTTACATTGCAGAAATAAAACTAAGAATTTCCATGATCAACAACTACCAACCAACCACCCTAAATAACTGCTCCCAGTTTGATTTACAATTGAACAAAACCCTAACCCTAACTTCGATGAATTGGAGAAGCAGAGACACTACATGGTTTTTGCACCAAAATTGAAGAGAGACATTCTAGAATAAATTGCACCAACATTATAATTCTTAACAAACTATGGCCACATGTTTATGCTGAGTTGTGATCATGCCATAATTCAAAAAGGGAAGGAACGCACCCATTATCATGTTGTAAGACTCCAAAATTGCTCCAAGGCTCTCCACACCTTTAACTTGCAGATTTTCCTGCTTCACCATCACTGTCATCTCTGTCTTTTGCTTGGCGATTACCATTTTCATTGAACATCCACCACTTCAATCCCGCATTCCACTTCAATTCTGTAATCTCCTCATCAAGTTGTCGAATCATCAAGAGCATCTTTAGAGCCTCCCAACCCATCCAAGCTTCTTTGAACCTATGATGACACTTTTTCTTTTCAAATCTCCACACAAAAGATGTGATTTTTGTGTTTTCAATCATTTCAATGTGCACTAGCTCGCCCATAAAATTCATGCCCAACCTAGGGACTGGTTGAGCCAAGAGAGGATCTAAATCAATAATAAATTCAATGGGCACTAAGGTTAACATTACCATCCTCATTGTTTCAATCGATTCACCCAGCTACAAACCCCATGCCATGATCATTGAATAAACACCTGAATTTATCTTGTGGCAGTTTTGTAACCAAATTAAACATGTTCCCTAGCAACATGGAAACACTTTCTGTCAATTTAGGATCTTGAAAATTTAACATTCCATCGAGCCTTCTTTTTGATAGAGGCCTATAGAAGGGGTTTTATTGCTTCACTGCTTGGAGTGTGAAAGATGTCTCCATCCCTGAAACCAGACACTGATCCAATAACTTCCATGACCATTAAACCACAAATGCGTAGATTTACCAAATTTCTTGAACCTCCCCTAACATAAATGCCTTGTCCCTCAAACATTTTTGCTATCATTTTGGGCTTCTCTTCATAATAAATGCTCTGCTGCTTGTACAATTCTGCCACCATGCTCACCACCTTTCAATTCTTTTTTAATGCAAATAAATGATTAGAGCTTCAAATTTCTAAAATCTTCTATTTTGATTTCACCTATCTTTTCAAATGCTAATTCCCAATTTGATAAAGTGTCTGCCTCTTTATTCCCCTCTCTCTTCACGTGTAATTTTGAAGTCCTCCAAAAGGGCCAACTCATCACTTATTACATCCACATAACTTTGTAAGTGCCATGCATGCATAGTTCCTTTAATGATTGCATTGATTATTATTTGCAAATCACCTTCCAAGTGTAATATTTTAGCCCCCAAACTTGCTGCTTTAATTGCCAACGTTGTTGCCTCGACCTCTGCCACAGACTATTGTGTTGCCAAGCCAATCTCGGATTATGCCTAGATGGTCCCGAATTTCCCTTTGAGGCTCCATTGAAATTTGCTTTCCACCACCCCTCCACTCATTTTGTCCACACTACTCCATCCCCAACCAAGGAAAGTAGTTTAACCTAACAAAAAATCACAAATAATTAAAATAAATTTTAAACTCAATCAATCTTAAAAGAAGAAAAATTAAAATAGAATTAATTATTATTATTTTTAAATTGTTAATATTTAAAATATATATTTTTAATTTTTTTCGTAATTCTTTAAAAAAATTAATACAATTTTATAATCTTAGATTTCCTCCTTAATTTTGAACCATTAATTCGAGGAAATTAGGTAATCCGCTTTATATATGAATTTCCCAGCAGAGGAAAAATAAATAAATTGAAAAAACAATATAAAGCTACTCTACATTACTATGATCAATGGCATTACAATACATTGCAATTTATAGATATTAAATAAATTTGAAATAATCAAAATATTAAAAAATATCAATATGTTGTATGCTTTTTACATTTAAATAAACTTGGGTGAATACGTCAGTATTCACATCTGCAGGCAAGGAAATGCTCTTAGATCCATATACAGTGTTCTCGTTTGCATTTTTGAAGAGCTGATCACTGGTTGCAATTACAAGAGCAGAGCAATCACAGGTGCACGACTTAAACTTCGTTTGCAGTTTTTCATGTCTTTTTAAAATCTTTTTAATGGAAATCTTAAAAGAATTATTCACCATTCGCAGAGAATTTTATTTACCCCATAAACCCTATACAGGTCTGCATTAGAGAATTTTGTAGAGGATCTATTATCATATTTGGTAGAAAAGGCAGATCTTCTTGGTCTCCAGCAGATCCAAATATCCAGGTGGGGTGGGGATATAAATTAATCTTTCCATTTCTTCTGAATTTTAATTTTAAGAAAATAATAGCGGTGTGACGTTCAGCTCTCTTATGATTTTGGGTGTTTTTAAATTTCTGTGTGAGACTTACAGCATATCAAGATCTCACGTAATCACATTTAGGGCGTATCCCATAAACCCTTTTGGCCAAAGGGAACAGATTCCTTTATGAATGTTGAAAAGGGTTCTTTGAATTAGACAAATTTCAATTCATATTGCAGTATTTTTTTATAGGTGATAAAACCTGGGCAAAATTCTATCGGAGCTGTTTTGTAAGAGTGAATGATAAGAGTGAGCTCTTTGTATTGCATTCCTTTTGAAGTAGTTGTCAGCTTTGTTTCAGATCTAGCTTACAGTAAATTCACAGATCCTGCAATATCCCGCAGTTGAAGCAATCTGAGGATATTATAGAGTGTTGTTGGAAGCGATTCATTTATTTTTTGCTCGACACCATATGAATTATACTTAACTAGAAAACAAATCGTTGATTTTGCAAATTATTTGCACCTATGGATGTTTTTGGACGAGAGCCTGAAGGCCCTTGCAGGGATGATCCTGATATCAATAGGTCGATGCATCCAGGGATCGAGCCTTAATGATGGCTGAATGCATTCTCCGTTGTTTCACAATTAAGGAGAAAGGATGTGAACCCATCAGGTCCTGGGTTCTATTTCTTACACCCCCCGAATGAATGGGAATCATAGTATTATTGTCCTTTTTCCCGATCTGTTAATTTGAAATGGTATTTTAGAATTTCTGCCTCAACACTGTGTTTTTCAATAGTTCTAGCTAGTTGTATGGAAGAGCAATAACATTTTAAATAATTGCCATATAATTGTTGTGGATCTTCGCCACTACTTATTGTTCAAATATATCTGGATAGGCATTTTCATTAGAAAATTTATAATCTAAAATATTTATGATAGCACTTGTCAGCTTTTATTTTATTTCCTCTAGTGAGGCATGCTGAGTTTGCTTAAAGCAATATTTATTGATCTTATGTATACTGTTTGCCTGACAATTATACTGTGTTGGTTATATTCTTTATACGATAGAAAGTTTAAGGGTGTTTGTGTGGAGGAACCATGCAAGTTGGAGTCATATTCCTCTAAAATATTGTTTCATTTTAACAGGCCAGTGTGAATGCAAAATGTTGACCAAATTTGAAACCAAGAGTAATCGGGTAAAGGGGCTAAGCTTTCATCCCAAAAGGCCATGGATCCTTGCCAGTCTTCATAGTGGAGTCATTCAGTTATGGGACTATCGTATGGGAACTCTGATAGACAGATTTGATGAGCATGATGGGCCTGTTAGAGGAGTTCATTTTCACAAATCACAGCCATTATTTGTGTCTGGAGGTAAGCAATGTACATACATGTTAAATCTAAATTGAATGGCATGTGGCTGATCGGGTGAACTATATAATGAGTGGATATGCTTCCATATGAGATGAATGTGACCCCTTGAAATAAAAGCTTAACAATCAAGAACATAGTCTGGCATAACTAATTGAATTGGCGACCTTTCAGGTGATGATTACAAGATAAAGGTCTGGAACTACAAAATGCGCCGATGCCTTTTTACACTACTAGGGCACCTTGACTACATTCGCACAGTTAATTTCCATAATGAGTATCCTTGGATTGTTAGTGCAAGTGATGATCAGACTATAAGGATCTGGAATTGGCAATCTCGAGTTTGCATATCTGTTCTTACTGGTCACAATCATTATGTAATGTGTGCCTCTTTTCATCTCAAGGAGGATCTAGTTGTTTCTGCATCACTGGATCAAACTATTCGTGTATGGGATATAAGTGCTTTAAGGAAAAAAACTGTTTCTCCTGCTGATGATATCTTGAAGCTAACACAGATGAACACTGATCTCTTTGGAGGTGGCGATGCTGTTGTGAAGTATGTTCTTGAGGGACATGATCGTGGTGTGAACTGGGCCTCATTTCATCCTAGCTTGCCATTAATTGTGTCTGGTGCAGATGATCGCCAAGTCAAACTTTGGCGGATGAATGGTATGTTTCCTTTCCTTCTATCCTTGGTAATGTTTTCTTTATTTTCTTGTGTTATGCAGAAAAGGGATCACGATATTTGAAATTTTTGAAATCAGATACAAAGGCTTGGGAAGTTGACACTCTAAGAGGACATATAAACAATGTGTCTTGTGTGTTGTTCCATGCACGCCAAGACATTATTGTTTCAAATTCTGAAGATAAAAGTATACGAGTGTGGGATATGTCAAAGCGTACAAGTGTCCAAACTTTTCGTAGAGAGCACGATCGGTTCTGGATTCTTTCTGCACATCCAGAAGTGAATCTTCTGGCAGCTGGGCATGACAGTGGGATGATTGTCTTCAAACTGGAGAGAGAGAGGCCTGCCTATGTTGTATTTGGGGGCTCACTACTATATTTCAAGGATCGTTATCTGCGCACTTATGATTTTGCAACTCAAAAAGACAATCCATTAATACCAATTCGCAGACCTGGTTCCAGTGGCCCAAATCAAGGGCCGAGATCTTTGTCATACAGTCCAACAGAGAATGCTGTTTTAATATGTTCAGATCTAGATGGTGGTGCATATGAACTTTATGTTGTGCCAAGGGATAGTCTTGGCAGAAGTGATACAGTACAGGAGGCAAAGAGAGGAATAGGAGGATCTGCTGTGTTCATTGCGAGGAATAGGTTTGCTGTTCTTGACAAGAGCCACAATCAGGTTACTATAAAGAACTTGAAAAATGAGGTGACAAAAAAGTGCAATCTTCCATTCAGTGCAGATACAATTTTCTTTGCAGGGACAGGCAACTTGCTTTGTAGATCAGAAGATAGTGTAATTCTTTTTGATTTGCAACAGAGAACAAACTTAGGGGAAATTCATGTACCAAATGTCAAGTACATAGTTTGGTCAAATGATATGGAGAATGTAGCATTGCTTAGTAAGCATGCAATCATCATTGCAAGCAAGAAGTTGTCACATAGATGCACTTTACATGAGACTATACGTGTTAAGAGTGGGGCTTGGGATGACAATGGGATTTTTATCTACTCAACTTTGAATCACATAAAATATTGCTTACCAAATGGAGATAGTGGCATCATCAGGACACTTGATGTTCCGGTATACATAACAAAGGTTTCTGGAAGTTCTCTGTATTGCCTTGATAGAGATGGCAAGAACCGAGTTATACAGATAGATACTAGTGAGTGTGTATTCAAGCTGGCATTGATGAAGAAGAAATATGATGAGGTGATGAGCATGATTAGGAATTCTCAGCTTTGTGGACAGGCCATCATAGCTTACCTGCAACAGAAGGGATTTCCAGAGGTGGCCCTTCACTTTGTTAGAGATGAGAGAACCCGATTCAACTTGGCTGTCGAGAGTGGAAACATTCAAATAGCTGTTGCTTCTGCAAAAGAGATTGACGAGAAGGAACATTGGCATAAGCTAGGAGTTGAAGCCCTCCGGCAGGGTAATGCTGGTATTGTAGAGTATGCATATCAGAGGACAAAGAATTTTGAGCGGCTTTCCTTTTTGTATTTGATTACTGGTAATTTAGATAAGTTGACGAAGATGTTAAGGATTGCTGAAATAAAAAATGATGTAATGGGCCAGTTTCACAATGCATTGTATTTGGGTGACATCAAAGAGCGCATCAAGATTTTGCAGGAATCTGGTCATCTACCACTTGCTTATGTCACTGCATCTCTTCATGGTCTTATGGATATTGCTGACACACTTGCAGCTGATTTAGGGGGCAATCTTCCAACTCTACCTTCAGGAAAGAAATCATCACTTCTGATGCCTCCTGTGCCCATCCTGCGTGGTGGTGATTGGCCTTTACTTAGGGTTACCAAAGGTATTTTTGAAGGTGGTTTGGAGAACTCTGCTGCCGCAGCTTACGAAGAAGAGGATGAAGGAAATGTTGCTGATTGGGGTGAAGACATTGCTATAGAAAATACTGAAAGGGAAAATGGTGAAGCTATAATGGCAGATGACAAAGAAGCTATAGGTGGAGAGGATGAAGATGGGGGATGGGATATGGAGGAATTGGAACTTCCTCAAGATGCTATTACTTCAAATGTTGGAACCACTCACAATGCATTGTTTGTAACCCCAACACAAGGTATGCCAGTTAGCCAAATTTGGATACAAAAATCTTCTCTTGCTGGTGAGCATGCGGCTGCAGGCAATTTTGATACAGCTTTGCGGTTGCTAAATCGTCAACTTGGGATTAGTAATTTCTCTCCATTGAAGCCTATAATTTTGGATCTATATATGGGCAGTCATGTGTTCCTTCCTGCCCTTGCTTCTGCACCTGTAGTGCCATTAGCAGTAGAGAGAGGTTGGAGTGACACTGGGAGTCCAAATGTTAGGGGTCCCCCGGCCTTGGTATACAGTCTTTCTGTAGTTGAAGAGAAACTGAGAGTAGCTTACAGGGCAACAACAGAAGGTAAGTTCAGTGAAGCATTGAGGCTATTTGTGAACATTCTGCACACAATCCCAGTTATTGCAGTAGACACAAGAAAGGAAGTTGATGATGTAAAAGAATTGATTGGAATTGCCAAAGAATATGTTCTTGGTCTTCGAATGGAGGTCAAGAGAAAAGAAATCAAAGATGATGCTCTCCGGCAACAGGAGCTTGCAGCTTATTTTACTCATTGCAAACTCCAGAAAGTTCATTTAAGACTGGCTTTGTTAAATGCAATGGGCATCTGTTACAAGGGTGGGAACTATAGTACAGCGGCAAACATGGCACGCCGGCTTTTAGAAACCGACCCTCCAACAAACCATGCAACAAAAGCTCGCCAAGTCCTTCAGGCCTGTGAGAGGAACTTGCAAGATGCAAAGCAACTAAACTACGATTTCAGGAATCCTTTTGTTGTTTGTGGTACAAGTTTTACTCCAATATACCATGGCCAGAAAAGTGTTTCATGTCCATATTGCACGTCACGTTTTGTTCCTAGTATGTCTGGAAAGCTTTGTACCATATGCGATCTTTCAGTTGTGGGTTCAGATGCATCTGGACTACTTTGTTCTGCTACTCAAACAAGGTGAACTTGGCTTTCCACAACCATGGGTTTGCATTTGCTTTTCAGTTCTGGTGGAGACGTATTGCTTACAGCTGATTCCTGGTGATATCTACAAGAAGTGCTACCATTTGCATCAAACTTGATAGTCATGTAACAACAATTTAGATATGATGTCGGGGACATGCAGATGACAGCTAGGAATATACATTTGACATTAGAGGAAAGGCAAAAAGCATACATGCTATTTTGTTAGATGCATTAGTACTCATTTAAGAAAGTCTTTTTTTGTTTTTCATGTATTGCAAGGTGAGAGCAGACTCTTTATGATGGGACTTGAGAGTTCATATATACTTCCAGGTTGGAGATTCCATCTATTTCATGCACTATGATGAATGTGGGTGAACAACATAATTTTTTTTGGTTTATCATTGTAATTTCTGGGAAAGGCAACAGTCTTCAAGGGATTGAATTGTAAGATTTGGTTTTAAGATGTAGGCGAACTTAATTACCAAGTAATAAGAGCTGCCCCCTGTAGCTCTTCTAAATTTTTTTTAATTGTATTGTTTAAGCAAGCTATATGTGTTTTGGAAGTTATATTGCAAAAATGATAGGATTGCGATTGTTTGCTTGTCATTTTCATCTGCTAAATTTTCCTCCCCAAGTTTTGAGTTACAAATATGGCCTTATCTATGCTAGATGCTAGATGCACTTGATTGCAAGGTGGAAACTACCGCAGAGTTTTTGATTTTGTAAAGAAATACTTGCCACCTTTATATAACATTACTAGATGAGTTCCTGTTGTTTGGAACGATTGGTCAGGGTTTATGGAGCATTGCTTGGAAGAGAGAGGATTATGTAGATATCATCCTTTTAGGCTAAATTTAAATCAATTTTATTTTCATTCATCTTCATGATACATAGGTCTAAACTAATATCATTCACATGTCTGGACTTCCACATTTTTTTTTAATACACAATTGTTATGTTCTCATTCAACGTGCTTGAGGTTATTGGTTGTAATCGTTTTTGCTTCCAATTGCAAAACAGTATTTTTCATGTTGTAGAATATCATAGAGAGACATGTTTCCTTCATGTATTGTCTTGTCAAGCTACATTTATTTGAGAATAACATGCATTTCTGATAGCGTTGCCTGCTCTGCTATCAAAGGTCATCAGAGGTTATGGGAAAAGCATTTTGACTATATTTGTAACTATGCGTGGGGTTACCAGTGTTTAACTCAAATATTTTTTGATAAGATTTTTTCTTTAACAGCAAATTATTTTGCTTAGATGGCATTAGAAAGCAATTTTTCATCCCTAATGCAAAATTGTTTGTCTTGAATACTGGATTTCAACTTTACATGATATTCCAAAGCCATGCCTAAATGAAGTTGCGGTTTCCAAGGCCTCTCCATGAACTAACCAAGGTATGCCATTTTGAGTTTTAGTGTGAGCAATGTACATTATTTTGGAAAGAAGATTGCCTTCTTAGGGTCAAGACTTCAATTTTGTTTTAGCTGATTGAGCACGTCATGTTAAATTGTTTAACTGATAACAAATTGAAAAGGCTAATATAGAAACTGAAATTTAGAGCATAAATTTGTGATCTATCTTTTTCCTTTTTAATTCTTCACTGAAGTAAAATAATATGAGAATCATACACCAAATTTAGATTTAAAATAAAACTAATACAACTTTGTTGGGAAGGTATGGGTGTTGACTGAGGCTCAATTCAATAGTATGGCAAAGTCTAATGGAAAGTGAAGGTCTGTTGACCAAATCTTGAAAAAACAGATACCCAGATAAAATACAAACCTTGGCCAATAATCTCTAGTATTGCTTCTCTAGACATGTTTGCTAATGGGTCAGAAGCAAAATTTATCAATTAGAAAGGAAGATTGCTTGATAATTATGGAGTCCATTATGACACATCAAACATAATAAATGCAGCGACAACTCCACATCAGCCAAGGCCACAACAAAAATCATTTGGTGGTCCCATTTGAAATCACTAAATATTTGGCATGCATTGGCCCTCATTTGACATGGAACAACCTCAATTTCTAGGGTAGGTTTTCAGTTAAAAGGTTGCATATTCTGTGCTTGAAATGAACATTTAAGGCGTGTTGAACTTTTGGTAATGGCCTGCATTTCCAAGGCTGCATCTCAGATCTCAGCCAGCTGATTTGGTAAAACAAGTAGGTGCTATGTAATGGCTTTTTTTTCAACTCTTTTGAGGTGATAGCTGTAGGGTTCCCTATACCCACTTGATAATTCAGGCTAAACTAAATCAGCTTATATGACAAATAGATGAACTCATCCTATACTGAGGAGACTCTAATAAATTATAAGGTACATTTAACTTCATCAATCTGGAGATTTAAACTTGATATGGTAGCATTTAATGTGCATTATGAACTTGTTTAAGTCGCTAGATTCTAAAGCAACTAGTTTACATCCTATTTTAGAAGGAAAGACTTTATCCAAAATTAATTGCAATTACAGAAAACAAACTAACTACTACAACAACAATAGATAATGATTAAAATAGTAAACAAATCAATCTATGTTAAGCTCATTCATAAGATAGTACCGCTACACAAACTGAGTAAACAAGTAGGTGCTATGTAGTGGCTTTTACTTCAACTTCTAGAGGTGATAGCTGTAGGGTTCCCTATACCCACTTGACAATTCAGGCTGACTAAATCAGCTTATATGACAAATAGATGAACTCATCCTATACTGAGCAACCTCTAATAGATTATAAGGTACATTTAACTTATCAACCCAGATATGTAAACTTGAAATGGGTCAACATTTATTGTGCATTATGAACTTGTCTAAGTTGCTAGATTCTAAAGCAACTATTCTACATCCTATTTCAAAAGGAAAGACTTTATCTAAAATTAATTGCAATTACAAAAATGAAATTGTTGTGAGGTTTTCACACCATCGCCCCAAAGAATTTGGGGACCCCCAATTTTTTTGCGCAAGCTTTGACAGTTTTCCTAGATCCGGGTATTTCGATGCCTTGACGAATTTTGGGCGATCCAGAGGTTTTGGAATGAAAATTTTACACCCTGGATGTTTTGAAGTGCCTAGGAGGGTACTGCTCGTTTTCACCTTGCACGGAAACTTGGTTTTCCCAAACGGTTGATTTTGTCTTTAGGCCAAATGAAATTCAATGAGAATATTTTTTTTTTTCAATGTTAGAATAATATCTGGCAGGATAAAATTGCAAATTTTGGACTTAGATGAATTTTGAAAATTGATGAAATTGAATAACTTGAACGTTTTCGAAATTTAATTGTGAATTGGATATTTTTGGGAAAATCTTGTAGATTTTTGGTGGTGAAAAATAGAAATTAAGTGAAAACTTAAAATTGCCAAATTTGATTTAATTGCAAAATATTTGAAATGTAATTGCCAAATGGAAATTAAATTGCTAAATGATTTTTGGATTGCAAATTAATAGAAATTAAATTGCCAAGGGAAGATTTTCGAAAATCCTAAGTGGGAAATGGGTAAATGAAAATTTGAAATTGTTTGAATTATGATTGGCTTGCAAATTTTATTTTTTTTTGGTGAGGTTGTTGTGATTAAATGCAATAAAATCAATTTTCTTGGGGAAATTCCAAATTACAATTTGCAGCCCCATAAGATTTTCAAAATTTGCTTATCTTGGGCTAAATAAATTAAATTTTTTTCACCTCCAAGATAGCTCAGCTCTTTTCCCAGCCCCTTGCGATTTTTTTTCATTAATTATTGGGCAATTTCGAAATTAATTTCAATATCCCTAGGGATCGGTGATTTTTTTCATTTAATTCATGTTTTAGATTTGACAAATTTTAATTAAATTTTTTCCTCCTCCTAGAAAGTCGGCCTTGCTTTTTTGGAGGGAAAAATCAGTATAAAGGGGGAGCCTTCCTCCTCATTTCTTCACTCATCCTTTCCCATTTGTCTTGGCAGCGAAATTGTCCAAGAGGAGGAGCGAAAATCTGTGGAAGGGCAGAGGGAGTTGCGAAATTGTTCAAGGGCAGAGTTGTGAGCTGGAAGGAGCTAGAGACAACGAAAATTGTATAGTAGACCTGGGAAAATTTCCAAAGGTAGTAAATTCAGAGAAGGGCAGGGCTGCGAAATTAGACCAGAGGCTGCTATTTTTGGGCCTGCGAAATTATTAAGGAAGCCAACAAAATATCCCAAGAAGGCTGCTATTGTGGAGTGAAAATCTGTAGAAGAGCAGAGGCTGCAAGATTTAGTAGTGGAGCTGCGAATTTTGGTACAGGTCTGCTATTTTTGGGGCTGCGAATTATCTAGAAGAGGCAACGAAAATCTGGGCAAGGCTGCCAATGCGAAATTTAGGGGCAGACTTGCAAAATTCTTGAGAGGGCAGACTTGCGAAATTTTGAGAGGGCAGATCTGCAATTTTTTTTTGGAGAGTGAGGAATTGCGAATTTTTGTGGAGGATTGCAGATTTTGTGTCTTCTTCTTCTTTGGTGGAGTTGAGGGCTTCTTTGGTGTAGAAGAGGAGCTTCAAGTTTGTTGGTGAAGGCTTGTTAGTAAGGCAGATTTCTTTCCTTTTTCTTACTTGGTTCTTTTCTCATTTCTTGCTTGCATCTTTCATCCACCACTTCATCATTTCATCTAGGGCCTGAAATTGGGAGATATAAGTGTAGTTTTTATCTAGGATTTAGAGAAAGGAGATATAAGTGGTAGTCCCACCCCTATGAATGAAGTTGGGAGATATAAGTGTAGTCCATCTCATAAGTTTTCGAAGAGGCAGAAATAAGTGGTAGTCCCATCCCTAGGCGAAGAGACAGATAAGTGTAGTGTGATAGGAATCGAAGAGGTAGAAATAAGTGGTAGTTCCATCCCTACGATTGGAGGGGCAAAGATAAGTGTAGTCCCATCTCATTGTAGAAAGAGGAGGCAGAAATAAGGGTTAGGATGGCGGATGCTAGTGCAAGTAAGAACCCAAGGGGAATGTATACCAAGAAAGACAAGGAAGACATGATGCCTAAGACCGCCTTCTTCTCAAAATTGAAGCGAGTGGGTGACACCAACATCGACACAACAGACATGGTACAATTGGGAATTGGTTGCAGGAAGGCAAGAAAGGAGTTACCAAGTCGTCAAGGCTCACCAGGTCAGATTCCAAATCAGAATATGGCGACCTTATTGTGCTTCTCAACCGAGTCATGGGCTCCACTCAAGGTACACAATTTGATCCTTGGATGTATTATTTTATTGAAGGAATTGAGAATGGAAAAAGAAAGTTTGATTGGGCTAGGATCATTAGCGAGAATTTAGAGTTGCAACTTAGGATAGTGCAAAATCAGAAGCAATTCTACATGGGGTCCTACCTCTTCTATTTGATTGCAAGGTTGTTGGTGATGCTTTGCTAGTTGAACCAAATCCAGATTTGGGGAGATGCACTGCACCACTATGGTTGAGGCAGATGCTTATGCTAATGGGCGAAGTCGTGGTAGTCCGAATAGTTGAAGAAATTCAAGGGTTAGTTAAAGAGGAAAACATTAGTGAAGAAGCGGGTTTCATTGCAAATTGGAAGATATTTGAAGATATTTGAGGCTAGGCAAGGCTTGGCTATTCGTGCAAGCTAGCTTGGTTAGATTTGAGAAGGTTCTAGCACCCAGGAGGGTCATGCATTTTGTTGATAAGTCGTAACAGGCTAAGTGGGCAAGTTCTAAAGGTCAAGAGGAGGTATGGCCAGGGCAGGTGCCCCCAGAACCCAAGAGTATTGAAGCAGAGGGGGGTGCATGCAAACCAAATTCGAGTAGGAAGGTTAGAGAAGACTAGGAAGGTTAAGGAAGGCAAGGATAATGAAGGAGGAAGGCGAGACGAAAGGTTGAAAGAGGTCAAGTTCGATTTCAAGGTGGTGGCCAAGAGAAAGGCTCTCAAATTGCAAGAAGGTTCACATCCAGGCAAGCCACCGAGGCCAAGGCAAGATTACCCCAAGTGCATAGAGACCTCACCCTTTCAAGGTCAGGACATCAGGTACAAGCAAGTTCAAGTGGTGATGAGAAAGTTTCTAAGGACGAGCTTAAGCATCCAAGGCTTCACCTCATCTCAAGGATTAAATAAATTTATAAGATAAGGTTGATGAGGTGGCAATTTCATGTGAATGCAATCAAATCATGCCAAGTGTCCTATGTTCTCATTAGTTGACAAATTATTATAATTTTCTCACTGGCCCACAAAGTTGGTGCCCTCATGTAATTGGTTGAAAGATGGTAACCCTAATTAGGGTTTGTAAGGTTTAATCTTGGCCCTTGATTTTGCCCCTTAATCTTGGCCACTCATAATTTTGAGCCTCTATATAAGGCCATTTGTTCTCATTTGTAAAGGGAGTTATGTTGGATAATTGTTGCCAAAATAATATCAAAATCATTCTCTATTCGTTGTTGTGGTTTGCATGGTGGATATACATGATCATTTTGGTGTATTGCATGGTTCTTCTCATCTCTCAAATTAAAGTAGGATTTCCTTTCATGTTGTTAGAGTAGAAGTAGATGGCTAGTTGTATGGTGATGTTAGTGAATGTTTGATAGGGATCTATATACTAGGCCACTAGCATCCTAGCGGCTTGTTAGGAAGCCTTGTGTGGTAATCTAGTCCAATCGCTCCCAAGTTCTACTTGCATTTCATCTTTTCTCTTGTACTTCAAGTTGGGTTGGAAGATAGGTGTTAGTGTGAAAATTCTAAGAGTATCCCTTTGAATCATTGCACCAACGGAGGTAGCGCCGCATGCAAGCTTTCATTTGGTTGGATCCCCGTCTATTTGCTAATTTCTTCATTCATAGGAGTAGTAGTAGAGCAGTAAGCAGTTAGTGGTAGGAGTATTTGAAAGTGAAAGTGATCAAGGAGAAAAGAACAAGTCAAGCAAGTGAAGTACCACCAAGTTATCTTTGAATGAACAACATAAGCCCGCCTATGTGATTAACCAAAAAATCACATTAATATAACTGAGTTAGTATCCACAGGTGTAAGGAACCTTGGAGTTATCTCATGTTCTTCATGAGTATTTACTTTTCAAGAGAGGGTTGAGTGTTTGATATCCTGTATCAAGTATTCAATTGCTATATGTTATGTAGTGGTACAAAACTAACATCAACAGAAACTAAATACAACAACAATAGATAATGATTAAAATAGTAAACAAGTCAATCTATGTTAAGCTCACTCATAAGATAGTACTGCTATAGGAATTGAGAAATACAAAATCATAAATCTATGCTACAGATTATCAGAACTGATCATAAATTTGTTGAATTAAACTAGCAAACTAATGTGCAGAAATGAGCTATACAATGACATTTACCTAAAGCGGTTTGTGACTTGGGGTAAACACTTTCAAACCAACTAGTTGTCCAATCAGAAGATATTCATATTCTTATTCATTCATAAAGACTCATTATATATAAAAGTATTATGTCGCTACAATGAGAAACTTGTACAAAAATAGTTGTCAACCATATTTGGTCTTTCTTTAGCACATTTATACACTAAATCATCCCGATTAATACTTCTTGTCACTCATTCTAAATATTCAGGAAGAGGATTTATTAAATCTATGAAAGTGTAAACAAAAATAGAATCCTATTAGGACTATACAATCAACCATGATGAAGGGACACAGTGGTTTTAGGGGTGCTAGGGTTTCCTTTGACGATTCTAGCGTAGCTGAGGAAGACGACAATGATGGAGATAGATTTTTGGCCTTCCTCTGGTTGGTAGGGAAAACTGTGTTCCCTGTGGCTGGATTTGGGTGGCTTATGACCTTTCCTTTTGTGTCTCTATCTGGAGCTCTGGGTCTTTTGTGACCTCCTTGTTCCCTTTGGCGGTCGTCGAACCCGATCTTCATGCAAAGATGGAATGGTATGGGGTTTCCGCTTTGTTGGATGTGGTGGTTTGGCACCGCTTTGGAGTTTTGTTGAGTAGGCTTGCTGGCTATGTGCAGCCTGCGTTGTTGGGATTGAAAGGTAATGACGACAACCTTTTTGATCTCGCTGGCTCATGGATCTTCATGGGTTTGATGTGGTTGTAGATCCCTTTGCTTCATGTTCAGGATGGCTCTAGTTTGGCTTTCCTTTCATTGACTGGCAAGTGTGATTGCACGATGGGCCACTGGAGCTGCTTGGGTTTCGAGGATCATCCTGATCCTGCTTGTAGTTGGTTTTTCGGTTCTTTTGGGAGTGGTGCTTGGACCTCCTAGCATGACATTCTGGACTCTGTTGGTGGGTGCTTGGTATATGGAGCCATTTGGGTTTCCCACAAATCTATTACGGGGTTCTACTTTAGGGTGTTCGATGACTCTCTTTTCCAATTGTGGAACTAGATCTGGCTTTGGAGATTTGGGTTTCTTGTTTTGCCCTCATCTTGTTGGCCTTGGTATTGGGGCCATTTTTGGTGATCTTATTTTATTTTTTTGGGGTAGTTTTTTTGATGTAGATTTTGCTGCTAAGCTAGCTCCCATTGTTTTGCAAGGCTCCGTGTTTTGCGGGTTTCTTGTTTTTGTGAGAAAATTTATTTTGGTGTTGATGGCCAATTTTCCCTTGTGCCTTGCTTGTTTGTTTTGGGTTTTAGGTTGTGGATGTCTTTCTTTTAGGCCCATGTGCTCCCTCAGTTTTATCTGTTGTGGGCTTATGCTGACCTTGGCTAGCTTCATCCTTGTGGCTAGTTTCATCCTCCCTTTGTTTTCCTTATGGAGGTGTTGATCCCTATGGAGGTGGAGTCTCCCTTTATGGCCCAGTGGAAGATGAAGGTTACTCTGCTTCTACCCTCTTCTTTAACATTTCCTATTGAGGTAGAGGCACAACCTATTGAGGTGGTTTGTTGCTGGTTGAAAGGGGCGTTATGTGGCAGTTGGTGGTCTTCTCTCTTGCTTGGTCATTTGGTGGCGGATTGGATCTTGTCTGGGACTCTTCCTCTGACAATCCCTGTCTTAGCTATCCCTATTGAGGTGGCTTTCTCTCCCATGGAGGTGGAGAAGAGTGATGCTGTTAGGCTGGGTTTTTGTTGGAGGTGCATGTTGGCTCAGGTTAAGGGTTCCTAGTTAAAACCCATTGTTCATCATTGGGCCAGTGAGTTGGTAACGTCTTATCTTATAGATAGTTTTTTAAAGGTTTTGGGAGCCTTGTTAAAACCCACAATGTAGTCCAGGATTTTCTCTGTTGGATCTTATTTAAAAATTTATGTATGGTTGATTCTAAGGGTTCCGGTTATGTTGTGGTTGAGAGAGCCCTTGAAAACCCTCATTTTTTGCTTTTATCTTTCCTTCTAGATAATGATTATGGCGCTATCTATCTTATGGACACTTGGAAGGCTTTGCTAGTTTGGGGATCCTGTCAAAACCCCTAGTTGGTTTTGGGTACTGTGTTAAAGCCCTTACCGGTGTGTTGGGAAGGAGGTCCTCTTTTCCTTTGGTTGCTTGTTTCTTCTGTCCTTGGTGAGGTGGATTCTAAAAATTTTCAAGGGCCCATTTTGATGGCTATCTGTCTTTGGTTAAGGGTGCTGGCAGGTTTTGGGACTTTCCTGTCCCTTGATGGAGTCCAGTTCTTTTCTTTGCAAATGCTTTGGTGGACTTTCATGGTTTGTATTGAGGGTTCCAGGAGTCGTGTCAAAACCTTGTGTAATGGTTTGGGGAGCCTCAAAACCCCTTAGATTTCTAATCTGTAGTGATTGGTTGATGTAAGGCTTCAACCTTAGATTTTGGTCTCTAGGGGCAGGTGGCACTTTGTTTGCCTTCTTTTTCTAGGTTGTAGTTTGTTTGTTATTCTTGGGCTGCTAGACTGCATTTGTAATATCTACGACAACATTTCATCTTGGTAGGGTTCTAGATCCTCTTCAAAATCTACTTGTTAGGGGTTTTAGGTCCCCTCAAAACCTACTTATACCTTAATAAAAAACCATGATGAAGCTTGAATGCCCATAACACAAAATGCAACAAAAACTTAATGACAATCATTACGGTAAAGATATCTCGTGTGTTAAGAGGTCTATTGTTGACAAGAGTCCTTTTGGGGGCAATTGGATGAAAACCTTAGCATTGGATGTTCAATATGCATTATAACTATATATACCTAAAATTGGTCAGACAAAAATCAAAGCAAGCAATTGAGGATCAAAGCATGAATTAATTGAAATCAAAGAAAGCCATGAGATTAATTAAATAAAAAAGATCAAATAATTGTACAATTGATTTTAATCAAATTAATCATATAGTTAAATCTAAAATTAATCCAACCCATTCGAAGGGAGACATGACTAAATTAAATCAATTAATAAATCTGATTATTCTCACCTACCACATATGGACAAAACAAAATTAACCAATGAGGTGAGAGTACTTGAATCACATGGATCACAAATAGCCTTTGCTATCTCCACCATCCAATTTGGCTTTGCAATCTTAACCATCTGATTTGTCTCTTTGTCCCAACATTTGAAACCACCAACTCAACTCATCTCTAACCATGGGTCAATCTAATTCACATCTAACTCACCTTCCTAATTTTAGGAAGCTTTTAAATAGATTGTATTAAGAGAACAAATGGATCCATTATCTAGAGCAACATTATTATAACCAATTCATTCTTGAACATAGCATTTCAATTGAGAATTTGCATTGTAGTCATCATAATGGAAGAATTTAGCATAATTGAGCTAGACTAGGGTAGAATTGCATCATACAAAAATTTAATTTCTCATTCTAGGACTCTCACTAATGGATGCTAATATGAGAGCATTTAATTAGCTTTGCTAGATATATAACCATATGATGTTTATTGTCGTGTTTTCAATTCAATAGCTTAAATTGTTGTTATTTCATAATTGAGTTGATTTCATTGATAAACTAATCCTATGAAGGTATTTCTCATACACAAAATGACGCCCATCATGAGGCTCGAGGCCTCTACTAACCAAATTTGATCTTTATTTGCTAAATTGAAGGTAAATGTTTGTATTGTAGATTTGAAAATTGTAGGTACAACGCCTTTAACAAAAGAAACGACGCGTACATAGAGTCTTTTGATGCATTTGCAGGATTAAACAATGCGTACGTGATAATGTTCAATGCCTTTACATAGAGTGTTGACCCGTGCTAAATTTCTTCTATCTTCTATCTCTCATTCTTTCAACACATACATGATATCTTTATGTCGCATTTAGTATTTTTTGTTAGCGAGTGTTAAAGTTTGATCAATTAAATAGTGTGTAACAGTAGATAAATAACACATTTAAAGGTTTCTGTGATGCTTAGCCAGAAAAAATAGTAATGTGTATGCCATTTTATGTAGCGCGTAGTACTGTCAGTTTTCAAAGTTTAAATTCTGCAAATCTAATGGTAATAACTTTCTATTTTGTAGATGGCAAAGCATAGGAAAGTGCGTAAACTTGTTTGCAGATTAGTAGACTACTTAAAAAAAAAGTAGGAAAGGAAATTAGTTAGAATCCATTAAAATCATTAATGCTTATAAGTCTAAATATGTTTCCTTAAATTGGATCTTTACTCCTTGGCTGACAATTTAATCAATTCTTGAAAAGGAATTTGCATATTTTGATTTACTCACCTTGAATTATCATATTTTGAATTAACGTGTGTGGAAGGAGGAGATAAAGGAGCTAGAGCATGCTTAGGTAAGTGAAAATTGCAAAAGAAAAACCTCAAAAGTGTGCCTAGCCTTTGCTAGCTACGAATGAGGTAATCCTAAACCCTTATGCATTTGCTTAAATTGTGGCATTCAATACGAAATCTAGCCTAATTAGAAAAGCAAATTGGAATCTCAAGTGAGACATTAAGGATATGCTCTTCACCTTTTTGGTGAACCAAACTCCTATATGTGCCAAATTTGAGAGGAAGATAAGCTAAGGAATTTACCAAACACTTAAACAAAGCCTTCTTGTTTATGGATGAAAGTACTAGGTATATGCTCTTCACCTTTTTGGTGAATGAAAAAGCTATACGCACTCTAGTCCTCCTAGATTAAAAGTCTTGGGAAAGAACAATGTTAAACGTGTTTGTGAAGTGAAACAATAGGGATATGCTCTCCACCTTTTGGTGAATCAAACTCCTAGACTTGTTTTCATTCCGATTTCTTGCTTTCATATGCACATGCTAGAACTTTAGTGGGCTTGCCTCCCAAGAACATGCCTTAGAGAGGATAGCGAGAGGGATGACCCAAAGTGGGAACAAGGTGAAGCCAACCTATTCCACCCACTCTAAATAAAGACCTCGTTTAAGTTGAAAAATTTTGAGGGCAAAAATATCAAATGCCTGGACTCGTAGGGCTATAGGCTTTAATCGTGCTGCGTGACTGCATGTTCCTTGTATGATTCATTTGATATTTTTTTTGGAACCTAAACTAAACACTTGGTTAATCTAGCAATTCCTACCTTTTAGAGCCATGTTAAATACCAAATTTGACCTTAGGTAGCTTGCATGAAGCGATTTATTGTAAACAGACCTGTGTAAATGTTCAAACATGAATTTTATGTTTAGGAGTTAAGGGTGAAAACAATTGTTTTGAGCTTGTTGTGATTGAAAATTCATGCCGACAAATAGAAAACATCCATTTAGATCTGACAATCAACTTAAATTTATAAAAAGTCAATCAAGTTGTGACCAAAATAGTAAAGCAACAGTTCCTAATGTATCTTGTTCCGCATATGCAAACTCATGTAATGGTTTTGAAAAATCTTATTGTATCATCTTAAAATGGAAGCGCTTCCATGTTAAGAGCGTTTAGCCCTCCGAGTAAGTGGTTTTGGGTCATATTGGATGCCTCGAATTGATCTTTGCTTTGATCTGGCTTTCTCCCCGCTTTCCACTTCTTTTCTACTTCATTCTAGGTGAAATTAGGGTTAGGATCTTAAGGATTCTCCTGAATTTCCCTCTTTCATAGCTATATTTATAGGTAGGATTTATAAATGGATCCTCCTAGCCTTCATCACGATAATCATAGGATTTTATGTCTATCACTGACATTCTATCCTATTCTAGCATTAGTTCTAGGTTTCTGGGCATCCCCAGGACCTCCTGACTTGGTTCTGAGTCAACCTGGGACCAAGGTCAAGGTCAAGTTAGAACCTAACTAGGTTAGGGTTGAGTTTGACCCTGACTAGGTCAGGTCCAACCTCGACTTTGACCCCTTCCTCCAAAATTTCAATTTTTAGAATTTTCGGGCTTCGGGCTTTCAGGAGATTTATTTTCCCACCTCCGAGTCGGCCATTTCGAGTTTTGGGATGGTAAATCCTTTAATTGCATTTAATCTAGGTATATTTTCTAAAGGTGAGGACCTAATTGGGATTTAATTCTCCAAGGTGGCCCATCTAGAGGAATGTGCCCTAGATCACTATAAAAGGAGGCCTTCCTCTCTCATTTTCACATCAAATTTTTATATCTCATCTCAAGTTTTCATGTGCAAGCTCTCAAACTCTCAAGGTGATCAAACAAGTATCCATTCAAGCAATCAAGTCTTCTTCTCCATCCAAGTTCTCCATTGAAGATCAAGGATTCAAGCATTCAAGCCATTGAAGAGATTTGGTTCAAGCATTCAAGATTTATCATTCAAACCCTAGATCTAGCCATCATGATGGTGTGATCTTCCTTCAAGATATTTTGTTCATCTTCAAGATCCATTTCATTCTTCTCTCAAGGTGGATTTCAAACATACAACTATGGAGGTTTGATTTACATTTATTGTTGTGTTCAAGCTTTCATATCAATATACTTGTTTACATTTCAAATACAATTGCATATCTATTGAATTGCATAGCTTCATTGTTAGATCCTTTTCTACTACTTGCTAGCATTCTCCATTTCAATTTCAATATTAAGGTTGATTCCAAACCGGGGTTTGACCAAGGCAAACCCCTCCAAACAAACAACAAAAATTCTTCTTTTCTTGCAGGTACAGGTGCAAAAATTTAGATCTGAGAGCAAATTTGGATACCCTTTTCGGTGAACTTCCAAGATCTACGAACATAATTCAAATCAGACTTCAAATAAAGAATGTGGTATTTGACCTTTTATGAGGGTCAAACCCGAGTTGAGCCATCTTGAGGAAAGATTTCTGGGTTTTCTCTGTCTCGGTATTTCTAGTCCAGGACAAGTTTCAGATTTTCTTGAAAGTGTACACAGACATCAGAATTCAACATTTTCCAGATCTGCCCTAATTTGAGGTTAGTACTTGTATTTCAATTATTCTATATTCCAAACATAATATCCATCCACAAGGGAAATATTAGATTTACTTTCTCTCTTCCATATTCATCCACAAATTGATTCAATTGTGTATTAACCTCTAGGTTGATCAAATCGGATCTCTTCCTTGGGGAATTTGGGTTTTGAGAATAGATCTCATATTTCCCCCTCTACATTTGAATGGTGGTGAACCCATTTTACCATCATTCATTTTGGTGAACCCGACCTACTTACTCTCCTTTTCTTTTGTGGAATTAGATGCCCTATTGTGTTAGATTTTAGATCCTTTCTTGCATTTCGATTAGATCTAGTTTATGCTCTTGCATTTTAATTTAAAAAATATAAAAAAATCTATATAGTCAATAAAAATACAAAAACATTTCTTCTTGTTCATTTATTATGGAGATTGTTAAGATGTTTTGGTGCATGGTCATGTTTTTTTATTACTCTTCTTTTATCATCTCTTTATAATACCTATGATGTTTATGAAAGTATCATTCACTTCATTATGTTGACAACCCTTCACTTTGCTCTTGCTTATGCTTTTGTGAAGTTGACCAACACTAGTCTGCCTACATTTAAAACTTTTCTTAGGAATTTATGTGGTAGCCTTATTCATCTTTTAGATTATGTGAAGAATTGGGTAGATGACACACCATCTCCTAATCTTCATAATCCTAATCCTATCAATCCTAATCCTAATCTGACACCTAATTCTCCATCTGTTAATCCTCGCTCTTTCCGTACTTATGATGGGATTCAAGCTATCGTTCAGGATGCGGATGTGCAAGATTTCTTTGATTTACCTTCTCCTCTTATTTAGGATGATATTAAAGGAAAGGGTACTTCTACCAAGCCTATTATTCCACCTTATACAACCTTTACTCATGAACATGATAAACAATCACCTCCTATAGAAGCTTTACATAATATGTACACTACTGGATATAATATGGTGACTAAGCAAGGTTCTAAAAGTTTAGGGCTAGGAGTTAATGAGCGTAGTATTAGGTTTCCTGTTCATATACCCCCTAAACCAGATATGTATGGTGTTGGTTGTTTGAGGTCTCAAGTTAAGGTAGGTGATGCTAAACATCGTCCTCCCCTTCACCTTCTTTTCCCTACACCTATATTAGATAACTCTACTACTCGTCAAGAAATTGCTAAAAAGGTATATGTTGAGCTAATGAATTCCAAGAAAGAAATCTTTAGACCTATGCCGATAGATGCTCTATACAAATACAAATGTCCTTTTCATTATAGTAACAAACACTTACTTGCTGATTGTAAACATTTCAAAGCATATGTTAGAGAAAGAGCTACTTTAGGAATTATATCTCACTCTTGTGCAGTTTTACAATTTATTCATAATTTTGATATAGGGGATTCCCCTCCTTTAGATATAATGTAAATGTTCTTCTCCTCTTGTCTCATGACCAGGGGGCAAGAGGTGCATCTTCATCCAATCTCCTAGGATCCATTAGGTCTTTTATTGGGGCTTAATTGGTATTCTTTCTCTTCTCTTTTTCTATGGCTTTGCATAGGATCTCTCTTTTCTTTTCCAAGATATCTTTTCTAAGACATTTGTTTTGCGAGGGTATCCCTTGTCTCTATATCTGGGGGGCAAGGTACTTCTTTCTTTCTCTTTGTCTAGGGAACTGCTTTCTCTAGCTTAGTGGTACTTGTTTATATTACAATATTATCTCATCATATTGATAGATGTTTTAACTATGGATAATCTTCTTATATGAGAAGTTGTTGTCCTAGGTCGTCACCTCTTCTCTATGTTGCAAATTATGTTCTTTATACACTTTTACCCTTGCTTTGGTGTTAGAGTTGTTTCCCTCATTTCAAAGATTCCTCTTCCTCTTCCTTGTAGGGGGCTTTATGATTGAATCTTTGTTCCCTCCTTTTTGAAAGTTGATATTTTATCTAAAGCACTCCTCTTTGGTGGGGGTATTGTTGATAAGATCTCTTTCATTTGAGGATCCTTTTTCCATGAGTGATATATCCTTTTCATGATTATCTCTACTCTTGGATGTAGGGGTCAATATCCCTCGCTAAGAATATGGTGTACATTATTGTAAACAAGATATCTCCTTGCATTGTGAAGTAGGTATCATCTTCAATCTTTGTCCTATGTTGGGGGGCAAGAATGTCATTCCCTTCTGTCTTTCTAGGATTCACCGCTTTCCTTGGGTAAGCAGTATCTATCTATTATGTGACATTCAATCATACATGAAAATTATGGTTTGCATTGAGGATCTATGTCCTTGATAATAGCCTCTTTTGTTGTTTGACATTGGGTTTCCATGGTTGATATATCTCTCACCTTGGAAACTGAACGGTGTGCTATCCCTCATAAGGGTTACTTTCTTTTCACTTCTTGCATGATATCTCTTTGCATTCGTCCCTTCCATGGCCTTATAGGAGCTGTGACCTTCTTGGCTTGGACTGGGTGTTGTTTGTGGATATTGTCTTGATGTTGAGGAAGGCTTTATCCTTGTTCTTTTCTTTTCCTTAACATGTCAAAATAGTATGTTTTTGCCATATTAAGGAGGGGGGCATATATAGGGCCTCCCTTGTACTATAGTTTTTTATTTTTATATGCTAAATCTTGGAAGGTAACGTACATAAGTTGCTAAATCCTGAAAAGACACGCATTCATATGATAAATCTTCCGAAGGTAACACACATAAGTTGCTAAATCCTGAGGAGACACACATTTTTCAAAATTTTCAATAAGCTAAATCCACTGAAGGTAACGCACATAAGTTTCTAAATCCTAAAGGGACATGCATTTCCAATTTCAAATATGCTAAATCTTAGAAGGTAACGCACATAAGTTGCTAAATCCTGAAAAGACACACACCTATATGCTAAATCTTCCAAAGGTAACACACATAAGTTGCTAAATCCTGAGGAGACATGCATTTTATATTCATAGTGATACAAGAAGGTGGATCTATGGGTATTCCAAAAGCTGTCAGAAGACACATTACAATTACAAGTACAGTTTATGGGTGAACTTGTTGGGCTCTCCCTCCAGGGTGATTCACAGTAAGGTGGGCATCTTACTAGGTGATGTAATCACTTTCTCCTTTCTCTCTTTTCTGCTTTCATGCTAGTAGGACAGGACCATGAAGCTATGTTATTTATAGTGTTTCTCTTGTCTTTCTTATGTAAACATATATGCTTTTATGATAGCTTTCCAAATATGATATTAGCATGAGGAATATTTCTTAGTGAGGTTTCTTATGATAATTGATTTGGGTTATTTAGTGCTAACCCTTGTTATTTTGGTTTTATTGTTTCTCACCCTCGTGTGTGTATGTTGAGTCAGAATCTTTAGTCTGGGGGCTTGTACCCTTAGATAAGTGTTATTTTATCTCTTTGTGAATCCACTTGGATCTCCTCTTTCTTCTCCTTTACCAAGAGTTTGCATCGAATCCATACTCTTGCTAAAGTGGGGGCTTAATGTATCGTCTTAAAATGGAAACACTTCCATGTTAAGAGCGTTTAGCCCTCCGAGTAAGTTGTTTGTGGTCATATTGGATGCCTTGAATTGATCTTTGCTTTGATTTGGCTTTCTCCCCGCTTTCCACTTCTTTTCTGCTTCATTCTAGGTGAAATTGGGGTTAGGATCTTAATGATTCTCCTAAATTTCCCTCTTTCATAGCTATATTTATAGGTAGGATTTATAAATGGATCCTCCTAGCCTTCATCACGATAATCATAGGATTTTATGTCTATCACTGACATTCTATTCTATTCTGGCATCAGTTCTAGGTTTTTGGGTATATCCGGGACCTCTTGACTTGGTTTTGAGTCAACTTGGGACCAGGGTCAGGGTCGAGTTAGAACCTGGCTAGGTCAGGGTCAAGCTCAAAACTGACTAGGTCAAGGTCGAGCTCGACCCTGACTAGGTCAGGTCCAACCTCGACTTTGACCCCTTCCTCCAAAATTTCAATTTTCAAAATTTCGGGCTTCAGGCTTTCGAGAGATTTATTTTCCCGCCTTCGGGTCAGCCATTTCGGGTTTCGGGATGGTAAATATTTTAATTGCATTTAATCTAGGTATATTTTCTAAAGGTGAGGACCTAATTGGGATTTAATTCTCCAAGGTGGCCCATCTAGAGGAATGTGCCCTAGATCACTATAAAAGGAGGCCTTCCTCTCTCATTTTCACATCAAGTTTTCATATCTTATCTCAAGTTTTCATGTGCAAGCTCTCAAACTCTCAAGGTGATCAAGCAAGCATCCATTCAAGCATTCAAGTCTTCTTCTCCAGCCAAGTTCTCCATTGAAGATCAAGGATTCAAGCATTCAAGCCATTGAAGGGATTTGGTTCAAGCATTCAAGATTTATCATTCAAACCCTAGATCTAGCCATCATGATGGTGTGATCTTCTTTCAAGATCCTTTTTTCATCTTCAAGATCCATTTCATTCTTCTCTCAAGGTGGATTCCAAACATACAACCATGGAGGTTTGATTTACATTTATTGTTGTGTTCAAGCTTTCATATCAATATACTTGTTTACATTTCAAATACAATTGCATATCTATTGAATTGCATAGCTTCATTGTTAGATCCTTTTCTACTACTTGCTAGCATTCTCCATTTCAATTTCAATATTAAGGTTGATTCCAAACTGGGGTTTGACCAAGGCAAACCCCCCCAAACAAATAACAAAAATCCTCCTTTTCTTGCAGGTACAGGTGCAGAAATTTGGATCTGAGAGTGAATTTGGATACCCTTTTCGGTGAACTTCCGGGATCTGTGAACAGAATTCAAATCGGACTTCAAATAAAGAATATGGTATTTGACCTTTTATGAGGGTCAAACCCGAGCTGAGCCATCTTGAGGAAAGATTTTTGGGTTTTCTCTATCTCGGTATTTCCAGTCCAGGACAGGTTTCAGATTTTCTTGAAAGTGTACACAGACATTAGAATTCAACATTTTCTAGATCTGCCCTAATTTGAGGTTAGTACTTGTATTTCAATTATTCTATATTCCAAACATAATATCCATCCACAAGGGAAATATTAGATTTACTTTCTCTCTTCCATATTCATCCACAAATTGATTCGATTGTGTATTAACCTCTAGGTTGATCAAATCGGATCTCTTCCTTGGGGAATTTGGGTTTTGAGAATAGATCTCATATTTCCCCCTCTACATTTGAATGGTGGTGAATCCATTTTACCATCATTCACCTATAACACATCCAAATAGAGTTTCAATGCATTGAAGAATATGAGTGATGCCTACAAACAATCTTCAGACATGTTCAAACAATGAAGTGACAACTTTGAACAATAAAATAACGCATAGTATTTTTATAGTTAGTGCATACAAGTGGTTCTGTGACACATAATAGGTCTATCTTAATGTGCACAAAACAAAAGTAAAAAATAATGAGTATCTCTCGAGTTTGCCAATTAAAATTAAAGACATTTTCAGATACCCTTTATAGATTATTATCTGTTCAAGTCAAGAACTAGGTGAAATCCCTGCAAATTCAAATCGTCAAAGAAATTTCAAAGGATTGTTCATCAAGTGGTCTAAATTCAAAACATCCAATTCTTGTTAATGCCGATTTTCACCAGATCCCATCATATCAAAATATATTTACAAGAAGATGAAACTTACCTAAGGCAAGAAATCCCTTATGAAGATGAAATATTACAATCTCTTTTTCCACCATTTGAAGAAGAACAAAAACAAAGAGATCATATTCCTCATCTTTTTGAAGAACAAATCAATCCAATGACATAATAATAACAATCGGGATTATGATCAAAATAAAAACAATGCAAACCAAGAAGACAATCACCGTCAAAATCAAGATGAAGAAGTAACTAAAGAGAGGGTTAATGAGGTGACCCAAAATCCCTTGTTTCTTAAAGTCATGGAAATTTTTTTGGAAAGGGATAAAGAAAGACATTTCTTAAACTTAGCTCAATTAGGAGTTAAGATTCCTCATGATTATCACACATCAACCTTAAAGAAGGATGAGGAAGAAGAAAATCCAATTGGGGTGATGAACAAACAACTTAATCTATTTCAAACCTAAATTGATAACATGAAGAAGGTAACGACTCCTAAACAATTTTCAATTGAAACCATATGTCTGTTCCCCTTTGACAAAAAATTAATTATGGCACATTTTCCTCCAAATGTGGTCTTTCCAAGATACAAAAAGTATATGGGTAAATCAAACCCACAATACCATTTGAGAAAATTTTGTGCCTTAAGTATTGAGTTCACGCACGACACAACTTATTTAATGAGATTATTCCCTAGAAGCCTTGGAGGGCAAGTAATGGATTGGTTTTCAAACTACCCCCAAGTATAAATTTTTTTGAAGGGTTAGCCTCCAAGTTTGTAACATATTAGGA
The DNA here is from genome assembly GCA_027943335.1 of Chamaecyparis obtusa. Classification (NCBI taxonomy): domain Eukaryota; kingdom Viridiplantae; phylum Streptophyta; class Pinopsida; order Cupressales; family Cupressaceae; genus Chamaecyparis; species Chamaecyparis obtusa. The sequence goes on from BSBK01004169.1 coordinate 165,251, forward strand.
AGGGTTTTAATGCCATGAAAGGGGGCCACTTTATGTTTTGCCTACCATTTTAAGTCTTAAGTTGTTGGCCCCTTTTAATTTTTAACTCCTAAGTCCTAATGTTCTAAAGTCTTATATTTGCTAGTGTTGTGGGTTTATTATAAGTTAAGTCTTAAGGTTTAAGGGTCATGTCTTCATCTTAGGCATGTCCCTTTATCTTATCTAATGGTGGGATACGTGACACATTCTTATTGGCACATGATCCTGTGATGATGTCACCCTATAGACCTTGTTGACCATGGGATAGTGAATGGATGCCATCTATCAAGAAGTGGTTGGTGAGGGAGTTGTATACTATACCATGTATTATATTTACTGATCCTTGGGGTTAAGTGTTGAGTTACTAAAGTGCTTATCTCTTAGCACATATAGATGATGGACAATGATATTTTAAAGTTAGTAAAAAGTTGATCGAAGTTTAACAGAAGGTTAATGAGATGTGGTTTGATCGGTGGGTAAATGAAGGAAATAATTGATGGTTGTCATGATCCTGTGATCAAAGATGCAATTATTTTAAAGATAGTGGCATTGCGAGATTGTGACATGTGTCCTTGGTTTGCCAACAATAACAGAAGGTAGGGCCAAATGATGAGTTGTAAAGGCGTCAATGTGGTGGTTTTTCACTAGTTAGTTAATGGGCCTGTTTATTGACTTAGATGTCAAATTCATGTTCACCATTTTTGATCGTTTGATGCACCAATGTGGAGGAAGATCCATGACTGAAATTCAAACTTGCCAATAGAAAAATTCAAATTATTTCTCACTCGTTTGGTCATTAACGGTAGAAGGGATGAAAAATACCTATTCTATAATGAATTAAAAGAGATTTTGACATTTTTAATTCACCAAGCATCTCGTCGAGAGCTAATTGTTGTCCATAGATGAAGGAAAGTTGAAAGGAGATTTGCAGTGTAGAATTTAGGGTTTTCTAGAGTGACAAAGCCATAAGTCATTTTCTTGCTTTCCTGAGTTATTTTGAGTTGTTTTTCTAGTGAATTATCTAAGAAGTATGGGGAAATTATTTCTATTTATTTAGAGATTAGGTTAGGGATTTAATTGAGTTGAAATTTTGCTCAATTTTTGTGTTATATTTCCAAGTTATCAAAAACCCTAGTTTTTCCCTTTCATTCAAATTGTTAAGCAATAAACCCTAGTTTTATGTGATGGCACCTCAAAGACCACATTTTGGCCAACTAGAGTATCAAAAAATGAATTTATATGATGACTTCTTGGACCAATTGAAACCCTTGATGAATGATCGATATCAGGGGTAGAAACTTGTAGGAGGAAAAACCCCAAGCGATGGGTTATATAATAAATCATTCAATATAGCAGATGCCAGGGTCTTGATGTCAAGGTTAGATATGTTCAGGCTGTGGTATAGTTAGAGTCATCTTCAATCTCCTATGTAAAATGCTTGGAATATGACTTGTGGAGGTTGGTGGTTCCAAATGTATTCATAGATGTGGATCTACTCATGGCAGTGGTAGATAGGTCTGACCCCATTTCAAGGGTTGTGAGAGGAAATAATGGAGAGGTTTTGTTAAGAATTTGCAAAGAATAATTTCAAGAAGTTTTTTTTTAATTTGAGTCTGCCTCATTCTTGGTATTGGTTCCTGATTTTATAGGGTTTACTCATGAAAATGACACCAAGCTACCCACAAAAACTATCTAAGGAGAAACCAACTTTATGATCAATACTTTGATGGACTTGGACCAACTAACAAGGTGATCTAAAACCCTTCTACACTTTAGGCTCTGCAACACAAAGGAGGGTAATCCTTTGATTCTCATATAATCTCTGCACCAAACTTATACCTTGAATCAATTAAGCAAATAAGTCTCATTCCAGACTCAACATAATTAAGGAGATACTAACCAATGGATAATTGTTCATTGATACTCAACTTAAAATGGAGCATGAGAAAGATAATTTATCAAACTTCAATACACATAATCTCAAGATAAACTTCGTTATTTTCAAATATGTTGCGAAAGATAGATGAATCTGAACAAGGAAAACTAGTAAACATTATAACTCAGATCATTGCCTTATTCTGTTAGGTTTATTGTAAAATTTGTAGGCACAACACTTTATGACAAGAATTCATTTAATAACTTCTAGATAGAAAATAACATTGCATTACAATGTATTTCAATAGTATTTATGACCCTATACTACTTATCAAAATCCTTGAATGAACCCTATGAATTTTTAATTTAAATACTCAAGCATTTTAATTAATTCTTTGAATTAAAGGCTAAATACAATCACATACATCATAACAATGTAAGGAATTAACAAGATCTTTGATCAAATTAAGACAAAACACAAAGAACTCAAACAAAGGAGAGATATGGGCCAAAAATGTATGTATTCTCATTAATTTGAAGTTACTCTAGTCATACTATGAGATATGTTAATGTTTTGTAGCTTTGGTCAGATAAACACTACGAGTCAATACTACTGAAGATATGTATATATATATATAAATGCAAATGCAAATGCAAGAGATTGTTGCATTTGGAAAACACATACATACAATCAGATTGATGTAGGGGAATTCTAGGGTACTCAACAAATCTGCATGGTGGTGTGTTGAAATGGTTATGTGTTGCTCGGTTGCAGCTTTAACCGACGGTCTCAGTTATTGAAGGAGCTCAATCATTGAAGGAACTCGGTGAAACCTTTGGCACTCAGTGGAACATGTACTCGGCGATACTTGTGGTGCTTGATCAACGTGCTTTCTCGGTAATGCCTGACATGCTTGGTTGTTTCACTAGTGCTCAGTTGTTTTACTCGTGCTCAGTAGTTTTGGTTTACAGACTGGAGTTCTTGAAGTTTTGGTTGGCCAACTTGGTGTATTTAATGATGGTAGCTTTTTTTGCATTCTCCTATGTGGATCTAGAGGCCGACATGGAGAATTAATTTTTTGTAAGGCTATTTGTGAGCTGACTATTGTTGCATTTAATATTTGTTTGTAGTAGAAGCCAACTTGGCTTAGGAGTTAATTATTTCTTCCAACTGACTTGTGGTTGAGGAAATGTATTTAAGGAGTGCTTGGGTAAATGATTAGGGGTGAGTCAGTCAGGAGTGTGGATAGAAGGATAAAATTTGGATCCTGCAAGATCTTGAAGATCATATTGTTATCTGATGGTTGTAATAGCAGAGCTAGTGGTTTGCATGCTTGGAGACAAGGAGATTTCTTGGAGGCTTGCGAAACTCAAGTTTAGATCTGCCTTAGTGTTTCCATTAGTTGCTAATGTGTTTTAGAGCTAGACTAGCTAGGAGATTTCATAAATACTCTTTTAAGTGATTGTATTTGGCCCTAACTCAGAAGGCCTTACAGCCGGGCATGTTTAATGAAATTCTGTTGAAACATTATCTTGTTGTGCTATTCCGCATTGTTGGTGTTTGGCTGCAAGTTTGGACAATCCTTTATTAGATCCTCCAACCTTGGACTACGTCAGATGGTATCAGAGCTTGAAGTTCTTGAGTGTGTAAACCAATCTCTGAGTTGAGGCTATTTGCATCGGGACCTTGGTTGGTGATTTGTTGCCTTAGGTTTTTGAAGATCTTGAAGGATGCCTCCGAGAAGATCAGACCCTAGAGAAATTGTAGATCTTTTTGATGTTGTGGAATTGAAGATTACAAAGAAAGTTAAAGTTGATTTTAGATCTGAGATGGAATTGATGAAGAATGACATGATCGCTGAGGTCATGAGAGCTATTGCTGGTATGCTAAGGAATCTTGGTAGGTATGCCGAGGAATCTTGGTATTGAAGATGGTTATGAGGAAGTTGCTGAAGACTTTGAAGCTATTGGATCTAGTTGAGATGACCGAAGAGATAGATCTAGTGAAGACATAACTAGTTGGTTGCATAGATGTGGAGCCCGTTCAAGTACTAGTTACCGAATGGAAGTTTCTACTTTTTATGGTACTTTGAGACCCGAGGATTTGATTGATTTGATTGGTGAATTAGAAGATTTATTTGAGCTTGAAGAAATTGAAGATCCTCTTAGAGTAAGATTGGCCCAGACTAAGTTGAAAGGATATGCTGCTCTTTGGTGGAAAGAATTACAAAGAGATAGAGAGAAATGAAGATCAATCAGTGGAGGTTGATGGTGACGAAATTGAAAGCTAAGTTCATTCCTGCTAACTATGAGCTTGACTTGTTTAAGAAGTTGTAGAATCTAAAGCAAAAAGATTTGACTATGGAGGACTATACCGAGGAGTTCTATAAGTTGAATATTCGGTCTGGACATAGATAACCTGGTAAAGAAAAGGTAGCTCGGTATGTAAATGGTTTGAGATTCAATATTTAGGATGAGCTTGGTATGTTGAAGATTGATTCAGTTGAGGATGCTTATTTGTATGCTCTGAAGGTAGAAGATAAGTTGAACAGGAGACAACATGGTAATCCTCGAGGGAAGGAGACGCTTGATCACTCGGTGAAGGATAAACTGACTATTGAAGATGAACCGAAACCTTTGGAGCTGAAAAAGAAGATAGGTAGGGTTATCTTTAAGGGCACTTGTTATAATTGTGGTGAAGAAGGACATAGATATTTTGAGTGTACACAAAAGAAGTTTGGTGACCGAAGGAATGCTATAGTGAATGAGAAAATTCAGAATGAACCTGAATCTGAGAACTTGCTGGTTCGGAGAACATTGCTCGGTGCAAAGGTGGAACCTTGTCAGAGGAGTAATTTGTTCAGAACTTAGTGCAAGTCAAGAGGTAAACTTTGTGATGTAATTGTGGATAGTGGTAGTACTGATAACCTTGTACCTGAGGATATGGTTCAGAAACTTGGTGTGAAGAGAATGAGACATCCTTATCCTTATAGGATTGGATGGTTGCAAGATGTTCATGCTCTAGAAGTAAGGGAGAAATGTCTTGTTGATTTTTAGATTGGCCAGTATAAGGATCAAGTGTTGTGTGATATTGTGAAGATGAATACATGTCACATATTGCTCAGTAGACCTTGGCAGTATGATTGCAGAGCTATGTATGATTGTGTCAAGTATGTATTTACTGTTGAGAATAATAACAAGAAGCTTTCCCTGATGCCTTTGTTGGATACAACACTCGGTAGGAGAAACCTGACCTTTGGTAGCCGAGATGAGTTGAATAATTCTAAAAGGACTGATCAGTATGGAGAATAGACTTGTGTGTTATCAAGAAAAGACTTGAAAAGACAGATGAAGTAGAAGTGGAATAATATTCAAGGTGAAGAGTTGAAAGACTTGTATGTGAAGAACTAGTTTGAGGTTTATGTGCTGAATCTTGGAGGATGTTCTTCCAGCCTATGAGAATATCTTTTCAAACCTAGGGTGTCTGATGCAGGGGCATTCTAGGGTACTCAAAAAATATGCATGGTGGTGTGTTCAAATGGTTTTGTGTTTCTCTTTGCATCTTTAACTGACGATCTCGGTTATTGAAGGAGCTCGATTGTTGAAGGAACTTGGTGAAACCTCTGGCGCTCGGTGGAACATGTACTCGGTGATGCTTGTGGTGCTTGATCGACGTGCTTTCTTAGTAATGCCTAGTGTGCTTAGTTGTTTCACTGGTGCTCAGTTGTTTTATTGGTGCTCGGTAGTTTTGGTTTACCGACTAGAGTTCTTGAAGTTTTGGTTGGCCGACTTGGTATATTTAATGATGTTAGCTTTTGTTGTATTCTCCTATATGGATCTAGAGGCTGACATGGAGAATTAATTGTTTATAAGGCTATTTGTGAGCTGACTGTTGTTGCATTTAATATGTGTTTGTAGTAGAAGCCGACTTGGCTTAGAGTTAATTATTTCTTCAAGCTGACTTGTGGTTGAGGAAATGTATTTAAGGAGTTCTTGGGTAGATGTTTAGGGGTGAGTCAGTCAGGAGTGTAGATAGAAGGATAACATTTGGATCCTGCGAGATCTTGAAGATCAGATTGTTATCTAATGGTTGTAATAGCAGAGCTAGTGGTTTGCATGCTTGGAGGCTTGCGAGATCAAGTTTAGATTTGCCTTAGTGTTTCCATTAGTTACTGATGTGTTTCAAAGTTGGACTAGCTAGGAGATTACATAAATAATCTTGTAAGTGATTGTATTTGGCCCTAACCCAGAAGGCCTTACAATCAGGCATGTAATTTAATGAAATTCTGTTGAAACATTATCTTGTTGTGCTATTCCGCATTGTTGGTGTTTGGCTACAAGTTTGGACAGTCCTTTATTAGATCCTCTAACCTTGGACTGTGTCACAAATAGTTCTATTACATTTTCAATGATCCTAAAACCTTAATATGGTATCAGAGCCAAGTTGCAAATGTAAGAGAGTAGTTTGTTGATGGTGAATGTTTGTCTGTCTAAGAAAATACAGTCTTAGTACGAGGACCATATCTCACAAATGCACTGTTGGATTTTTCTGAATTTTGGATATGTTGGTCATAAACAAATTTAAAAGAATCTCACCAGAGCGATTGGAGAGAAAATGTCAGGTTAAAAAGTCATGACCAACTATGTATAGGTCTATGCACAAAAAAATCTATAAAAGAGTGAGGTTCCTTCTTTAAAAGGCTAACCTCTTGAAGGAAGTTCCGATCATATTGAAGGTTTTCATAGTGTATAGAACCTTTGGATATTCAAGACAAGTTATGTGAAGAATTATGGTAATGTTCAAGAGTGGCGACATCATTTTGTGAATTTGTATGATATTTTCTATATGGGCTCACCTTACAAAATGACATACTTGAAATTTATAAAAGATAAGTATTTCATGTTATTTAATGTTATTTCACCTTACATAATTTTTGAGTTTGTAATTCATGCAATACTATTGGTTAGTAAATCTTGCATGCTTCTATCTTTGGTATTTCTCTTTAGGATAGTTTAGTTTTATGAACTATTTGTAAATCTCTATCTGAAATACTTTCAGGATGAATCAAGATGCATATGTGATTGCATTCAAGAGAGAAAGAGCTTTATGCTTGCAGTCATGAGATTGAGTTGATGGCTGGAACATTTCTTCAACGAAAGAAAATATCATTTAGAGGGACAAACCTAAAGAAGTAACCTTGGATGAGAAGGTCAAAAGGTTGATATCACATCAAGAAAAAGTCTGGTGAACCATCAGAGGAAACCTTGGACGAGAAAGTTAAATATTGACACTACAACATTTGGGGTCAAATTTTGACACCAATTTGCGACGCCACTACAATTTGTGTTCGTTTTTGGTGTTTTTTTTGCAAGTGCCCCCAACGGTGTTGTAATAGTGATGATATCATCATAATTGCGACACCCATTTGGTTATAAACAAAAAAAAAAGAGAAAAGAAAGTGTCATTTGTAATTTGTGAATTCGAAGAGTTGCCGCAAAGATGACACACCACTTTTGTGTGGCGCGAAGAGGGAATTCCAGTTTGGCATGTGCAAAGAGGCCGACACCCGCATGTGGGAAGAGGGCACTGGCACTTGAGGTAGGCATTCAAGCTTTGTCTTCCCATTAAATCAATTTTAGTGGCATTGTTTACATCTTAGCATTTGGAATGCTCGATGACCCGCGAGCTTTGAGAGCTAGGGCATCATTGCTATTACCTTCAAGGCATTGTGTGAAGTGTTTGACCTCTCTTTATTTGTTTTGCTATTGATGTTCACTATGTGCATGCTCCCCGTTTATGATCATTTCACGAGGAAATGTCTTGATGGCTCACAGGCTGCAACCTAGGGCATGATACATTATTTATGAGCTCACTGTTTAATACTGGTATTGTTTACATCTTTTCATTTGGAATGCTTGATGACCTGCGAGCTTTGAGAGCTAGGGCATCGTTGCTATTACCTTCAAGGAATTGTGTGAAGTGTTTAATCTCTCTTTATTTGTTTTGCTATTGCTATTCACTATGTGCATACTCCCCGTTTATGATCATTTCATGAGGAAATGTCTTGATGGCTCGCTGGCTACAAGCTAGGGCATGATACATTGTTCATGAGCTCACTGTTTAATACTGACATTGTTTACATCTTTTCATTTAGAATGGTTGATGACCTGCAAGCTTTGAAAGCTAGGGCATCGTTTCTACTACCTTCAAGACATTGTGTGAAGTGTTTGATCTCTTTTTATTTATTTTGGTGTTGATATTCACTATGTGGTACTCCCTGTTTATGATCATTTCATGAGGAAATGTCTTGATGGCTCACGGGCTGCAAGCTAGGGCATCATACATTGTTCATGAGCTCACTGTTTAATACTGGCATTGCTCATGAGCTCACTATTTAATATTTGACCAGGCCATGTAAATGGTACTAGGCCAACCCAATCAGCCCAACAAAATGTGTCATGTTTATCTTTGTCAAATACACTCGTTCACCATTTTGTTCTTGTTATTCACACAAATATTGCATCAAAAGTAATTGTAAAAAATGATTCAAAGAAAAAAGAAACAACTACAATAGATCAGACCCCAAAAGAATACAGTCAACTACAATAGTTCATAGTCTCAATGAAATAAATAGTGTATAAAACAATATATGGTGCACAATAGCAGCAAGCATGCAATGACAACAATAACATTGCATGATAAAATTCAATACTCTTAGTTTTTATTCAAATCTATTCGAAACTCCTATCAGCTCATTGTCCAATAGTTAAACTATGTGGTACACCCTGTTTATGATCATTTCATGAGGAAATATCTTTGATGGCTCGCGGGCTGCAAGCTAGGGCATCATACATTGTTCATGAGCTCACTGTTTAATACTGGCATTGTTTACATCTTTTCATTTGGAATGCTTAATGATGACCTGCGAGCTTTGAGAGCTAGGGCATCGTTTCTATTACCTTCAAGGCATTGTGTGAAGTGTTTGACCTCTCTTCATTTATTTTTTTGTTGATACTCACTATGGTACTCCCCTTTTATGATCATTTCATGAGGAAATATCTTCATGGCTTGTGGGCTACAAGCTAGGGCATCATGTATTGTTTATGAGCTCACTGTTTGAGCACCTCATGTCCATATATATATATATATATATATATACTTCAAAGGAGGAATTATAAAATATAGTTGTAGGTAGTTATCTCTTCTATAATGATGGAGGAGTGAAAGGTAATGATCAATGAGGTTGCTGCTATTGGATCATACATTAACACACTTATTGTTTTGAATTTGAGCTTGGGCATCATGCAATGTTATTGTTGTCATTGCATGCTTGTTGCTGTTGTGCACCATATATTGTTTTATACACCTATTTATTTCATTAAGACTATGAGCTTAGTTTTTCTTTTAGAAGTGTATGGCTTGACTATGCACATGCATAATTATAGATGAGGATCAGTAATAGGATTCCATTCATTGCTTAGATATTTTTTATCTAACCCCCATCTCTCTTTTCTTTGCAGGTTCTGGATCACACAGGGGCACACTAGATTCATACTCGGGTCAAAAATTCATCACTTCAGGTAATGTTTGACACCCTTATTATTTATGTTCATCCTCTTATGTATGCTTGTACTCTTGCATTTTCTTCTAAAAGTTATTTTCCTTGTATAGTATATACAAGTTATTTTATATATATATACATGTAATCTTTAGATGCAAAAATTTATTTTTTTTTACATGTATCTTTGCATGAAATGAACACAAATTAAACAAGATCATCTAATAATGCAAAATAGGGTACTATAGTCACTCATCTAGTAATTAGTTCCCCAAACTATTACTAAAGGTTGAACATAAGTCTAAGTCCCCAAATCTATTGTTCTATGTGTATAAAACAATATATGGTGCACAATAGCAGCAAGCATGCAATGACAACAATAACATTGCATGATGCCCAAGCTCAACTCCAAAGAAGTAAGTGTATTAATGTATGATCTAATAGCAGCAACCTCATTGATCATTACCTTTCACTCCTCCATCATTATAGAAGAGATAAATACCTACAACTAGGGCATCATGCATTGTTTATGAGCTCATTGTTTGAGCACCTCATGTCCCTATTTGATTGGCCAGTGCGCAAACAGTGAGCTCATAAATTGCGACACCCATTTGGTTATAAACAAAAAAAAAGAAAAAGAAAGTGTCCTTTTTAATTTGTGAATTCAAAGAGCTACCGCGAAGAGGACACTACACTTTTGCATGGCGTGAAGAGGGCATTCAAGTTTGGCGTGCCCGAAGAGGCTAGCATTGTGTAGGAAGAGGGCACTGACACTTGAGGTAGGTATTTGAGCTTTGTCTATTTGATCATAAACGGGGAGTACCACATAGTGAATATAAACAACAAAACAAATAAATAGAGAGATCAAACACTTCACACAATATATGTTGCTTATAGCTCACAGTCAACTACAATAGCTCACAGTCTCAATGAAATAAACAATGTATAAAATAATATATGGTGCACAACAACAACAAGCATGCAATGACATCAATTAAATTACATGATGCCCGAGCTCAAAATCAAAATAGTAAGTGTATTAATGTATGATCTAATAGCAGCAACCTTATTGATCATTACCTTTCACTCCTCCATCATTATAGAAGAGATAACTACTTACAACTAGGGCATCATGCATTGTTTATGATCTCAATGTTTGAGCACCTCATGTCCCTATTTGATTGGCCAATGCTCAAATAGCGAGCTCATAAATTGTGACATCCATTTGGTTATAAACAAAAAAGAAAAGAAAAAGAAAGTGTCATTTTTAATTTGTGAATTCAAAGAGCTACCGCGAAGATGGCACTGTACTTTTGCATGGCGCAAAGAGGGCATTCGAGTTTGGAATGCCTAAAGAGCCCAACACTGTGTGGGAAGAGGGTAGTGGCACTTGAGGTAGGAATTTAAGCTTTGTTTATTTGGTCATAAACGGGGAGTACCACATAGTGAATATCAACAACAAAACAAATAAATAGAGAGATCAAACACTTCATACAATATATGTTTCTTATAGCTCACAGTAAACTACAATAGCTCACAGTCTCAATGAAATAAACAGTGTATAAAATAATATATGGTGCACAACAACAACAAGCATGTAATGACAACAATAACATTGCATGATGCCTGAGCTCAAATTCAAAGAAGTAAGTGTATTAATGTATGATCTAATAGCAGCAACCTCATTGATCATTACCTTTCACTCCTTCATCATTATAGAAGAGATAACTACCTATAACTAGGGCATCATGCATTATTTATGAACTCACTATTTGAGCACATCATGTCCATATTTGATTGGCCAGTGATCAAACAATGAGCTCATAAATTGCGACACCCATTTGGTTATAAACAAAAAAAAAGAAAAAGAAAGTGTCATTTTTAATTTGTGAATTCAAAGAGCTTCCGCACTGCACTTTTGCATGACACGAAGAGGGCATTCGAATTTGGCATGCTCGAAGAGGCCGGCACTGTGTGGCAAGAGGGCACTGGCACTTGAGATAGGCATTCAAGCTTTGTATATTTGATCATAAACGGGGACTACCACATAGTGAATATCAACAACAAAACAAATAAATAGAGAGATCAAACACTTCACACAATATATGTTGCTTATAGCTCACAGTCAACTACAATAGCTCATAGTCTCAATGAAATAAATAGTGTATAAAACAATATATGGTGCACAACAACAACAAGCATGCAATGACATCAATAACATTGCATGATGCCCGAGCTCAAATTCAAAACAGTAAGTGTATTAATATATGATCTAATAGCAGCAACCTTATTGATCATTACCTTTCACTCCTCCATCATTATAGAAGAGATAACTACCTACAACTAGGGCATCATGAATTGTTTATGAGCTCACTATTTGAGCACCTCATGTCCCTATTTGATTGGCCAATGCTCAAACAGTGAGCTCATAAATTGCGACACCCATTTGGTTATAAACAAAAAAAAAAAGAAAAAAAAAGTGTCATTTTTAATTTGTGAATTCAAAGAGCTGCCGCGAAGATGGCACTGCACTTTTGCATGGTGTGAAGAGGGCATTCGAGTTTGGCATGCCTGAAGAGGCCGACATCATATGGGAAGAGGGCACTGACACTTGAGGTAGGCATTCGAGCTTTATCTATTTGATCATAAACGGGGAGTACCACATAGTGAATATCAATAATAAAATAAATAAATAGAGAGATCAAACACTTCACACAATATATGTTTCTTATAGCTCACGGTCAACCACAATAGCTAATAGTCTCAATGAAATAAATAATGTATAAAACAATATATGGAGCACAACAACAACAAGTATGCAATGACAACAATAACATTGCATGATGCCCGAGCTTAAATTTAAAATAGTAAGTGTATTAATGTATGATCTAATAGCAGCAACCTCATTGATCATTACCTTTCACTCCTCCATCATTATAGAAGAGATAAATAGTTACAACTAGGACATAATGCATTGTTTATGAGCTCACTGTTTGAGCACCTCATGTCCCTATTTGATTGGCCGGTGCTCAAATAGTGAGCTCATAAATAATGCATGATGCCCTAGCTTGCAGACTGCAAGCCATCAAGAAATTTTCTCATGAAATGATCATAAACGGGGAGTACCACATAGTGAATATCAACAACAAAACAAATAAAAAGAGATCAAACACTTCACACAATATATGTTATTTTATAAGATTTTATTAAGACTAAATATATTATTTTATGAGCTCACTGTTTGAGCACCTCATGTCCCTATTTGATTGGCCGGTGTTCTGTTTGTTATATTGATGCTATTGGATCAAATAGAGACATCAGTAATAAAATAATACACTATGTGGTACTCCCTGTTTATGATCATTTCATGAGGAAATGTCTTGGTGGCTCATGGGCTGCTGCAAGCTAGGGCATGATACATTGTTCATGAGTTCACTGTTTAATACTGACATTGTTTACATCTTTTCATTTAGAATGCTTGATGACCTACAAGCTTTGAGAGCTAGGGCATCATTTCTATTACCTTCAAGGCATTGTGTGAAGTGTTTGATCTCTCTTTATTTTTTTTGGTGTTGATATTCACTATGTGGTACTCCCTATTTATGATCATTTCATGAGGAAATGTCTTGATGGCTCGTGGGCTGCAAGCTAGGGCATCATACATTGTTCATGAGATCACTGTTTAATATCTGGCCAGGCCATGTAAATGGTACCAGGCCAACCCAATCAGCCCAACAAAATGTGTCATGTTTATCTTTGTCAAATACACTCGTTCGCCATTTTTTTCTTGTTCTTCACACAAATATTTCATCAAAAATAATTGTAAACAATGATTCAAAGAAAAAAGAAACAACTACAATAGATCAAGCCCCAAAATAATACAGTCAACTACAATAGCTCATAGTTTCAATGAAATAAACAATGTATAAAATAATATATGGTTCACAATAGCAGCAAGCATGTAATGACAACAATAACATTGCATGGTAAAATTCAATACTCTTAGTTTTTATTCAAATCTATTCAAAACTCCTATCAGCTCATTGTCCAATAGTTAAACTAATGTATGACTTCAAAAGAGGAATTATGAAATATAGTTGTAGGTAGTTATCTCTTCTATAATGAAAATGGTACTAGGCCAACCCAATTAGCCCAACAAAATGTGTCATATTTATCTTTGTCAAATACACTTGTTCACCATTTTGTTCTTGTTATTCACACAAATATTGCATCAAAAGTAATTGTAAACAATGATTCAAAGAAAAAAGAAACAACTACAATAGATCAGACCCCAAAAGAATACAGTCAACTACAATAGCTCATAGTCTCAATGAAATAAACAGTGTATAAAATAATATATGGTGCACAAAAGCAATAAGAATGCAATGACATCAATAACATTGCATGATGCCCGAGCTCAAATTCAAAATAGTAAGTGTATTAATGTATGATCTAATAGCAGCAACCTCATTGATCATTACCTTTCACTCCTCCATCATTATAGAAGAGATAACTACCTACGACTAGGGCATCATGCATTTTTTATGAGCTCACTATTTGAGCACCTCATGTCCTTATTTGATTGGCCGGTGCTCAAAAAGTGAGCTCATAAATAATGCATGATGCCCTAGCTTTCATCCCACAAGCCAGCAAGACATTTCCTCATGAAATGATCATAAATGTGGAGTACCACATAGTGAATATCAACAAAAAAACAAATAAAAAGAGATCAAACACTTCACACAATATATGTTGCTTTATAAGATTTTATTAAGACTAAATATATTGTTTTATGAGCTCATTGTTTGAGCACCTCATGTCCCTATTTGATTGGTCGGTGCTCTATTTTTTATATTGATGCTATTAGATATTTGAGTACCCTTTATGAAGTACCTTAACATGCCAAAAGGATAGGTTAGGTTGCTTTGGAAGGTATATGACTATTTACACTGTTTCTCAGATTTTTAAGGCCTAAAACTCATGCATTTACAAAGGAAGTACTAACCAGTCAAACTCCTAGGCTCCAAGTCTTTTCACATTGCCATGAATAGGTTCAAATCAAAGGAATATGAAGTTAATTTTACTCCAAGAGGTTTCTAGATACAAAAGCCCCAATTTGTGCCCTCAAAACCCTTAAATCTAGGGCTTCCTCAATGTCACATTTCCCAAGGTTTCCTGAAATAAATAATGGTTGATTCACCTTGTACTCAACATGTCTATACACTTTAAATCATAAAATATTGCCCTTGTTTGGATATAACTCTCTATCCTTCAGCCTATCCTCCAAATTCACTTAGTTTCTTAGTATTCTCTATGGTGATCACCACAACAGTCAATTAAAATTGCATTTCCAAAGTTAGAGGATTATAATACATGTTAGTTGGATTCCATTCTATGAGAACCAGTAATCTACATTCATAGAATGACATTCATAATGAAAGAAACTCAAGAAAACAGTCCTAATTCAAATTTTCAACGATTCTACAATCCCAAAATGGAATAACAACGACTAGAATAGAATTCTCAGAGCATGAATGAATTCAAAGTCATGAAATATAAGGATCAAAATATTATAGAAAACATTCCAACTATTAAAAAATTTGAATCATACCAAAAATCCTTTCAAATTTGCAAGAAAATCGGACTTTTATTTGTTGATATTTTCCAGATTCTACCTAGGAATAAACAACTTCTAAAATTCTCAGAATTGATCTTCAGATTAGTCCCTCCTTTGTGAATGAATTAGTCTTGAAGTAGTCTGAGATTTGCCTTAAGATTTTCTACAAAATTCTTCTCCAGAATTCACTTCTATGTATACTGTAATTAAGACTGAGATTTGAAGTTGATGCCCTTCTATGGAGGACTTCGCTTTATCTACAATGTCTGAATTGACTGCTGTTTAATGGCATCTAATGTTGTCCTATGAATCTAATGCTACTAATGTTGTTGTTTAATGACATCTAATGTCATTGGATATCTTCATGTTCACTGATGTCTTTTTGATCTCCATAGGTTTTGTGAACTCCTTATGTGCTCTAGGTGCCCCTGCACCACTATGTGCTTTGAGCCAATGAAATTTTTATCATCATGATGAAGTAATAATGCATTAAATGTCTTACTTATCTCCTTATTTATTTTTAATTTTATAGTGAATTCATGATTTATAATTTATTTGTAGCAGCTCAATGTGTTTGAACTCAAGAATACCCCTTACTTGGTTTCCTACAAAGCTTTTGGCGAAATCTATTAGAAAATGAGAAGCTATGAGAAGGTGACATGAAGCTAATGAAAGGAGGCATCTCCAATTTATTTTGCAGATATACACATTAAGGATCATGTCAGATAATACAAGAGAATTCGATCAAAATAGGGAGACAATCGCTAGATTGTTGTCTAACTTTCAAAAAAAAGCTGATGACAAATTTTATTGTCCATGCAAGAGTTGTAATGGTTTAAAGACAAGAAGAATAAAAATTAAAATAACAAAGAGACATTGTAGGGAGAATGGCCACATGGAAGGGGGGCTTGATTATAATCCAGTGGTAAGTTGTTTATTATATTGTTTTCACAATTAATATACATATGAACCATGGAAGGAGGTTTGATTATCATCATTTTATATAGGTTGATCTCCCCAGTGTCAATATAGAGGAACATGGAGGTGTGAGTATTGAAGTTGAAGATCATGATCCCATGGAAGATGATGATCATGTGCCAAAAAACATATTTGAAGATGATGGTATGAATGCATTGATCGTTGACACATTTGGTACTGGTGCTGCTGGTGCTACTGCTACTGTTGATGGTGAGGATGACATTAATGATGTCCATGATATACCTCTACTTGAGAAGGAAGACACGGTCCTTTAAAAAGGTTCCAAATCTACTCTCCTCTTTGCTGTATTATTATTGGTGAATTTGAAGGTTATGAATGGTTTATCCAACATAGCAATGTCATGTATGCTAAGGTTTGTCATATATGTCATTATAGTCTATAAAAGGTGAAACATGTACCATTGAAATTGTTTATAGTAATGATTTATATTATTTGTTGTAGATTGATAGGTGACTTTTTGTTATCACCATCAAATGGTCTCCCTCACTCGTATCGAGAATTATGTGCCACTATGAAATATATTGGAATGAAGTATCAAACAATAGATGCTTGTTCTGAAGATCATATTATTTATTATAAAGAACATGAAAATGCAACAGAATGCCTTGAATTCCATATGAGTAGATATCGAGATGATCAAGTGACAAAAAAGGTGCCTTGCAAGGTTCTTCATCACATCCCCATTATTTCACGTCTAAAATGATTATTTAGGTGCAATAGCTTGGCACAATTTATGGATTATCATGCACGCAACAGGAGTCAAGATGACATTATTCGAATGCCTACAGATGGCTCATCATTTATGAACATAGAGGAAAAGTGGCCACACTTTAAAAAGGAACCTTGAAATCACAGGCTTTCTCTGGCAGCAGACGGTGTCAATCCGCATCGAGAGATGATATCTATTTTCTCGGTGTGGCCTATTTTTATTATAAACAATAACCTTCCTCCATGGATGTCAATAAAGAGGGAGCACATTATGTTGGTAATGATTGTTCTAGGTATCTTATTATTTTATAGTTATCTACATGTAATTATAAGTCTTGGAGTGAAATGGCCACAATAATTATCTGATGTTGTTGTTAATTCAACTAGGTAAGTACCAAGTGAAAGATATGAATGTATATATTGTGCCTATTATCGACAAGTTGTTGGTGTTATGGAATGGTTTCACTATGTATGACATCTCCCGACCAATTGAATGAAGAGAATTTCAATTACATGCAATGCTTGTGTGGACAATTCATGATGCTCTAGGGTTGACACATTTTTGTGATATGTTATGGTGAATTCTAGTTGTACAGGATAATTTAATTTTAAAAATATACATATTTAATCCAATTTTATCATTATCTTGTAGGTCTTCAAACAAAGGAAAAATTTGCATGTCTAATGTGTGGTCCAAAGATGAAATCCCGTCATTCCAAAAGTTTAAAAAAATAAGTGTTTGATGAGTATAGGTAGTTCCTCCCTAGAAATCATAAGTATCGAAGTGCAAAAAATCATCTTTTCAATGGGAAAGAAGAGACTACATCAAAGCCCTGAAGAATAAAACCTCACCTATGACAGTTGGAATATAATATAATTCAAGGTAATATCATTCCATGTAATGGTTGATGTTTGAAAATTATATATTTTGATTGTGTTTTGTTGGCTAATTATGTAGTTGATGATCTTGAAGGTCGTGAAGACATCACCGACCAGCTTCCAAAGGGACTAAAATGTTATCTTAGAGAATTTAGTAGGCTGCCCTACTATGAGCATCTCCAAATTGTGCATTTATTTGATACTATGCATATTGGAAAGAATGTAATAGAGACGTTGTGGAAAATATTGGACGGAAGACGTGACAAAAAAAAATTTGGCAAAATTTTTAGTGACATTCATGATTCCAATCATGCAATGAAAAATATCATTGAATCAACTATCAATGCAGATCGGATTAATGCAAGTGCTCTTCCTTGGTTATTAACAGAGCAACAAAGTAATGCCATAAAAGAAGTGATCCAAAAAAGTCAATTTCCTACAGGATTTGCTGCGGATATAAGCAATCTCATATCAAAGAAAAATGATTTTGGGTTAGGGATGAAAACACATGATTGCCATACCTTCATCAAGGTAAGTCATAGTCTTTTGTATTTACAATATATTTGTGTAACTGCATTCAATTTTTATTGTATGAAATGATCAATTGACAATTGTTGCAGTATTTGCTACCCCTATCTCTCTCAAAGAACTTCAACAATAATATCAAACAAGTGATATATGATCTTGGAAAATACATGAGATAAGTAGTGATATTTGTTCAATATATCAAATAATAATATCAAACAAGTAATATATTATAAAGTCTCGTATTTATATATTTATGTCTTGAATCCCTTGTAGGTCGTTGTCATCTAAAGAAATTCATAAAGAAGATATAAAATATTGGAAGAAAAAAATTTGTCGATTAATGTGTAAAATGCAAAAGTGTTTACCTCCAACTTTTTTCAATGCACAAGAACACTACCTCATACACCAAGTTGAGGAGATTGAATTGTGTGGACCTGTACATGCTAGGTCAATGTGGATGGTTCAAAGACACTTAAATTTTTTTAAGGGTTTGGTACGACAAAGAGCACGTCCCAAGGGTTCTATGGTTGAGGGATATATGGTATACCAGATGATGGTGTACGTTACTTAATATCTTCCTAATCTTGTAGCAAAGTCCCATGAGATCTCGACTTAATTAAAAAATTAGAAGGGGAGTACTTGGTGGGCAACGGTAGATTTAGGAAACTGAAAGGTAATAAATTATGAGATGTTATTGTAGTAAATTAATTCTTAATCTTCAAAATAAATTTGTTGTAAGTCATCTATTTACTTTTGTACAGCTGCTAAAGAGTGGGATGCAATACATTTGTTTATTGCAAACAATCAAGATTGAATGACGGCATGGATTGAATGATGTCAACGTGATGGTCATAGATTAACATGAGAATCTGTGTCTTCATTGGTTATACAAGCTCATTACAATGGAGATCCCAATGTTACATAAAAGGAAATAGATTTAGCATATGGTTTAAGAGATCACCAGGTACTTATAAATTTGTTAAATAATTAATCATATATTTTTCAACTCCTGATGTAATAATTTATACATGTTTGACATTATTGCAGGTGAAACACCACAAGGCTATGTTTTGCAATGGTTATAAATTTTACATCAAAAATTTGGATGACATGAAGAGAACTTGTGATTCTATGATAAGTGCGGTGTTCTAGGTGACTAATATTTCATCTAGAAATGACTTACATCCTCGAGAGTCACAAAATTGATACTATAGTATTTGGTTGATAGACTTGACTGCGACTTCAATTCTTTCAAATTAGTTCTCTTCGTTGTGAAATAGTACAGACTACGACTCAATAAAAATGATCCTGATAGAACTGTTATTGAACATGATAATGTATTTTTAATGATTAATACAAAGTTGTTTAAGTCAGTTGGAGAAGAGCCCTATGTTTCCAAGCCAATGTGAGCATGTATTTTACTCAGAGGTTCCACATAAACCAGGTTGGTCATTTTTTGTTAGACATGATCCAAGAGGAAGACCGATAAAGTATAATGCGATGGAAGAAGATACCGAGGAAGATGAAGAAGTGGAAGATGATGTAGAACTAGATCACGATCAAGAGCTAGTCAAAGAAGAAGATGAAGAAGAAGATGACAATGATGCTGCTACTGATGACGATGATGCTGCTACTGATGAGGATGATGCTACTACTGATGCTGCTACTGATGATGATGATGATGAGGAGGATGATGATGATGATGATGGTGATGGTGATGATGACGACGACGATAATAGTGGTGGTGATGATGTTGTCGATGATGATGATCTTGATGATGAGATGGATGAAGAAAAATATCAATGACATGAATGAAATGTATAATTATGCCAGATGTTTGGCATGTTCTAACAATTGTTTTATATGTACTACTCTTATTCACCTTGTTTTATATGTCTTACTTATATATCTTTGATCTTTTGTTAAGATAAATTTCATTCTAAAATAGTGTATTTAATCTCTATATGCTTAAACAACCTAGCTAGTTAAGACTGTTCTCATTTGTAGTGGGCATGACAAGAATCAAATCACTTGAAAGACACCAGTATTTAGACATGCAAAAATTAGTGACGTGATTAAGCAAATTACCTTTCTTTACAATTACATGGTTGTCTTTGGTTTGTCATTTTGTTTTGAATGTCTAGTGATTTAAATTAAAGACTTCAACTTAGCTAAAAAATGTGCAAGTCTACATTAGTATGTTTTTTTTAATTGTAATTATAATTAGTATGAATGAACAAAGTAATGACAATGCAATATTTTTGATAATACAATATTTGTCGAAATAGCATCGATGAATTTAGTCAATGTGCATATGTGTCAATGTGGTGTTGGCCCATACATGTTGAAGACGTCATGCACAACAAGTAATCCTGGACGTCAATTTTGGGTTTTCCTAAATAGGAAAAAGGTCTGGATACATAATTATATTTTATGTTTAAAAATAATGTGACAACTAATCATTTTATGAAGAACTGATGTACATTTGTTATTGTCAAGGAAATACTGGATGTCAATACTTTCAGTGGGTCGATCAAACCATATTTACATCTATACCTGATGTAGGAAATGAGTGCAACTTGTGCAAGGCTCGAGAGGTAGCTAGTGCCGCCAAGATTGCTTCAATGATGAAATCAAAAATCATATTTCTGCGATGCCTTCTTTGTGTAGTTTGTGCACTACTTTGTTGGGACCATATGCGTAAATGTGGTTAACAAAGGGCTATTGTAGATACTGAATTTTTTTTTAGAATTTCTAGTAGATACACATAAACAACATGCACATAAACATGAAAAATGAGAAACATAAATGTAGGCATCATAATCACAATTTTTTGAAGACACAACATAATTGAATGGTATACTCAGACAATGCAACACAACTATATATCACTCCTCTGGTTCCAAGTTTACACTGTAGTAAACAAAATCCATAGATAAAAAATAAATTTAGAGAGCAGAGGAGAGCGAGAATGACCAAAGTAATACAAGTCCCTATATTATTTTGGTCGTTATCGCTATCCTCCTGAGCTCTCTAAATTTATTCTTCATCTTTTGGTTTTGTTTACGCAGTGTAGACATGGAACTAGAGGAGTAGTTGTGTTGCATCATCTGGGTATACCACTCAATTATGTTGTGTTTCCAAAAAATTGTGACCATGATGCCTACATTTATGTTTCTCAGCTGTTGTGTCCCTGGACCCCTTATGACCCTTTACGACTATTTATGATCCCTAAGAATACATCTTAGAGATCTTAAAATGTCGTAAAGGGTCATAAGAGGCTCCTACGAGGGGTCAGATGAGCTTCCACCTTCACGTGGTTGGCCCTGTTAAGTAGAGAATGTTAAAATATTATCAACACAAAGAGAAGCTCAATAATTTAAGATCTCAATCCATGTACGATAAATATATATCGACTGCACCGCAAATGCGCACATCAAATTCAGACCAAAGAAGTCAAGAAGTCACTCGAATCAGATTCAAATGCAATCAGGTCTACATATATCCCATGAAAACATCAGGAAGAATGCATCTTTGATCACCACACTAGCTTCTTGTGTTGGAGCAGTCGTTGTCACAAGTCATGATTTGGTAGGATCCATTCCAAATCCAAGTCTCTAGACTCGACTCAATAATCCACGAGCCACTACCGAATCTACTACAAAGTTATCTCTGAATTGTGCTGGATCAGTCACTGTCACAAGTCTTGATTTAGTAGGATCCATTCAAAATCCAAGTCTCTAGACTCGACTCAATAATCCACAAGCTGCTACTGAATCTACTGCAAAGTTATCTTTGAATGATCCATAACTAAATCATGAGTAGGAACCAGATCTGCAAGAACACCATTCTGAATCGATACCAACTCGATCAACAAATATATATATATATATATATATATATATATATATATATATATATATATATATATATATATATATATATTTTAAAAAACTCATTGTCGTCGTAACTATGACAACTTTAAAATAGCGACAGTTTTCTGTTGCAAACATCTGACATCTATCTATCATATTAACAACATCCTTGTTGGAAAACAACCATAAATGATGGATATCCGTCGTAAATGTCCAACGCATTTCCATCACATGTACAACATAGTCATCATTACAAACCACAAATGACAGATATGCATTTTAAACTTTCGACGGATATCCATTGCAATAAAAACATTTCTGTCAACGAACATGTTACAAATGACGGATACCCATTGAAAGCTTCTGACGGGTCACCGTCATTTGTTATTTGTTGCGACAGGTAGGCATCCCAATTGTGATGACCATAAATAATTTTGATGGTAGGCTCGTTGTGTTGGCACCCTCTTTTAGCGATGAACAAGGTTGTCGTAATTACGACACCTAACAAAATCGTTAGTTTTTCTGACTACAAAATTGTGATGCCAGGTGGTGTTGCTTAAGCGATAGTTTACTGTCTAAATTCGGACACTCGGCCGTCGGAAAAAGGTCTCAAATGTACTAGTGTGATGTTAGTACTCAAAGTTTCAGAGGGAGTCAATACAACATCTAGAGGATCTACCTTATTTGATTTCCAAGGATCTTGGTCATATTGATTCAGAGGGAGTAAACCATATCGAGATGGTTTCCCTAGTGACAAGGAAACTATAAAAGAAAGAAAAAAATTGTGATTCAAATGGTGTAGTTCCATGCATGTGAGCTAGAAGACTTTTATGTAGATATCTAGGTCATGATATTCCTAGATAGATGGTTGGGAATTCAAGAAAAGATCTTAATGTAGACTAAAGAACAAAGACTTCACTTGCTCACAGAAGGTTGATATTAGATTCAAAGGGAGTATGATAGTTCATCTAAAAAAAACTTTGGATGAGGAGGTGAGGAGGTTGTTACAATACCTTAAAGGGAGAATCCATAGGACTAGGATCAAGAGATTGAGTCCCTTGTGTGCTGGATGAAATTCCTTTATGCTAACTCCTACATAACTTGATGCAAATTATATAAGAGATATAGTGCATAAGTATTCTATTCAAGGTACATTATCACTACAAAACATATGGCTGATATTCTCACCAAATCTCTTGCTAGAGATAAGGTTGTATACTTTCAAGATAAACTTGGTATGATGGAGAATGAATCCTTAGATGAAAATGAGTGTTAACATCTGTGATCTATTATCTTGTATGTTATTGCATTCTTCTCTTTGAGAGAGAAGTATAAGGTGAAAGCCCTTGTTTCCACCCTTTGGGATGAGCTATGATGGATCCACCCTCTGAGATGAGTGAAGGTGGATTTCATGTGTGTGACTCTAGGACTTATGGGCCCTCATGTGAACATTGGAGAAAGGTGATGGCTTTTTGACAATGAAAACTTGTATTTGATTGATGTTGTGAGGTGATGACTTTGCAACATCTCCATCATGATGGATATCATGTGATTTGATATCCATGGACATTTCATGATGGTCAGTATCTCTTATACATCATGGTAGATATCATAAGGCTGATATCATTAAATAAACCATAGATGATTTAAAGATCTTCATGGTGGATATTATGTGACTTAATATCTGTAGACTTGCCATGATCAGTCTATATAATATCATTTCTATATGGTAAGTATCACATATGTGATACTAGTGCATATATCATACAAGACATCTCAAGTACTTGGTGAATATCATGGACTTGATATTTGAAGACCATTACTCTGAGTACTTGGTGAGTATCATGGATTTGATACTTGGAGACCATTACTCATGATAATCATTTTTGAGTACTTGGTGAATATCTTGTGAGTTGATATTTGGAGACCATTGCTCTGAGTACTTGGTGAGTATCATGGATTTGATACTTGAAGACCATTTTGTACACACTAAATAGTGCACTTCTCTAAGTCATTACTTCCAAGAGAATCCATGAATGGGAAACCTTGAGAAAGCGACCTAGAGCTCCCTAGGCATGGAGTCACAAGGATGTTGATAGTGCTCTTAGCTAGAGCTATTGAAGCATGCAACCTTGCTAGTAAACCACACAATGGGAGATTCAAAGAGACAAGGGAAAGAATACAAATATCTTCAAGAATAAATAATGAAGATGCAATGCAATGCAACTATGCTAAGAATGAAGATGCAATATAATCTATGAAAGGAAAGTGCAAGTATTACAAATCCTTACTAATTAATCTATGTGAGCTAATCTAAAGCATAAAAGAAACTAAGCTAGATGCCATGAAAGCTATGATGCAAGAAGTGAAACTAGAATGCAAGAAATGATCTCCAAAAGCTCCAAAGTCTCCAAGAAATCCTGTAGCATAAGATTAGCATAAAAATTTGGGGGTCTAAGAATGAGAAAAGAGCTCTCATTTTAAAGGAAGTGAGAAAGAGTGGACCATGGAGATTAATAGGAAAAATATTTAATCAAGGGTGGAGCTTGAAAGATGAGCAATCCATGTGCACAAATATCCTTCAATGAGAAAATAAGAGTTGAATTTTGTGTCCATATGAGACAAAAAATTATTTTCTTCTTTTTATAAAATAAGAATAATATTTTATTTGTGCAACTTAGGATAAGAGGAAAAGTGGGGGCTTTTTATTTAATAAAAAGGGAGAAAATTCCTTTTAAATAAATAAAGACTTTATGATAAAATGGTTAGCCCATCGAATAATCGAATAAATGATAAAAATAGGATTTGATCAAGGGAATTGATATAATTGAAAAATGTTGATTTTTGAAAATACTGATTCAGGGATTTGATAAATTGTAAATGGTGGCCCAAAGTCTAGGTGACTATTTTAGGGTGCATACATTTGCCCCTCTTTGACTAATGTGAGATCGATTTGGGATCACATGTGGTCAAAGAATGAAATTGAAATGTGGGATTGATTTGGGATCACAACATAACCCAGATGTGTGTTCGATGGATGGGAACACATCAGGACAAACATAAGCATAAGATGACAAAGATAAGTTGAAAGACAAGACCAACACCTGTATAGCTAGGTGATAATCGAGTCTCAAGTAAGAGATAAGAATCTCAAGCAAGGTTGATAAGCTGAATCAAGGATTAAAGCTGATAGGTACTTCCCCCTCAGAATCGAAATCGAAACTAGGTAGAGGAGAAATAACAAATTGATAAACTTGATCAAGTCACTAGAAATCACAATCAAAGATGAAAGATGATAGGATAACCATCAAGCAGTGAAGACATGCCCCAATTTGACTAGGTTTGACTAAAAAGGATATAGATTAAGGATGAAGTCAAACCTCAGAGAGATGAAGCGAATGAAAATGAATGAAAGATTAGAAGGTTGGGAGAGGTGGGGATGAAGAAATAAAGGTGCCCCAACAAAGATCAAAGGATCAGGCCTCAAATGGTCAGCCAATTGCGCAGAAGAGGGTGAAATTTTGAAATGCAATTTTGACTATCAAGATTAACTCAAATTTTGATTTTGATCTTGAAAATGGATTCAGGACGTCGAATTTAGCTAGGGGTGCACTTTTCATGAAATTTTGAGATGTTTCAAAAATTAGGTCAAAAAGTCAAAATGCTATAAAAGGGGGTAAAAAGGTCATTTTAAAATTCATTTGTTTTTTAATGATTTGAGAATTTCGAGAGCTTAGAGAGAGAAAATGGCCTAGCAAGCAGTGATTCTGGTTCACAGGCATCGATTCGAGTGGGCCCGGTTGCACAACCGGCCTTCGTAGTATGGTGCCCCGGTATGTTTTCAGAAAAACTTGCCTTGTAGGTCATTTATGAGCATTTATTTGAATTTAAAACATGTTTTTAATGTTTTTAAAAAAA
Source organism: Chamaecyparis obtusa (assembly GCA_027943335.1). NCBI lineage: Eukaryota > Viridiplantae > Streptophyta > Pinopsida > Cupressales > Cupressaceae > Chamaecyparis > Chamaecyparis obtusa. Next base: position 191,227 of record BSBK01004169.1, read on the forward strand.
TTCAAATTTTACTCGTATGAAAATTTGTACGATACTTATAAAGTATCACACACTTTGATAATATCCATCGTGCGATAGTTCGTGGGTCAAAATAGGATTGCACGGGTATGTAATCCAGTATCGCATGATACTGGATGAAATATCGTGCGATCCTATGTGAACTATTGCACTCAAAGATATTATCGCACTGCTATTGAGGAAAGTATCGCACGATACTTAATCAAAAAATAGTATCGCACAGTGTAAAAAAAATGTGACATGTTTTAAATTTTGAGCACTCTGACATGGGTCTAGACAATGTTTGCTTTTTAAGATGTTTTGTACTGATTTTATACATCCATTATGATATGTTCTGACATTTGGTTTGGGTTAATGGATTGTAGGAGAACTTTCCTACTCTCCTCATTAGAGCGCGGAGAGTTACTGGGCTACGATGTGTCTGAGATCTTGATGATCCGGGATGGGCAGACCTGAGGGAGATGGGCTTCGGGTATTTTCTGTAGATGCCCCACATTTGAGCTGATCATGGGTTATTAACAGCATTGGCTGAGAGATGGCACAGTGAGCATAACACTTTTCACTTGTCGATCAGAGATGCTACCATTAGCTTGGAGGACGTCTATTAGATCCTTCGAGTTCCTAGCCATGGAGATCTAGTGAGCATAATTATGTTTATAGATATTCATAGATGTAAAGTTCCCATATGATAGAAATTGACATGATTATTTGTTGGCACAGGTATACTATGATCAAGATCCAACTGAGGGATGACAGATCATGCAGGACATGTTTCAGGATGTCACATTTGTTGATAGACACCTCAGTTGGGATAGGTTGATGGAGGAGTTCGGCAAGGATTTCCCTGTGCCATGCATTGTATGTTCCATAGTAGCATAGGCCCTTATTACTAACATGAGTCATAAGGGTTTCCTACTGGACTGGGGCAGGTTGGTGGCAGACTTGATTGCACACCTATGATGGATGGCATGGGGCCCAGCCATCCTAGTGGATATGTACCATGAGCTCCATGAGATTGTATACCAGGAGAGCAAGACTTGGGCATGCGGTGCTATCCTAGCATAGGTATGGGCGTGGGAGCACATCATCATTGTGTGTCCACGAGTGCAGCCAAGGGAGTAGAGATGCCCCTATATATACAAGTATACAGATTTCATATCACAGCCACATAGTGGGGATGTGACTTACTACCACAGGTTACTGGATGAGCTCACATCATTCTAGTGGAGGCCATACAGGGCTTGTGAGAAGTAGGGTGATCGGGAGGAGGAGCTGGGTCACATGTTATGCAGCCAGCCACTGGTAGGTCAACATTCTGATATAGTTGAGTGCTTCATGATCACTCAGGTCTGGAGACAGTTTGGGTGACAACAAAGGGTACCGACCAAGACCACCACCTATGCTTAGGTTAGAGATGAGGAGGGACAGGGATGGCTGCCAATGCTAGACTACTAGCAAGCAGTACAGGACACTACGGCTATCTGTAGGGAGCCATGGGACTATCTCCCAGATATGGCAGATGCAGGGGTGGATGCGGCATACAGGACAAAGTGCAGGAGGTAGCCCTTCCCTAGATTTACTATACCTGATGCATAGCTGGCAGCACAGGGAGATGATGGAGATGACGGAGATGGAGGGGATGGAGGGGGGAGAGGGAGAGATAGGGAGACAAGATAGAGCTTTAGATCAGGTGGCTGGAAATGGCCACGAGGATAGGGTTCTACAAATGAGGGGGATGACATGGCAAGACCATCTCACCGATAGGTGGATGCTGGGCAGGATCAACCTGCAGGGGGAGAGGATCTCAAGGTGAGGATTCAAGTTCTAGAGATGGAGATGTAGCAGCTAAGAATTACTATAGTTGTGAGAGAGTAATAGCTAGCTGATCTGAGAGCAAAGCTCAAGCGGCGGGAGAGGGCGGCATAGGCTGATGCAGCAGAGATCTGGCGAGAGGCAACACGAGCTGCATATTATCATGGACTCTACATACAGGTTGTACCTGAAGGTCAGAGAGTGCCACTGTACTCTCAGAGAGTAGGCATGTCAGACATGGTACTTGATAAAGCAGCAACACCACCTCCACTACCACCACCACCCCCTCATGATGGGGCAAGTCAGTCCTAGGTTTAGGTTGATAGATGTATAGAGACATATCCTAGGAAATTATCTAGATTTTGGATCCCACATTGTATGACATTTACCATATATATATGAGGTTACTAGATTTGTGATATATCTTGTGTATGCATCCCACTTATGATGGATGTTTTATTTTTATATTGTCTTGTCATATTGCTCAAAATGTATGATCTATATGCTCATGTATAATCTCTCTCACTTGAATTCAAATAACAATTTCATAAAATGATCCTAATTCAAGATTTATAAGGTTTGATAACTCTCTATTCTCACCTTCTAGCTTTGTAAAATAAATTGATAACTTGTTATGTTATTTTGGAGGATAAACCAATAGTTTAGTTGCAAAAATGAATAAAATTTAGAGCTTTAAAGCATTCTATAGGAAACTATAAGGTTAAAAATGAAGTCAATTTGTGATCAACTATATCTCTTATTAGTAAACTAAATCATCAAGTTTAATTCAAGTGTGTAGAAGAAAATCAAATGCAACACAACTAGTCAAAAAAAAAACTAAGGAAATGGCAAATGGAAACCTACAGTCTCTGGAAAATGTATGGGAAAATAATTCCCATACATTTCCTTGCCATAATCAATTTAATAATATAAAAAATTATCAACTTGTATTCAAAACAAATAAAATAATAATAAGTATATTAATTCCCCACACTTTTTCATTACTTCCCCAAAAGGTGGCGTAGGTAATGGGGGGACCAGACCTTGCATTAAATAAATTTTGGTTTCATTGGCCACTGCACTTTTCATAAAATGTACTTGACTAGCATAATTATCTAAGTTGCTTTATCCTTTGTCTTACTTTCTTACCTTTCCCTAGCCCTACGTGAGAGGATCTTTGGTCTTGGTAAATGGTTGGGGTGGGACCCAAACTCCCTTGTCCCATCATCTCCCTCAACTCTTCTCTCCTTGTAACTTACGCTGGCCTTTGTTTTGGGTAGAATTAATCCTTGCTAAGTCTTGTGTGTAGGTATTTGGTGGGACCTCCAACTTGCCCCCTTCTTTATGCAAAGCTCCCATATCCTTGAATTTAACACCCTAGCCTTTGTTTGGGGATATGATGTTAGTCTAGGGTAGGGAGTAGATGTTTAGGTAGGGAGCTTAGGAAAGTTAGGGTGAGTAGCTTAGAGTAGGTTGTTATTTGATTGTTTAGGAAATTAAGTATGTAGTTAAATTGTTTTGTTTAGGTTATTTTTGTAGGTGGTTAATTTATTTTATTTTGTTATATTAATATCACTATTTATAATTATTAGCAATTCTATTAATTAATATTCATAACCTTTATTAAATTAATTGTTGTTTGTATTAGTTAATGTGATTAATATAAATTTTGTACATATAATATTAATAATTTATATTTATTATTATTTAATAATTGGGTTAATTAACATAATTATTAATTAGTAAATTATTTATTAGTGATTATATTAGTTAGAGGGTAATCATTAATTAGGTTTTTAAATTAAATATTTTATGTTCAATAGAAACATATTAATTGGTAACTAACACATTTAGAACTACTTAATACTTTATTATATTTTATCATCACGATGATATTTGTTTGTATTAATTATTAAATGCAATAATAATTAATATAATCTATATTTGTAAAAGAAAAATATGTATGTATAATATGTTGCCTTTTAATATTGTAATTAGGGATGGCAGTAAGCTCCCTATGGATGAGCAAAATGGGATAATTTTTAAAATAGAATGTGACTTAATTTCATGAACATCATTTTGGTCTAGCCATTATTTTGATATTTAAATATTCATTTGATTTAGTATCATGATATTCCATTAATTTAACCCTATGACTCAACGTAGCATAATGTGGTCTATAGACTCATTCATTTGATATCAATATAGTCAAAATTATATTTGGTACCTCCATAAGCAAACTTTAATGTTAGGCCGACTTTGATTACAACTTCTCCACCTAGATAGAATCCCTTGTTAGAGCTAATTCAGCTAGTAACTTTGGGAACCAACGTTTGTAGAGAAATTATTCTCCAGACTCTTTTCAAACTTTTGTCATGGACACCTGTTAACCCGCAACATAAACTTGGAACTATTATCCCTTTTTAAAAAAAAAAGTTGGTGTGTTTTTAGACTGAGTTTTTATGGGCATGACACTCTCATAGATGTATGTCTAGTTCTCATGTTTATGATATAAACTCATGTTTCTGAAAATGATCTCTTTAGGATATAGATATGATGATAAGATTAACCCCTTGTGATGACAGGAAAAGGATGTGATGTGAAAGACAAGGAGTGAAAGACATGATCGAGAAAAGGAAAGGTGAGTGCAACTGACCGATAAGTCCACGAAAGATGAAAGGAGAGCTCTCTCCATATGCATGATGAAAAACTAATCTATCATGAACCTAAAAATGCAAGCTACTATGAAAAGTGGTTTACTTGCAAGGTTACAAAGCTGTTAGACTCTAATATTCATCATCGAGCATTATTGGTAGCATCGCAAGATCATACAATACACACTAGTATGACTATGTGAATCTGAATATGATCTATATCAGATAGATATGTGGGAATCCCACCTAGGCACCAAAGACATATAGGTCAAGATGACTAGTGCAGTGAGATTACCTAAGTTTAGTATAGCAAGATTATACTCACATCAAGACACAAGGAAAGTCAAGATGAGTATAAGTATGCACTTGCAAAAATAGTCAAGAAAAATACCTTGTAGATCCTAGTGTCAAGTGGAACAAGCATAAATTCTAATGATAGTTAGGACCAACAAAATATACCCACAAGTAGAAAAAGTAATAAAACATGTCCTCATGCCCCTAGTCTTCTAGCTCAGCATCATCAAAAACTATTAGGGAGAGAACACTCATCAAAGAAATCATCATAGACAACACACGAAAAAATAAAGTCAAACAAGTCTTAGCGAGTCGAGTGTTTAAGTGCGTGTGTGTAGGTCATAGAGTCAAACTTTGAGTATCACATCTGCCAGTGAGAAATACAATATCATCCTAGACTGCGGGTAAGATATCTAATAAGTGTTGAGAAACACTTGACGCTAGGGTAGTGTTGAAAAACATAGTTGGGGTGGTGTTGAAAAACACTGTTTGCAAGATGTCCTAAAGACCAACGCATCCTAAAGACCAAAGCTAACATAGTTATGCCCCCTAGACAAAGACAAAGACCAATTCCAAACCAAGGTGACAAGGTCAAGGCATGATGGAGAAAGGCTAAGTGTCGAGGATGTATGCTAAGAAACAAGGGTGCAAAGGCCTCAAGTAGTGCCTGTTTCTAGGTTTTCACCACTTGGAGATTTTTTTTATTTTTTCAATTTTTTTGTATTTTTTAGGACTTTATATGTTTTTTATGATTTTCTTAACATCATATATGAAATTTTTTTTAAGAATTTTTTTAGGATCAATAAGTATATACAAAGGATGCCCCTAGACAAAATAGGAATCATGGATGGAACTTCTTTAGGTGAAAAACATTGATGGGATCAAAGAGTTGTTCTCCCTCTAGATCAGATAGTAAATAAGCACTTGTCCCAAAAGCAGCAGTAATGATGTATGGTCCAAGCCAATTAGGTTCAAATTTCCCCTTTTTCTCTCTATGTTGTTGGTTCTCAGGGTTTTCTCATAGGAAAAGATCCCCCACTTAAAATTCTCTAGGGTGAACCTTCTTATTGAATGCTTTGGACATATGTTTTTGGTAAACTCTCATGTGATCAAAGGATGCTTTACGATTTTTATCTAGAAGTTCTAGTTTTTAGAGCCTCATGGTGTGGTAATCTTCATTTGTCACTAGACCTTTAAGGGAAACTCTAAGTGAAGGAATCTCCACCTCTAAAGGTAACACTGCTTCAACACCATAAGTGAGGGCAAAAGGAGTAGCCCCTGTTGGAGTACGAATACTCGTTCTATAGGCCCACAAGGTTGGATTTATCTGTAGATGCCAATCTCTACCATTCTTGTGAACTATTCTATGGAGAATCTTAAGAATGGTTTTATTCATTGCCTCTGCTTGTCCATTTCCTTGCGGGAACTAAATGGAGGACCAATGCTGCTTTATCTTGAATTTCTTGCAGAGATGTTTAAGGTCCTTGTTTTTAAATTGACCTCCATTATCAGTGATTATTTCAGAAGGCACTCCATATCGATAGATGATATGGTTCAAAATAAACAAAGAAACTGTCTTGCCTAAGGCAACAGAAAGTGGGACATCTTCTACCCATTTGGTAAAATAATCAGTAGCAGTGATAATGAATTTGTGTCCACCTGATGAGTTGGGATGAATCTGCCCAACAAGGTCAAAGGCCCAGCGCTGAAATGGCCAATGAGAAATAGAAGGAATAAGCTCCCTTCCAGGAGCATGTATCAGGTTACCGTGTTTCTAAAACTTTTCACAAGATTTAGAAAAAGCTACTGCATCTGTCTACATGGTAGGCCAATAGTACCCAGCCCTAAGCAACCTTCAGTCCATGGCAAGACCATTGGAATGTCCTCCACAAATGCCCTCATGAATGTCAACTAACGCCCAGTTAGACTCATCCTTTTCTAAGCACCTAAGAAGTGTCCCATCTAAACCCCTCCTATACAGATCACCAGAGATAAGGGTGTGGCGAGAGACATTTCGAGTTAAGTTTCTTCATTCAGAACGGTTGAAGGTTTTGGGAATAATGCCATCACAGAGGTATGAGTAAATGGTACCATAGCGAGATGACTCATGGCCAACAAGAATACAAACAACTTGGCTTTCTTGGGAATCATAGATAGGGTAACGTAGCTCTTCCACTAGGAATTCAAATTTGGACTCATGATGTTCTAGTTGAAGAAGTGAAGCCAATGTAGCCATAGCATCAGCTGCTTTATTCTCTGCTCTAGGGATTTGTTGAAATGTAACAAAGGTGAAATATCGTCACAATGAATCAACCATTTTTTTTGTAGGGTACCAGTTTTTCATCCTTTGTTTGGTATTCTTCATTAACTTGGTTGACTATCAATTACGAATCCCCATAAATATGTAGCTTTGCGATTCTCCACTCTATAGCCATTTTTAGTCCATTAGTCAAGGCCTCATATTTAGTAATGTTATTTGTGCATGGGAATAATAGTTATAGGACTTAGGGATTGTGTACCCATGAGGAGAAAAAAATAACACTCCTGCTCCTGAACCATTTTGCATGAAAGAGCCATCAAAGAACATCTTCCATGTTCTTGCAGTCATGTACATTACGTGCTCATCTAGAAATTCAACTTGAATTGGTGCTTTATCTCGAATTGGGAAGTCAGCCAATTGGTTGGCAATGGATTATCCTTTTATAGCCTTATGCTCAACATACTCTATGTCAAATTTTGATAAGACCATCATCCACTTAGCAAGTCTACCTATGAGAGTAGCCTTACCAAGAAAATATTTGAGAGGATCAATCTTTGCAATGAGGTGTATTGTATGCGCAAGCTTGTAATGTCACAACTTTTGGGAAGCAAACACCACCGTAAGGCAAGATTTTTCAATACTAGTGTAGTTGACCTCATATGATACAAGAGTACGACTAATGTAATATATAGCTCTTTCTTTTCCAATGTCATCAAGTTGAGCCAATAATGCCCCAAGGGAAGATTCTATTGCTAAAACATACAATATGAGTGGTTTTCCTGGGATAGGAGGCATTAAGATTGGAGGATTGGCCAAGTATTGTTTGATTTGGTCCATGCTTTGCTAACAATCCTCATTCCAGACACATTTAACCCCTTTGTGCAATGTCTTATTAAAGGGTTTAGCTCTATCAGCCAGTTGTGAAATAAACCTCCTAATTGATTGAAGGCATCCCTGAAGACTCCTCATTTGGCTGATGTTTTTGGGAGGTGGCATATCCAAGATTGCTTGAACTTTTTCTGGGTCCACCTCTATTCCTTTGGTTGAAATGATAAATCCTAAGAGTTTTCTAGAGGTGACTCCAAATGCACACTTTTTGGGATTTAATCTTAATTGAAATTGCTCCATACGATCTAGAATGACTTCCAAATCGCCTAGGTGTGTATCCCTTTTTTTAGATTTTTCCAGGGTGTCATCCACATAATCTTCCATATTCTTATGCATCATGTCATGGAAGATAGTTGTCATAGCTCTTTGGTATGTAGCTCCAGCATTTTTTAATCCAAATGACATGACATTCCAGCAATAGGTTCCCCATGCACAAGTGAATGCAGTTTTTTCCTGGTCTTCGAGAGCTATCTTGATTTGATTATACCTAGAAAAAACATCCATCAATGAATAGATCTCATAACCCGCAGTCATGTCCACTATCATGTCTATGTTTGGGAGTGGAAAATCATCCTTTGGGCATGCCTTATTAAGATCCCTAAAATCTATGCAGACGCGAATGGACTTGTCATGCTTTGAAACTAGTACAATATTGGAAATCCATTTAGCATAATCAATGGCTCTTATAAATCCTACACTAAGAAGTTTTTCTAGTTCAGCTTTGATGAGAAGAGCTATGTGAGGATGCATTTTCCTCAATTTTTGTTTCATTGGTTTTATACCTGGAGCTATGGACAAGTGATGCATAATGAGACTAGTGTCCAACCCTAGCATGTCTAAGTAATTCCAAGCAAAATTAATTTTCTTGCTCTACAGGAACTTGGTATATGCTTCTTTTTCTTATGTTGATAGAGATTGAGCCAAATGCACTACTTGTGGAGCCTCCTGTGTATTCAAATTAACTGGTTGTGTAGGCTCAACAAGCACTAAAGATCTGTCCTAAAAGTAACTTGGAAGATGATCAATTACCTCATCCTTAGGTACCTCGAATAGGTTTTCACCCTTAGATACGTCCTTTATTTTTACTTTTTTAGGTTCTAACACCACCACATAGTGGTTTTCGCCATCAGATATCTTTTTCTTTTTTTCTTTTCTTTTCATTTTGTGACTGAGGTACTTGATATCTAGTTCTATCATGCTTGTAGTTGGTTCGCTGGTGGAAGAGACTACGGGCTCAAGGACATTTAGGTAACATGCTATCTCATAGTCATTCTAAAAATTTAAGAGCTGAGGCTTGTGGTAGCATTAGGACCAATCAATTAGGTGAGGATTGGAAAGGGGTAGGTCAATGATGGGTTCAATGTTGTGTATATGAATGGTATCATCTCTGGTGATTTTAGAGTTAGGGTCTATCAAGTATCCCTCTAAGGTATCCAAATTAGGACTTATCCTACCAAGCGAAGCATCATCCACTAAAGAAACTCATGGATTCCAATCCTCTAATCCTACACTAGACTAGTTAGCTACCTCAGGTTGAGAACCATATGTATGGACAACATCAATGGCCAAGTCAACTGTAGAAGAATCAAAGAGAGATTCCCACTCATACTCATGTGAGTCCGTATTTGAATTTCAGCTAGGATGTTTACACCAAGCATATTTTTGACGTCTAGATGTGGAAGCCCCAATGTCACCAAGGGTAACACCTTCTTGAATTCCATTTGTGTATTGATGTTCTTGAATAGGGTCCTCAACATGGTCTTCAACAGGGGACTCTTCTTGTTCTAGGTTTTAAATTGTTGGATTGGTAATTGGAGTATCTGAATCTCCCCAAAGGAGATTGGTGGAAGCGACCCAATCTTCACACCTGTCTTGTTGATTTTGAAAATTGGGTATGTAGCTTGATTCATCATCACTATCTATCATAGCAAGGATAGGAGCAATTTTTTGGTTATGACTTTCAAAACCTAGGCCAACCATCTTCTTAGACCTGCGTCCAAACAAAGCATGATTGAGTGGTTCAGCCTTAGTGTCTAATCTATAACTAAGAGGACCATGTCCTAGGTAGCCCATATTTTTTACCAAAGTGTATCCTCTCCCATAAGCCTTAGGAGATGGGGAGAAATTTTCATTGTGCTTGTGTTTTTCCTCTTTGTAAATCCAATCTCTAACAGCCACCTCTTCTTTTTCATCTTGGATGGGCATTGAGGACTTTACAAATGTACCAAATAGAGTCATGGCTGAAGATGAAGGATGCATCTCTTGTGAAGGTTTACCATAGGACCTAGGTGAGACTGGAATTTTAGTAAAGGAGTCAATTTGATATCCCCCCATACCAAGGTCTATGGACTTGAACTTATTCTTGCACTATTCTAGAGTTGCATCAAAATTCTCTGCTTCTCTGTTGAGAGGAACATGAGTCCCTGCTGAAATTGCATTTATAGATAATGTGCTATCCCTGAGTATACAGACTTCTACTCCATTATAAGGGAAATTAACACATTGGTGGTAGGTGGATGGCACTGCTTGCATGTCATGGATCCACGGTCTACCAAGTAGGATATTATATGCTAGAGGACCAACATCAACAATTTGGAACAAAATGTCCTTTTCAACAGGACCAATTCTGACAGGAAGGACAGCTAAACCTTTAGAACTTTTCTCTACCTCATCATAGGCTTTAATGGTAATTTTCTTTCGGGTATTAATAACTTGCTTAGAATAACCCAATATCTTCAACAAACTCAAGGAACAAATGTTGAGCCTAGCACCCCCATCAATCAACACACACCTGGCATGGGTCTTGTGAATCATGACTTTGATATGAAGGGAAAGATTATGTGGATGGCTCAAAGCTTTGTCATCTTTTTCTAAGAATGTTAGGTAATGAGGGCTGGCAAGGTGGTTAACCATGTTCTGGAATTGGTCAACATCTATGTTGTTAGGAACATTGGCCACATGCAAAGCATCCTCAAGGATACACTTATGTCTTGGAGACAATTCCAAGAGTTCAAAGATTGAGATTTGAGCTGGCATTCTTTGTAACTGGTCAACAAGATTATAACTCATTTCAGGGTTGACTGTTGATTTGGTGGTGACATTCTTAGATGTCACTTGCTTGGGTTTGTTGGACTGGTTGGAACTAGGACCTCTAATAACCATAAGACCTTGACTTTGGCTTCTGGTGACAGCGTTGAGAGCTTGGGATGATCTTTGAGAGTGAGGACCTCTAAGCACAATCATAGGTTCTTCATCAAATATAGGAGGAGATCCCACATCATAACCATAAGGATCTTTGTCTCTCATCATGTTGACACTTTCCTCGACAATCTCAAGCATATTGACTACATTTTCTGCACCTGTGTAGGTAAAGTTGATTGCAGAATTGCCATTCTTGGGTTGAGAGGTTTCCCCCTTTTCATAGTTAGCCAAAGGCTCTTTGAAAGCCTTGTGGTCTACATTGGTATTCAACCCATGAATCTGAAGTTTTCCATTTTCAATAAGATCCTGAATGAGGTGCTTAAGTTTCCAGCAATGTTCAATGTCATGTCCAATGCCATTGTGGAATTTACAGAAAAAATTTTCATTCCACCAATGAGGTTTAACATTAGGTATGCAGAAATTTGCTAGATCTTGTGGTTGTGCAAGGTTATTGGCAATAAGCGTCTTGAAAAAATCCTCATAGGAGTCATCCAATTTAGAAAATTATCACCTCTCCTTCTTAGGCTTCTCTTGATACTTTGGTTTATGCTCTTGTTGGTTGGAGGATGTGTTGAGCTTCATAGCTTGGACTGCACTAGATAAATGGAGGACTCCTTGATCCTTGGGTTGGGAAGAGTCCACAACTCTGTCATTGACTACTTGCTTATTCTTGTTCCAGTGTGAGTGCTTATCTTTGTCCTTATTGGCATTGTGATTGCTTTGACCATTGTTGTTATTGCTATGTTTGGTCAAAATGCCTTGTTCTTTCAAGACGTCCTCAATTCAACATGCGGTTTCGACCATAGTGTCGAAGGAATCAAAGACCATCTTCTGAACCTCATACCACATTTCAGGCACCAAATTGCTAACAATGATATCAGTCCTTTCATACTCAGGGATAGTCCTAGAATAGCGAGAGCGCAATCGTCTCCACCTTTGCAAGAAGGTAACAAAGGATTCCCCTTGGTTCTATTTCAAATTGCACAAGTCTAACATAGTGACTGATCTTGACAAGTTGTATGCAAAATGTTGAACAAATTAGTGGACAAGTTCTTTGAAAGTTTTCACAGAGGGGTTATGTTGGTAAACCACTCCATGACCTGGCCCTTGAGACTCCTTGGAAATAATCTCATAAGATAGGAGTCATCTTGGTGGAACTCAAAACGCATGATGTAGAACTGACGCACATGATCACATGGGTCGCCATTGCCATCATACTTGTCATACTGGGGGATTGCAACTTTTCTAGGAAAATCCTTCATACTGACACTCTTGTCGAAAGGATTGGGATAGATAGAATCCAATGAAAAGGAACTTTTAGGTGCTAACACCTTTTCCATCATATGCTTGAGTTGTTTAATCTCCTCTTCTTGAGAGGGTCCTTGTTTCTTTACTCTCCTATCCACATCAAAGTTGTAAGGGACTCTAGAACCCTTTTTAATCAAGCTCTCTAGGAACCTATCCTTGTTTTGATCAAGATACTTGTCCACATATTGTTGGAATAGTGGCTCTTGTTGCATTCTCATAAAATCTTGATCATCAAAACTTGCACTACTTCCTCCATGTTGAGAGCCATGATGAGCTCGTTGGGAGGGTTGTCTCAAATTTCTAGGAGGTTTTTGTCTCCTATGTTGTGAAATCCTCCTTCCTCTAGGACTAGGAGATCTTGAAGGGATCCTTGACCGCCTTCTACTTCTTGGGGTTCTTGAGGGGGTAGATGGTGGAGAGTTGTTTCCACTATTGGTACCCCTATTATTGAATTGGTCATTGAGTTACTGGGATAAAAGCCTATCTTGTTCCTCTTGGAATGCCTTTCTTTTCAACTCTAACAAGGCTTGTTGCTCTGCCTCTAGGTGTCTAAACCTTTCTTCTTTAGTGGCTTGTTCATACAAAAAGGCCTTCTTTTCGCGCTCAATCCTTTTAAGCCTCTCATTTTCATACCTTGAGGTTGTTTTAAGTGGAGAGTTGGGCCTTGAATGTTTGAACAAGTCGTTAGTGAATGCTGCATTGACATGAGCATCACTAGATTCGTTGTTTTGGTCTTCATGTTGTGACCATGCATCTTGGTGAGCTCGCACATAATGTCTTTCAGCTCTCTGATGGGCGTCTAAATATCTTGAGTTAATAGGGGGTGATTCAGGTTGATTATCATCACCAAAAAACATGTTATCCCTATGTCTTTGGAAAATGTCATGAAGATTTTGATCCATCGCTTCTCTCTCCTTTCTAGTCATGGTGTAGCTCATGTCCATATCTGATTGAGAAGGTGCTAGAGAGGTACTCAAATCACTAGGATTTCTCTTTGGGTCAAACCAAGCTTCAAACTCGCTCCTAGGTGATTGATCAAAGATGGGATCCTTTCCCTTTCACTTTTGATGAGTTTGGACTAAGGGCAACTGATCAAAGACAACTTGAGGTCATTTTCCTTCACTAACTTGGTACCTTGTCGTAACCGACATGAAATAAAAAAAAACCCTTGGTGATAAGATGACCCTATGAAACGTCAATACCAAATGAGGTGTTAGCACCTTGAAAAATTTTCATGGCCCTAGCATCTTTCCCCTGGTCTCTGTGTCATTTTTCATATCTCTGGCTAAAGCCCTCAGTAGAAAATTCAAAAACTAGTCGTTGCATGAAAAACCCTTTGTCTACCTTAGCCCTGTTCTAATTTTAAGTTACCTTTACCAGCCACTAAAGTTCCAAATCCGCATGTGCTTATTAAAGACCACTTTACCATGTTCACGGTTAGGTTTTTCATGTGTCGGCGGGGTCCCCTTTAATTTTTTTTCCTATGTCCGACTATTTTAATACTTCCTAATGTTTCAGCTTTGTATTTTCCTGGGCCCGACTCTCTGACACCATCTCGATCTAATGGTGGGCGCTTTTTCTCATGAGATGTGTTAGAGCTATGCACTTTTGCGATGGCCGTTGATTCTTTTTTATGATGTAACCTTTTCTTTCAGCGGGTCCATCTGCCAGATATGCTGATTTGTTGTACTATGATTGGTCCACGTTGTGTGAGCTGGACGTGTTGTCAGGTAGGCTCGGTATCTCAATCAGAGGATTCCTAATCGATGATTGGCGTGTAAGCGCATAGAATCTTTTGAGCCTTTCAGATCTTGCGCTAGCCATCTGATCTTCCAGGTGGCTTAATGTTCTCAGTGGGGCCATTTGCCAGGTGGTGCAGGATTGTTCAAATTTTATTGGTCGATGTGGATGATGTGGCAGAGTGGGGTCATTGTCAGAGAGATCAGTGACAAGGACATGATCTACAGTTGGCATAAGTTCTCATGAGTTTTGTCAGAGCTATGAGATCTTACGCCCACCATCCATTTTCAAAGGCTTAAAGCAGGTGGGTCCTATGTCAGTGATGACTGAGCAGCAGCAACGATTGACATAGTGACAAGTGGCATAAAGAGGGCCCAGGTGGGGTCAAAAGATTTAGTGGTCTGGATAAATGAGGTTAGCGATGCCCACAAAGTTCAAAGGATTTGCTCATTCACGTGAAGATTTGGCGGTGTTCTATGTTGTCTAGTGATTCAGTGAAACAAGGTTCACATGATCTCTAAATATTTTAGCAATGGTGGAATGTATTTTGCGAACTGGCGAAAAGTCTTCTGTCACCAGTTCGCTAGATAAAGTGGGTCCTTTGGTTTTAAAGAAATATAGTGTGGCAAATCGACGAACGGCGTATGGTCTTATGGGTTTTGTCAGAGGCTTAAGTTCTTGCAACGGCCGTTGATTTTGTTTTCTATCAAATGGTTGTCAGAGATGGGAGGAGATTCTCGATCTGATGGTGGGTGTGTATTCTGATAGAATCTTGGGAGTCTTTGCGAACTTCAGATGGCTGTCGATCTTCCTGATGTGGGCTTGGTCAAAGTTTCTCAATCTTTTGGTGGTTGAGTTAAGATTTAAACCTCGTGAAGCATGAAGATTAGACGGTCATGACTTAAAATTGATCTAATTTCAAATGCAGACCACCAATTTGTTGCTGGAAACTTGAATGTGACCGTTAAGATTCAAATTCAAATTTTTTGAGGGTTTCCAGCGATAGAAAGGACTGATTTTAATTACTTGTGAGGTTGAATTTGATTTTTTTGGTGGTACCAGTGGTTGCAGTGTGGTCCAAGGTGCCATGATCGATTGTTGGGGTTTCTATTGTACCATGAAGTGTGGTTTTGTGCTCAAAAAGTATTTGCAGGTGGCTGATTTGACTGGTTTTCATGACAATTCCTTGGTTTACTGTGCTAATCTCACAAATTTTCATGATTACAAATCTGTTTGAGATCTATTTTCTCTGAGTTGCCTATGTCTCTTCCCCCGCAATAAATTTTGATGTAATTTAGGGTTGGTGTAGTTTTTGAAACCCTAACCCTAGCTGTCTGAAGCTTGTTGCATCCTAAATTCTTTTGGGATTCCAAGGTAGCTAGTGGTATATATGGTGAAATGTTTTATTTTGTAAGGGTTCCTTCTTCTGCAAAATTTTGAGGAGAACTGGTTCCATGAAGGGTCCTTTTCCTGTAGATTTTTTCTACTTCTCTACATATAGTGTTCTTTTCTCCTTTGTTGGCTCAGAGAATATGATATGTATTGTAATTGATTTGTCTTATGTATGAGGATTTAGTATATTCTTACTGTTACTAAGCTATCTCCATCTGAATTCTAAATTCATTAATCATACATCAAGGGTGTTTGATTTTTCTGTTTGCATTTGCCTATGTGTTTGCAAGTGGATTTGTCTTCATAGAGATAATTGGTTTAGGATTAGTTTTCATGTATGTATGAGCTGAGGTATCAAAAATATGTCATGCTTGTCTTCTAGTGGATGCTGGTTAATGTATTATCTATTTATAGGTCTCTTCTAAGGGGAGGGTTAAAATCCTTTGGATGGGTAATAACATATTTGAATACATAGGTGGGTTGTTAAAGTGAGGTTTGGTCATGGTGTGTGATTGATGTCAGGCATCAACACATTGAGTATACTATTCTTGTTTCATAGCTTTCTCTTGTAATAAGGGTATTTGACTCTGTGGCCCATCGGATAAGGCACTGGTCTATGAGAGACTTAGGGTATCTCAGGGGTCCTTTCAGCCCAACATAAATCAATCAAATGAAATTCCTTTCCCTTTCATGTTGGTAGTAGTAATAGGAGGTCCTTTCTAGTCTTCAGACTCATTCTATGCAAGTAGGGCTATTGCATTAAGAATTGCTTTCATTGGGGTGCAGGATACCTAAAGGGGTTTGAAGACTATTCCACAATAATCTATCTATAGGCCTATTATTTATCATGAGGTGTCTTGAGTGTTTAGATAAGGCAATACCCACCTGATTGATGTGGAGCTCAAAGAAGGAGGATGTTCTCTATCCTCATCAATTGGACTATTTTCTTGTCAAACTTGAGTGCCTACCCTGAGAATCAAGCCCATCTATTGATTCAAGTTTGGTCCTGCAAGAAGAAGCGCCAACACGAGGATAGTAAAAGTGTTCAATTGTCCAAAAAGAGATGGTAAGATAGAAAGCTACAAAAGGTGTAAACCAACATTTCCATAGAGGTGCATAATAAAAGGATAAGTATCCTAACACATATGGATCAGGAGGATGGATTTACCAAAATATATAATTGAAATTGAATTTTGATGGAAGTAATTTGGACAAAAGAGTACTGAAACTCTCCAAGTGTGTTACCAAAGAATCTAAAGGTGTACTTTTTCAACAAGGATAATTCCTAACTTATCGATGCCAAGCAAGACTACTTTGGAAAATCAGAGAATACTAATTCAAGGGGTCTAAAAATAGGAACTCAAGGTACAAATAGGTTTTTAGCAACAGAGTAAGTTACCTACTGAAATCTGGTAAACTAAGGAAGGACTAAAAAATTGCATAAACTAGACAGACAACAAAAAGACTATGTGTGACAGTTTCCAGGCAAGCAGTAGGATAATTTCTGACCGGGCAATATTTCACAAGAAGAAGTGCAATAGTTTCTAGGCATCTTGTGTGATAGTTTTGCAAGAATGAACTATCACATGATAATTCTCAGTACAGTGCGTGATATAGTTTCAGGATCGTACGACTCTTGACCAGTGAGTGTTAAAAATCTCAGTTTTAAGGGTAGTTTGGTCAAAATTTTAGTTTGAAGGTTGGATTTTTTTATTTCAAGCACAGTGACAACAGTAAATAGACAAGTTTTCAAATAGTAGGTGATCAAACATGTCATAAAACACTTGCACAAGGGCAAAAGAAACCTTGCCAAGAGAAGCAATTGTGATATCAAAGCAATAAAATCCTATGAATGCTATCATGATGTTTGATATTTGAGAATATTTGCATGGGTAGATCACAGTGAGAACACTTCAAGCACTAACTAGCCTAAAAAGACAATGGCTCAATACTTAAAAAATTGGCCCACACTTGATGCTCCATTGCCTCACACAAAGTGGTTGGCCACAATAGATATTGGCTTTGTCATGGAAGTGTCAATGACACAACCAAAGGAACATAGATGGTGAGTAATCTTGGGGTGATCTGGGTTAGTCCACTAGGATCAATCCTTGCACCAAGAAGCTAAGCGGCAAAATAGGGTGGCCTCTATCTATGGTTCTTAGTAAGGGCTTTCATTCGTAATACCCCTCTTGCTCCCCAAAGGGACTCCTTACCTTGCGGCAAGTAACGGACCTCGCGGCCACAAGAGTACCTTAAGCATTCTTGCTCAACATTTTCCTCATGGTCACAATCCCACAAGTACTCACATCAAGTGAAGACAAGTACTACATCTACCAAGGTTTTGTGTCCTTGATAGCCTTGAGTTTATAGTGGGTCAAAATAGCTGGTAAAAAGCTTGTCCCCACTTGGGTCGTTCCTCTTGATTGCTCAAGAGTAGACCCACTAAAGGATTCTAAAACTAAACAAAGAGTGGATTAACCTTTGAGTGCCAAGATTTATGGTTCACCTCAAGGGTGAAGAGCATACTCTCCTAGCTCAAAAATTTCTCCCAAACACACCAAGCAAAGGTTCAATTACCCTCTTGCTTTCAAAATCTAAAGATGGGTCAAGATTTTCTAGTTCACCACAAGGGTGAAGAGCATACTTCTCCTACCACCGAAAGATTCCTACAACAAGATATTAAGTGCCTATGAAAGGAAACAACTAGTATATGCCGCACTCAAAAAGAAAGTAATTAAACAAGCACTTGATTGGTTTTTATGCTTTGGGCAACCCTGCAAAAACCGTTAGTAGCCCTTGTGCATTTGGAGCTTTGACATGTGTTCTTTTAAGAAAATAATCAAGCAATGAGAGCACCTACAAGCACAACTTGTTAGCCCTACAAGGGTTAGCACATCAAAACCAAATGAAATCTACAAATCAAGCTCTATTCTACCATAGCAAATCAAAAATCTGAATCAAACCAAGTAAATCTTGCAAAGAAATGACAAAAAAATGCTCACTGCCAGGCCTGGGTGATATTTATGTCAGAGAAAAGATCGTACGATATTTCACTCCATATTGGTGCGATACTTTATCCCTGCATGATAGTTCCCGATACCTACATGTGACAAAGAACAAAACAATAGTACGACACAATCTACCAAAGTGTGTGATACTTTAACTGGTAAAATATCGCATTGGTATATAAGAAACTATCATACGACACTGGAAAACTGTCGCACGATAATTTTGTCAGAAAAAACTAGAGAGCAAATATTGATGAAACAACAAGCAAATATTGACAAAAAAATGATGGAAATGCATAAAAAGGACAAAACAAGAGTGTTCTACCCCACGATGGGTGCCAAAAATGTACACACTAAATAGTGCACTTCTCTAAGTCATTACTTCCAAGGGAATCCATGAATGGGAAACCTTGAGAAAGTGACCTAGAGCTCCCTAGGCATGAAGTCACAAGGATGTTGACGGTGCTCTCAGTTAGAGCTATTGAAGCATGCAACCTTGCTAGTAAACCACACAATGAGAGATTCAAAGAGACAAGGGCAAGAATTCCAATATCTTCAAGAATCAACAATGAAGATGCAATGCAATGCAACTATGCTAAGAATGAAGATGCAAGCTAAGCTATTGAAGGAAAGTGCAAGTATTACAAATCCTTACTAATTAATCTATGTGAGCTAATCTAGAGCATAAAAGAAACTAAGCTAGATGTCATGAAAGCTATGATGCAAGAAATGAAACTAGAATGCAAGAAATGATCTCCAAAAGCTCCAAAGTCTCCAAGAAATCATGTAGCATAAGATTAACATAAAAAGTTGGGGGTCTAAGAATGAGAAAAGAGCTCTCCTTTTAAAGGAAGTGAGAAAGATTGGACCATGGAGATTAAGAGGAAAAATATTTAATCAAGGGTGGAGCTTGAAAGAGGAGCAATCCATTTGCACAAATATCCTCCAATGAGAAAATAAGAGTTGACTTTTATATCCATATGAGACAAAAAGTGATTTTCTTCTTTTTATAAAATAAGAATAATGCTTTATTTGTGCAACTTAGGATAAGATGAAAAGTGGGGGCTTTTTATTTAATAAAAGAGAAGAAAATTATTTTTAAATAAATAAATACTTTAGGATAAAATGGTTAGCCCATGGAATAATCGAATAAATGATAAAAATAGGATTTGATCAAGGGAATTGATATAATTGAAAAATGTTGATTTTTGAAAATACTGATTCAAGGATTTGATAAATCACTAAATGGGGGCCCAAAGTCTAGGTGACCATTTTAGGGTGCATACACATTTCTTGTGATATCAGTATTATTGATATAAATTTTAAATGATTATCTATACTCACATATTACATTGAGGTAATATATTTATCCCTTCTAGCTAAGAGGGAGTGTTAATGATTATAGCAGTTTTGTGTAGCTATGGTGAGGGATATTAAGTGTTGACATTGGATTGATTTATCCTCCCTAGCTAAGGAGTGTTAATGTTTTGTAGCTTCAGTCAGATAAATACTACGAGTCAATACTAGTGAAGATATGTATATATATATTTAGTATATATGAGATGTATATATGTGTGTGTGTGTGTGTATAATGTAAATATTAGAGAAATTAATATAATACTCAAGAGATATTATATATATATATAATCATAATTTTCATTATATTAATTGCATAGTAATGAATAGACATGTCCCATGAAGGGACATGTCTCTTCTTGGATCATTCTAAATATAAATGCAAGAGATTGTTGCATTTGGAAAACACATACATACAATCAGATAGTGCTATTACATTTGCAATGATCCTAAAACCTTAACAATGTATACTGCAATTTGACTTAGAAACTGCAACAAATAACATCAACTCTTGATATTTTCTCTATCAAATATTTACAAAATGCTCTAGATCAAAAGAAACTTTCACTTGGGACCAACAAACCTAAAACAATAAAATCTATCACAAAAGGATTCATAATCCATGTCTCATGGCCTTGATTCCCTTTTATAGAATAAGGGAGCAACAAGCTACAGGCCAAAAGAGACACATGTCACAAAATAACTGCTCCAAAACAACCCAGAAAAGACAAAAATGGCAACCACTTGTCAAATATTTCTTTCGTGCCTTCTTGCATAATTTATTTTGATGAATATCTGATCTTGGGATCAATGAGTACAAGATAAAATGGTTAGATATGCTACTTTATGCTTCAATAAAAGTGATGTGTTGGCAAAACTATTAGCTAACTACACACTGTCTTTTTACTCCTCAACATAGATTGTAACCCAGGCATCATACTCCTCATCCGTGGGCCAATGAAAACACATCACCTCATTTGATACCCTCCTATATGTGGTATATTTGACAACACATTGATTTACCTCTTTTTAAAAGTTGTCAAAAAATATATCTGTGCTGATGATCTTGTCCATACTTTCCTCCAAATTTCTTGTATCTAGGTCATCACAAATTTTATCCACTTTGGCCTCCAATATAGTTTTGGCTTCATCCTTCAAGGCCTGCAAGGATTTCAATCTTCCATCCTAGTCAATTATGCTTGGTAGGAGAGTCTCCCCCATTCCATTAAAATTATTTATTAACTCTCTCATCCTACCCTCAATGTGTTTCAAAAGCATATGAAAATCCTTCAAAGTCTTAACAAAAAGGAAAGTAGGTTGTATCTTGAGGGTCTTCTCTTTACGGTATTTTGAACCTAAATTTATCAGTCTTAAAGATTCAGCCCTTTGTATCCACTTATCATATAATGGTTTAGCAACCTCTTTATCCCTATCAAAATTATGGACAACTTCATATATCAATGAATAACATGAGTGAATGCTCACCAATTTTTCTTCAACCTTTTCATTAAGTGATGCAAGACAGTTTGGACAATTTCTTTCTTTTGAGAAACAAAATCCTTCTCACTCCCAACAAGTTTCTCCTATAATTCTTTTATTTTATCCCTTAACCACCTCTTAGAGGCGTTAGCTGAATACTCTATTTCTTCTATGATTTGTGGAATAGGAGAAAATGGAGAAGTATCTCTATCAATTAACCTAGGTTTTGAAGAGGATGGAAGGACAACTATACCTATAGGGATTTGAGCTTGTAATTCTACAATGGTATGGTTTAATGAGGTAACTTTAGCCTCCAATTCAACACATTTCTTTGATACCTTATCATATTCCCTAAACAACTGATTGCATCTCAATCTATATTCTTCTATATGTTCCTTTTCCCTCTTGGAGACATCATGTGCCATATTAGTAGTCTCCATCACCATTTTCATATCATCCACCCCCTTAGGATCTTATGCCCTTTGATTTATGTCATTTCCCCTCACACTTGGATTGAGATCTTCAATATTTGGTTTTTATGTGGCTGGGGACACAGACAAAATGGCCAGTGTAGCATGATCACTACTTTAATAGGCACCCTTCATAGAAAGATCAAATTTCTTTGTCTCATTTTCATGAAGTCTCATACTTTTCCTCACAACATCAAAAGCTACAACATCAACAATGTTCCATTCTAGAAGGATCAATACCCCTAATTTGTGTACCATTTTCTTTTCCTCCTCTGGGGAAATAGCTCTAAATTCATTTCGCATTTCCAATCTAACCTCCTACTCATTTTCTTCTGTATATTTGTCTCACTTTTGAGCCCTTCTTTCATCACACCTTTTATGGTATTCATCTAATTTCAATTTCCATAATAACTCCTATAAAGTAGTGGTCTTGACAAAGTTTGCATCTTCAAGGAAAGAAACACATGCTTCCTACCTCATATATCTATGGATATTTCCTTGTACCTCTAGAGTAGTAAATTCAGGAGAGGGGCAATAGGTGCAACTGGCATACCAACCTATAAATCATCTCCAAAAACAAGGATGCAATTTTCTTCTTCAGAATCATTGGATCCACCAGGTACATCCTCAATAAAAATTGGCTCCTCTTTCCCACCTTTTCCCTTGGATTTTGGAGACAGTGGTAGTGGGGAAGAAAAAGGAGAACCCTCTCTGTTAGGTTTATCTATAGAATCTAAAATGTGAATGCCCTTCAATTTCTTAGGGGGAGATGGAGGAAATATTTTTTTGTATGTCATTATTTTATTTCCCTTTCTCTTTCTTTCTTCCTCATCACTATCACTGCTAATAGGTTCACCCCTAATATTTTTCCACACCTTAGGATGTAAAGGAAGACACCCAGAAGGTCTCTCTTCTAGTTTTCTTTCTCCTTAAGGTAGAACTACATGTGTTATATGTGGAAGCACAACACTTAATCCTAATGGTGTACCACCCGATCTCAATCTATTTAACTTTTGCCTTAAGGTAGTAACACAATCATTGAAATAATTGAAAATAGTATTCATTTTTGCATAAAAAGGGGAAATGGTATACATGGGATCATATTTGGGTTCCACCTTCTTTACCTCATCCCACAACTACTTATATGCCAACCATTTCTTTTGATTTTCCTCTTGGAGTTCCTCATCATAAGTATTTCTGATACAATATTTGGGGTAATTAAATTCATCAGACATTGCTGACATCTTTGTTCTTTCTCTGAACAAATTAAAGAATTTTTCTAGGTCACTATGTCTAGGGACATTGACCCCCATACTATAAGGTTTCAAAACCTTTTGGGAATGAAATCATCCTCCTTTTCTAACAACAAAGAATGATAAAACTGTGACATCAGGGAAGATAGTTCATTTGCCTCTTCCTATCAATTCATTCTCCTAAATCCAAGTAATATGTCTCATAATTTTAGCAAATCCCAATCTCAAATTTACACAATAAGGAAAAATAGAAGGCCTACCACCAAAGCCATATACTCTTATTATAGTACTGACATTATAAGGAATAATGTCTCCCCAATTAATCAAGCTCTGCCACTCTCTCTTTAGGTCTCAAAAAGTAAAGCAACTATTTTGGTAACCTTGGTGGATTCAACATTAACATCGCCCTAAGCTTTGATGTGAATCAATTGTCAAAAAGCACATAACTAGCATCTTCTTTGTTCTTTGACAAAAATGTACTCCACATTTGCACCGGTAAAAGTTCACCTTCCATTTCTCTTGTTAGGGCCATAAATTTTGCAAATTAATCAACATTCTTGACTATATATAAATGCATCAAGAAGGAGTACCAATATAAATGATTCATTCTTTCCTTCTTCAAATTAACCAGTCCTTCATGATTTTTTTCTGCAACATATGGCACATAATAAAAAAATCACTGTGAAATTTGGATGTTGTATTTGGATGGCCATGTACATGTACTCAATGGGTACTATAGAACCAACATTCCTCCCAAAAAATTGACACAAGGAGTAAAAATTAGCCCTGAAATATAGAGAAAAAGCTTCAATTGGAAAAGGCTCCTTATTACTTAGCCCAACATAAAAACTAGTAATACCTGCCTTTGCAAGGTGAGCTAGAAGAAAATGTCCTCTATTAAAATCTTTGGTATTTTCATATTGAACTACAAATGCCTCAAAGTGTACAGGATCCAAGAACCCAACTATCCCATAAGTGCTAAACACATCATGAAATTCTTCTCTACATAGCCTCAGAATAGATTCTCCAATATTATCCCTTACTACTCTTGTCATTTGATCAATATCTATCCATAATCAATTGCATCAATTCTACATCCATAAACACATTCATGACCATCAATTTTCCTAGGTCATATTGCCAAGAATTGGACTCTGGATTCAACAAGTTTGACTGCCCATACCACATTCTAAATAATTCCAACCCCATCGTAGGCAAAATGGAATAAAAAATATGTGCAACTTGATCATAGAAAACCTCATCAACTTTCAATCCCTTAATCAATTTTGACCCATCATATTTATCATTTATTGAAGGTTTCAGTTGGTCTAGAAAATCATCAAACATGTTTCTTTTCAAAAAAATCCCTTTGGCCTGAATGTTGTCTTGATGGAGGCATTTTAAAACTAGGGTTTTATGGAACCCTAATTCAGATATATAAAACTAGGGCTTCTTAAGTAAAATTAAGACCTCTTCATGAAACCCTAGAATTAGTTCCAACAAAATCACTATCCTTATACTATCTAGCATTTAAAATGAAAACCTTCCCTCAAAAATTATAGCAATGCAACCATATCATTCTTTAGTAAAACAACATAAGGATCGAAACCTAACTTACGACTTTTCACATGGAACAAAATTGAATTATGCACAATAATACCTCCCTCGATCACATCAACATCTCCATAGAACTTTGCAATCTTGATCAAATATCGAATTAATCAAGAAAAATGGATCACTCACAACTTTTATTACCATTTTTAGCCATTTAGTCCACCATAAATTCATACAAGCGGACAAATGGCTCAAAAACCTTCAATTCTTCAATTTGAATCTTAGCCATAGATATTTTCCCAGTCCACACCATCAAATGACTATAGGAAATCCAAACAAATTTGACTGCCAACTCTCAAAATGATCCTAATAACTGACCAATAGAAACACACCACGACATAAATAGCACCAACTCAGCATCATGTCCCACCATCTCTTATACACTAATGAATGAAGACACATGTCTAGATTTGGTAATCCCACATAAAATAATCTTTGAGCAATTTCCATCATGGGATCACATAGATCGTAGATGTCTGCAACAACTTTACCATCGAACAACCATAGGAAACCAGTAACCATCGATCACCTTTTCACTCAAGTTAAAACATCTCCATTGATTTTACCCATGTGCTAAAATATTAGCAATTAAGTTGATATTTTAATCTTCAATATAATCAACAACTATATCATAAAAATCTTTTCTTGCAAAATCAACCAATTAGTTTATGCCATGTGTTACATGCCTTGGTTCCATTATCAATAACTCATTGGTTCAAGGCACACGACACCATCTCGCAATTACGCACTGAATAATCTTTGAGCACTTTTGATCACATGATCACAAGATTTATAGATTTCTGCAGAACTTTACCCTTTGAATAAGCACAACAAAGAGTATCTTTCAAACACCTTTTATGACAGAATAAAAGATCTTAATTGAAAATTAACACGTGCCAAAAGATAAACACATTAGTAAATCAACCTTTAACCAAATGGGATGCCAAACATAACCTAAATTTTAAACATATATCACCAACCAACCTTTAAAGGAAACATGGCACACTCCCATCATCCTGCGATCATAAGAAAATGTGTTGTGATGTTAACATGGGATAGCGGGGCCAACCAAGGAATGAAATGTCATTATCAACTAAAGGACATAAAGGGTCCTGCTTAATATGATATCGAAACATAAAAGGGGACCACATGCGCAAACTTAGAGAAATAAAACTTAGGAAAAGACAAATTAAAAAGGGTGACACTTAATGACTTAAAAGTGCTAGGATAAAAAGTAGACGAACCTCTTATAACAAAGAACAAACCCATCCATAAGTTAGAAAAAGCTAATGACTAAATAGATCATAACTAAGGTTTAACAAGTTTTAAACCAAATTTTTAATGAAAACCTTAGATATTTTGGAGCCAAAAACCCTAAAATATGAAAATCCAACAAGAAACCTTGGGTAAACCTACAGGGAAATAACTTGACCAACAATGGCTCTTTTTGGGGACATTCATGACCATGGAATGATATGAGAGCCACAAAATCACTGGTAGAAAAGACCACTAACAAAGCACAAGAACCAAACAAAATAGAACAATGACAAAATTTATAATACATAAATGTACATATGATACAAGCCCTAAAACTACTGCTCATGGAAAAAGAACTACTTAGGAAAAGTAGTGTTTCAAGAATTGTCCATGAACTTGCAATTCAAGAATTTCACTGGCTATTTCTCTGATAAAGTAGGAATCATCTCTCCATTTTCTATGAATAACATAAGATCCTATCCAAATTGGATCAAACTTCCCATGTTTTACATTATCCTCCAACTTGGTATTCCATACTAAAACAAGATAATCCACATCAAACTTTCTTGTAGTGGCCCTTTTGTTAGATAATTTTTTTATCTGCAACTAAAATTTTCAATTTTTAGCATAATCTTATCTTCTAGCTTCATCCATTTACATCAAATCATCAATTATCAAGTGCATTTCATCTTCTATCTCACTATCATATGTTTGAACAAACTTGTACATATTCATCAAGTTGTTTTGGGGTAACCTGGCCTGTATTCCATATACCAAATCAAAAGGGGCACATAGAATTTCTTTCTTTATAGTCACCCTATCTGCCCAAATAACCATTATCAACTTTGAATTCCAAGCCCTCCTATTTTCTCCAAGACTCTCTTAAAAATTTTCATGAATCTCTTATTTCTCAATTTCACTTGTCCATTCCCTTGTGGGTGGTATGGTGATATTTAAAATGGATCAGTATCCTCTTAGTTCAGGTAACAATGTCATCCATAAAAAATTATGTCACCACTTTACTGGTTGCTCTCTTAGTTGGAATTTCTTCTAGCCACTTAGTGAAATAATCAGTAGCAACTAGGATCCAAGAATGACCACCACTAGTCATATTTGCAATCTCACCAATAAAATCAATACCCCACTATTGAAAAGGAGCCTGAACTTCAACTATTTTAAGTGCAACATTCCTTGAGAAATTCAATTTTCTAGAGAACCTCTGGCATGCATCATATTTATTTACTAATTTATGGGCATCCCTAAAAATTGTGGGCCACCAATATTCAACTCTCAGAATCTTGTGGGCAATAGTTTTAACCATATAATACCCTCCACAAAACCCTCTATGTATGTCAGCTAACAATTTTTTAGCTTGAACCTTATCTACACATTTCAACAATACCCTAGCATAATTTCTCCACCATAATGTGTCATTTATTATAACATACTTAATTGCATGAAGTTTCAGATTTCTTTTCTTACTCTCTATTAGAAATGAATGCTAAATGTTTGGCAGCCATTATATAGCAGTTGTTGTTGCATTCATGATTATGATTGTCATTGATGTCAACACAGTGATTTACTGAAGACTTGCAGAGAAGCAGAAAGAGTTTGGATTAGCGCATGTGGGTTATTGTAGTTGAAGATATGCGATGTTGAGGATATACTCTTTGATATGTTATATGTTTACGGTTAAGAGTGCAGACAGTAATTTTTTTATTCATGGAAGTTATGATCATTTTGGTGGAAGCAGTATTCAGGCAGTGTTCTGTAGTAGCGGTTTATGAAAATCGGATGATATCTCCTAATCAAGATGGAATCTGGTTTTGTGAAATTAAAGGGAAGTTGAAGACTCATTGATAGTGACATGGATGACAACACAGACTTCGAGGATGCATGAGTGAAGATTTATTATATTTGGAAGCTGACAGTTTTGTGTAATTTTGATGTAGCGTGTGGAAACTTTATGTTGTAATTGTATGTCGACTCATTGTAATTATTTGAGTGTGGTATAAAGGAAGGAATGTATTTCCTTGTTGTAATGTAATTGAAGATGATTGTGTGTGATGTTGTATGCATGAAGTGAAGAAAAGAGCTAAGTATGAAAGTGAATATGTGAAGGAAGACATGCGAAGTACAGAGATCTGAAATTGAGATCTGGTGTAATAGTGAGTGTAGTTTGGCATAGTCAAAGAAGAGGTGACATATTATTCTATTGATTAATGCAAAGATTATTTGGATAGTGTGTTCAATGATCTTACCCTGAAGCTGTTTAGGCAGTGGGTCCTTCTATCTTCCATAACTCTTAACAGGGTTAGAATCTTTTAACAGGGATTCAAAATCTCCTAATAGGGATTCATATGTACTGAATGTATTTCATAAGACTCCTAACAGAGTCCATCCTTTCACAAGAAAAATTCATATTAGTGCATCTTTTGTGGGCATCATTCCCACCGGGGTTTACTCTTTGATCAAGAGGTTCCCTAGTCAACATATCTTGTGTCATTATGTTATTGTGTATAAATATCTTTCTATGGTTGGTAATTACTTTTCTTATATGGTTTAATGTTGTTGCAGTTGATAAAAGTTATAATTATCTGATAACTGATTCACCCCCCCATCTCAGTTATCTTGGTGGACTTTACTTTCTAACAATTGGTATCAGAGTGGCAGGTCCTTGAAAAAAAAGTTTAACAGCTTAAGGAGATCCATGGTGAATTTCAGGAAAGAAAGCCCTAAGTTTGATGGAGTAAATTTTGACAGCTGGAAAGAAAAGATGAAGACAAACCTACTGTGTTTAGGACCAGGTTATTGGTTGATTACAAAGAATGATAAGACTATCATTGAAGAGGACAATCTTGAAACATGTACTACTAATGAGAGAAATCTATTCATGTGTAACATACTTGCAAGAGAAGCACTTTTGACAACCCTTCCAGAGAATGAGTATAGTCAGGTAAAATGTTTGAAAAAATCTCATGATATTTTGAAAGCTTTACACTCTATTTTTGAAGGTGATGAATATACAAAAAGAGTTAGATTACATAATTGGATATGTGCATTTGAAGATATAAGAAATATGGAAGATGAATCTATTAGAAGCTATATTGGTAGAATGTCAGAAATTATTACAGGTATAAAATCTCATGGAGGAACAAAGATAGAGAATGAAGTGATATGGAAAATTCTAAGGATACTGACTCATGTATTTAAGCAGACAACATAGATGATTGAACAAGTTATACCTTGTACTAAAAACTTTACAAGAGAGACTATTCTTGGAAGATTGGAAGCAGTAGAAATGAACCTGAGATTATTAGGAGACTTACCTAGAATGGAGACAACATTTAGTGCTCTTAGTGTTCGCCCTACTTTGTCAAGAAGCATCAGTTTGAGCGGAGATTATGCTGGTAACAGTAGATCTAGAAATGAAGAAGACAATAAGATTGAAGAAGGCATTGCCTTGCTTGTGAAAAGAGAACCAGACGGTAAGAAAATATTTAAATATTGGACTTGTCAAGAATATGGTCATTTTGCATCTAAGTTTCCTAAGAGAGTTAAAAAATACAGAAACAATTTCAAACCTAGAAGATCTAAGGAATTTTATTATGCTAATGATGAAGATCTTGAAGCTAGTATAGAAAAAACTTTAAGTGAAAGTGATACTGAGAATAATGATGACAGAGGATTTGTAGCAATTAAAGAAGAGAATTCTGAAACTGATGTTAAGGAAGAAAAAGCCTTAGTTTCTCAAGTTGAAAAGAAAGCTAATTGGATTATAGACAGTGGTTTTTCACATCATATGACTGGAGACATGAAAAATTTCATAAAGTTTAATGAATATGATGGAGGAGTTGTTAGAGTTGGAAACAATGCACCTTGTTTGATTAAAGGTATAGGATCTATTACTCTTGATGGAAAAACTAATACTGATGATGTTTATTTTGTGGATGGATTGAAACATAATCTTTTGAGTGTTGGACAGTTAGTTGATAAGGGATATCAAGTTTGGTTTACTGAGAAAACTTGCGTGATAAAGGATAAAGATGGAAATTTGATTGGAACTGGATCTAGAACCAGAGGTAATGTATTTTAGTTGAATCCTACTGAGATGACATGTTTGATTACTAAGATTAATGACAGTTGGTTATGGCATAGAAGGTTTTGTCATATAAACTTTGATAACATTGTGAAAGTAAGTACTACACTTGCAGTAAGAGATTTACCTAAGATTATGAAGCCTACTAACATGATTTGCAAAGAATGTGTAATGTCTAAATAGAAGAGAAGTTCTTTTCCTAGTAAGAAGTTTACATCTATAGAGAAGCTGGAGATTGTTCATATAGATTTGAGTGGTCCTACCAGGACTAGAGGATTCTATGGAGAAAGGTATTTTATGATTCTTGTTGATGATTTTACAAGAATGATGTGGATTGCATTTCTTAAAGAAAAATCTGAAGCATTTGATAAGTTTAAGATTGTTAAGAATAAAGTTGAGAATGAATCTAGAATGAAGATTAAATGTTTGAGATCTGATAGAGGTGGAGAATTTACTTCTAGAGAGTTTAACATCTTTTGTGAAGAAAATGGCATTAAGAGACAGTATTCAGCCCCTAGAACACTTGCACAAAATGGCATTGCAGAAAGAAGGAACATATCAGTGACTGAAGTAGCAAGAGCTATGTTTTTTGAGAATGATTTGGCAAAGATATTCTAGAGAGAAGTAGTGAACATAGCAGTGTATACAATGAACAAAGTACAAATCAGAGTAGACACAGACAAGACAACTTATGAATTATGGTTTGGACATGCACCCTCAGTTAAGTATTTTAGAATTTTTGGAAGCAAATGTTATATAAAGAGAGATGATTATATTGGAAAGTTTGATCCTAGAAGTGATGAGGGTATATTTCTTGGATATTCTTTGAAAAGCAAAGCATATAGATGTTACAATAAAAGAACTAAGACTATTGTTGAAAGCGCAAATGTTAAAGTTGATGAAAAGTTCAAAATTCAGGAAAGAATGCTTGATTATGAATTAGATGAAGAAGCTCATCCTAAACCTAACACTGAATCTACTGAATTATTTTATGAAACTAACAATGATTTGTTGAATGAAAGCCACAATGAAGTTACTAAAGAACCTACACCTAAAGTGAGATCTGAGACAGTGACACCTAGCAAGAGTTTGTTAAGGAATCATCCTATTGAACAAATTATTGGGAGCATCAAAAAAGGAGTTCTAACTTGGAATAAGGTACAAGAAAAGTTATGTTTGATTTCTCAAATTGAACCTAAGAGTACTAGTGAAGCTTGTGAAGATGAAAGTTGGACTAATGCTATGAAAGAAGAACTAGATCAGATTGAAAAGAACAAGACATGGGAATTGGTCCCTAGACCTAAATACAAGAATGTTATTGGAACTAAATGGGTATTCAGAAACAAGATGAATGAGCAAGGAGAAGTAGTAAGAAACAAAGCAAGATTGGCATGTAAGGGTTACTCACAGCAAGAAGGAATTGATTATGAAGAAACCTTTGCACCTGTTGCAAGAATTGAAGTAGTAAGAATATTTTTGGCTTATGCAGCTTACAAGAAATTCAAAGTATATCAGATGGATGTGAAGTCAACATTTCTGAATGGAGAATTGGAAGAAGAAGAGTACATTGAACAGCCTGAAGGTTTTCCTTTGACTCAAGAAGGAGACATGGTATGTAAACTGAATAAATCTTTGTATGGACTTAAACAAGCACCTAGAACTTGGTATGCAAGACTGGATAAGTATTTGTTAAAATTGAGATTTACAAAAGGAACAGCTGATAACAATCTGTACACAAAAGAAATTGAAAATGGTTTGTTTGTTATAGTTATTTTTGTTGATGACATTATCTTTGGAGGAGAAGATGAAGCTAGTGACAAATTTGCTGATGAAATGAAGACTGAATTTGAACTGAGTATGATTGGTGAAATGAAATACTTTTTGGGATTACAAATAACACAAAACAATGATGGTATCTTTGTAAGTCAGACAAAGTACCTGAATGACTTGTTAAAAAGATTTGGAATGGAGAATTGTAAACCAGTTGGAACACCCATGGTGACTAGACATAAGCTATCTAGCATAGATGAGACTCCTGCAGTGGAACAAAAGAAATACAAATTTATGATTGGAGGATTATAATATTTGACTCATATAAGACCTGATATAGCACATTCAGTTGGAATTGTAGCAAGATTTCAAGCTGAACCTAAAGAATCAAATTATGTAGTAGTAAAGAGGATACTGAGATATTTAAGAGGCACAATGGACTATAGACTATGGTATGAAAAATCTGATGATTTTACCCTATATGCATATACAGATGCTGATTGGGGAGGCAATGTTGATGATAAGAAAAGCACCAGTGGTGGAGCATTTTTCCTTGGAGGAAGATTGGTTTCTTGGCTAAGCAAGAAGAAGAATTGTATCTCACAGAGCACAGCAGAAGCAGAATATGTAGTAGCAGCAAACAATTGTAACCAGATAATTTGGATGAAGAAAATGCTCAAGGATATTGGAATAAAATTTGTTGAACCTGTTGTCATACATTGTGACAACACTAGTATAGTTAGTATGTCTAAGAATCCTTTATTACATTCTAAGACAAAGCATATAGAGATTAAGGATCATGTTGTAAGAGAGAAAGTTGCTGAGAAAGAAGTCATACTTGAGTACATAAGTACAAAGGAGTAGATAGCAGATATATTCACAAAGCCTTTGCCTAAGGATATATTTGAGTATCTGAGAGGTATGCTTGGGGTTATGCCCTAGCCTACTTTTGAGAAATGATGCAGTTGGTTGCATCCGTCCAGTGGTATATGAGCCCTATCTTTCTTCTGGACTGGATGTTGGTACTTCCTCTATGGGGGAGTATGTGTATCTGAGCTGAGTCATGAGGACTCTAGTGAATGTATTTTCTGAATAGTGCCTTTTGACATTGAGTTATTGTTGACATAGTGATAAAAATTTTATCATTGATGTTAATGGGGGAGAAGTATATGAAAAACAATCTAGAACATCTGTTGGAAAGAACTGAATAGGATAACGAAGCAAGATTTGATTGATGAAGAGGATTTGAAGAAGCAATGTTGCAGTATTGGATTTTTGGAACATTGGATGTTTTTCATCTATGTTTCCATCAATGCCAATGGGGGAGATTGTTAGGAATGAATGCTAAATGTTTGGCATCCATTCTGTAGCATTTTTTGTTGCATTCATGACTATGATTGTCATTGATGTCAACACAGTGATTTACTGAGGACTTGCAAAGAAGCAGACAGAGTTTGGATTAGCGCACATGGGTTATTGTAGTTGAAGCTATGCGATGTTGAGGATATACTCTTTGATATGTTATATGTCTATGGTTAAGAGCGCAAATATTAATTCATTTATTCATGGAAGTTATGATCATTTTGGTGGAAGCAGTATTCAGGCAGTGTTCCTAAGTAGCGGTTTATGGGAATCGGATGATATCTCCTAATCAGGATGGAATCTGGTTTTGCGTAGTTAAAAGGAAGTTGAAGACTCATTGATAGTGACATCGATGATAGTGCAGAATTTGAGGTAGCATGAGTGAAGATTTATTGTATTTGGAAGCTGACAGTTTTGTGTAATTTTGATGTAGCGTGTGGAAACTTTTATGTTGTAATTGTATGCTGACTCATTTGTAATTATTTGAGTGTGGTATAAAGGAAGGAATGTATTTCCTTTTTGTAATGTAATTGAAGATGATTGTGTGTGATGCTATATGCATGAAGTGAAGAAAAGAGCTGAGTATGAAAGCGAATATGTGAAGGAAGACATGCGAAGTATAGAGATCTGAAATTGAGATCTGATGTAATAGTGAGTGCAGTTTGGCATAGTTAGAGAAGAGGTAACATATTATTTTGTTGAGTAATTCAAAGATTATTTAGACAGTGTGTTCAGTGATCTTACCCTAAAGCTGTTTGGGCAGTGGGTCCTTCTGTCTTCCATAACTCTTAATAGGGTTAGAATCTTTTAACAGGGATTCAAAATCTCCTAACAGGGATTCATATGTACTAAATGTATTTCATAAGACTCCTAACAGAGTCCATCTTTTCACAAGGAATATTCATATTAGTGCATCTTTTGTGGGCATCATTCCCACTGAGGTTTACTCTTTGATCAAGAGGTTCCCTAGTCAACATATCTTGTGTCATTGTGTTATTGTGTATGAATATCTTTCTATGGTTGGTAATTACTTTGCTTATATGGTTTAATGCCATTGAAGATGATAAAAGTTATAATTATCTAATAACTAATTCACCCCCCCCCCCTCTCAGTTATCTTGGTGGACTTTACTTTCTAACACTCTCATCCATGTTTCCAGGACAAATCATCTTTTGTAAGTAAACTATTATGTCCATGTACCATTCACAATAATCAAGATCATAGATATATGGTATTTGCCCCTCTTCTACAACATTAATATGGTTAGCATCCAAATTTTTTTGAGCCATCAACTTTTCTAACCCTTGGTCTCTCACCATCTTGGTGACTTAAATATCAATACTAAACTCTTGGATCCTATTTATCCACCTGCATCTCCTCACTGATACCTCTTGTTGAGTGAAGATGTCTTTAACTACAACAATGGGCACACATGCAAGAATTATTACTCCAATCAGGTAACATATAAAAGCCTTTACTACCTTCACCAGTGCATAAGCTTATTTTTCATTAATATCATATTTTAATTATGTGGCTTGTAAGGATTTATTAAAAAATGCAATATGTTGTTCAAATCCTTCTAAATTCTTTTGTAATAATGTTGTAGCTATTGTGTGGAATGATGCAAAGGATAATATTTTCATAGGTTTGGTATAATCTAGTGTCCTTAGAACTCGTGCAGAGGGTGGTATGATGGATTTTACCTAGAACTTCTCTCGCATAGAATAACTCATTATCAAGGGATTTTACCTTGAACTTCTCTAGCAAAGAAATCATTAACAAGGGATTGCACCTCGAACTTCTCTTGTAGAGAAGAAATCATTAACAATGGATTGCACCTCAAACTTCTCCCTCAAAGAGAACTCATTAACAATTCTATATGATGATAAGACTCTCTCTGAGACAAATATCAACCTTATGGCTTCTCAAATCAGACTCCCTCTAAATCTGATATCAACCTTCTAACATCCTCATCCAAGATTTCTTTTGATGAATACATAGACTCCCTTTGAATGAAGACTCCCTCTCATCTGGGGCAACATATTGCATTGATTGTCATAATAGATTAGATCTGATTACTGAGAATCCCTCTCAACATGGATAACATACTCAAGCTTTGATAATCACAATACCAAGAAATTGACTCCAATATTTGTCCAACAATGAGCTTTAGCACTCACACTGCTACAAAAGCTTACTGATCCTCTACAAAAGGTCTTGGCACTCTTCCTCTACCACACAATCTTCCTCTCAATTGCATATCCTCTTATAATAAATTGATCAAAAGATAATCTGAATAGGTACTTCTTCTTCAAGAGCCACCAACTTAGCTCAAGTTGCAATCTCTCATCATCCTATGCTCCTCGATCCATCCTGGAAGCATTTTGGAGATATTAGTAATAGAATCAAATAGACTAATTCTTGAAGCATACATGATTCACTACTCTCAATGTTATTGCATGAATTAAATATATAAAATTAATGAACTCATTATCAAAGATATAATCATAAAATACTTATCTCTTCATAGTTTAATCTTCCTCACAATTCTCTAATAGATTTTTCACCATCACACAATTATAGTGTAGACAGAGAATGAAAATTCAAACCCTAGCATAGAAGATTGCATGAGAAGCCTCAATGATGAGCTTGAAATACCCGCAAAAAATCAATGAACAACACATCCATTAGACATCATGATCCTTATAGAATCCAAATGTCCTATTCTGGTTTGGATCATTTCCTTAGACCCACTCTGATACCATGTTCAATTTTTGAACCAGAATACAAGAATATAATAATCATAAATACAATAATAGATGACACATATATTATATTGGGAAAAACCCTCATCACCGAGGGAAACAACCCAGCCCATAGAAAGATAGTTCCTTTATTGAGATTCTTGAAACAAAAATACAAAAGCTTTGCACCTGACAAATACTTTAATATAATTATTACTCTTTGATCAGAGCTCTTAAAATAGAGTATCGCTACAATCAGGTTACAATACACTAGCTATCAAATATCTCAAAGCGTACCCACACACCAAATACTCGAGCCTTTGAATAAAGCTTATTGTGCATACACAACAAAAATACAACATCAATATATTCTTCTCTTTCACTAATAGAGATAGAAAAACAACACACTCGTAAATATGACTTTCACACATTTTATCAAGTGTACCAAAAATTAGAACAAAAAATGTAACATAAGTACCCTGACTTTTTAATTCTTATCATAAATCATTCTATCAAAGATAGACAAACACCGCTAGGGAAAGAAAATGAACAAAAAGTGAATGACCATCTCATGAATGAAGAACAACATATAGCACTATCGTTGAGGATGACAGATGTCTTTGATACTCATAAGAGTTAATTTTGTTGTGATTAGTTATAAGGAAGTTATTATGTTTGTCAAAGTCATTCGGTAAGGAAGAAAAGATGAGTCGGTAAGGAAGAGAAAGCAATCAATAAAAAAAGAATTGTCAAATAGGAAAGTTTGGTAAAGAGAGAAAACTCAGGCACCGAGAGAGGTATAACCGAGTACCGAGCACCGAGAAGAGAACTCAGTTACCAAGTTAAAGAAAATGTGTTACCAAGCAGAACAAGCCAACACCAGATGAAATCTAAGTACATTGAACCTGGACATCGATTAGAAAATAGTTTACCAATCTCAAGGAGATCACTAACAAAACATTGGAGATTGAAATCTAATGATTACCCATGATTAAAAGGTGAGTTTATCCAATGATAATTAAGGATGAAATATTCAATGGAAGTGTACCCAATGCTAGCACCACTTGTAAT
Organism: Chamaecyparis obtusa; assembly: GCA_027943335.1. NCBI lineage: Eukaryota > Viridiplantae > Streptophyta > Pinopsida > Cupressales > Cupressaceae > Chamaecyparis > Chamaecyparis obtusa. The sequence goes on from BSBK01004169.1 coordinate 228,280, forward strand.
GGAGATTCTAGAACATCTAGCACCACCTTAATTTTGTATATAAGAAGTTCAGAGTATGAAGATCAAAGAAGAGGGTGGCATATACATATGTGAAGAGAAATTTGGTATTGCAGATCAGAGAAGAAGGTCAATGAACAATGAAGTTATCGAGTATCATAATATTGAGGAACAGATTCAGAATTGAGCTGCTACTGAGTACTGAATTGATTAGTGTAATGGATACACAATATGAGGTAATGAATTGATGAGCATATAGAGTCTGAATAGAATTTTTTGATTCATGTTTGGAAAACATTTTGTATTGTTGATTAAAAGTTAATCAAAATTGTACAAGTCTCTTAACCAAGAAGATCTTAGCAGATCTTAAGTATAAATTCTTTAACCAGGTACAATTCTTGGATTAGAGTTGTGAAATCTCTTAACCGAGTAGACTTAGCATTCTTAGAACTCTTAACATGGTTAATACCTTTAACAGGGTAAGCTATCAAAAATAGCTAAAGCATTGTATCTCTAACCTAAAAAATTTATTCCTGTAGTAGTGAAGTGTTGTGGGTGTCATCCCCACCGTAGTTTTTATCCTCTAACAAGGATTTCTACGATACCAAGATAATTGTTTTATGTGATGATTATCATATGTTTTATTTATTTTTATCTGATGCATGAAAATGATAAGTAATCAGTAAATGAATGTGAAGGAGGTTCATACAATTTTAAAAGTGTTTTAAAGTACTAATTCACCCTCCCCTCTTAGTACTTAACTTTCCACACTTGAATCCAATAGTCTCAAATAAACTGAGGAACAATGGAAGCATAGGAGAATAGGCAATCAATGATAGTTACAATACCGTAAATAATAATCAATATTTAATGCAACAACAAAAATGGAAGGCATCAAAGGTAGCAACCTGTAGAGACGACACCATAATCATATGATCACCAAAATCAAAAGTAACAATACATGATGCCAAGAACAATAGTGTAGACAACTAGCTAGTAGTAACCAATGCCATGTCAACATCTGTGTGGTAAAAAGTAGGAAAAATAGGAACATAATAAGCTGAAGGAATAACCACCATGAAAACTAAGTACAAAGCCTCATACACACAATGCCAAATATGAAATGCACAAACATAGATAAAGAAATACACACAAGTTGTCAAAGTTCTTCGATTTTCCAAAAAGGAAGAGTAGAAGATCTATCTCGCAACTATAAAATTTAATAGTCACCATGATAAATTGTATACACAAAAAATATAAGTCAAATGTCAAAAACCACATATTTTCTAAATAGATGATAGCATGTTGGAATGATCCAATATGGGAGGACATGAAATATTTGAAAATAGTATTGTTTTCTTTGGGCCACATAATTTTAAATGATAATACATATTGCTTTTGGATTTATTAAAAATGCAAAAATTGTCATGTTCAAGGAATAGTTGCTAATTTCTATGACATGTAGTACTTTCAAAAAATAATTATAGAAAGATGTAGAAGGAATAAATCTAAGAATAAAAAATGAAACCATAGGATAATAAGAAAACTACTTGACAATAAAACCTTGCAATGTTTGCAATGAACATTAATAATGGTGGATGGAGATTCTAAGGGGACAATCCCCAATAGTGGTGGCCACACCTCTTGCAATGGCTTTGGGCCAAAGCTCCTAGTGGAATCCAGGGGAAACACCCCTTTCCCATTGCCACTAATTTTTAAGAAATATTGACTCATTTCTTTATTTTTAAGAAATAAATTGATTTCCATCAATGCCACTAAAAAATTTAGGAACTCATTTTTGTTTCTTAGTACAATGAAATACATATTAAAAAGGGGTTTGAAACAATTACCAAAAAAAACAATATGAGAAATGATGAGTGGACAGTGGCATACATGCATAGAAACCGATTTGAATGTGATCTTTTAAAATGAAGTTGGTGCAAGAGAAAGAGATTAATATGTTGTTGGCTTTACAAAAATAGGTGTTAGACTACAACTGATTGACTACTTAGATAACAAAATGTGAAGATGATCACCGAGCTACTAAAGTATATGTGAGACATTAGATCAATTATTATATTGTCATTGATGTCAACTAGTTCTGACTATACTTATCATGATAGTTGCAAACATTTGAAGAAGGTAATATTGGTGAAGGAATGAGATATTAACATGATAATGAAATGTATGAGTAAGTTATGAATATGGTATTCATTGGATAACTTATTGATGAGTCTATGACAATATGATAGTGATTGATTGTATTACATGATTTTGTTAAGCATTGCAGATGAAAAAAGTACTAGTTAATGTGGTCGGTATATGAAGAACTCAGTATACACTGAGTAGATACAGTGTACATCAAGCAAGTGTAGTGTATACTGAGTGTGATATTAACCGAGATGGAAGTCACTAACACATCACGATATTGAATGAGTGGAAGAAATAATGTGGAACATGCGATTGCCAACATGAGATGATGAGCTAGATGAATCAAGATGATTACGAGGATAAAGATAAAGTTTGTTATGAAGATCTACGATTAGAAAAATTTAAGGTTGATCGGATGATGAAGATTGAAAATGTTTTAAGGCACAAGTTCTGAGAAAGGTTAAAGAGGCAAAATCAATGATGGAGATTAAGAGGCAAAATCTATGGCTAAGAGAAAAATAGTTTATCATATCTATTTAAGGAGACAAGATATTCAAATAAGGAATGCATGCAAGGAGAAGATTGTATTCATATGAAGTTGGTCAGACAGGTTGAAGTAAGAACCGACCAATTCTACGGAATACACCGAGTGTCAGAAGAAAGAGATTAACTAAGTATAATAGAGTTGGAGGATAAAAGAAAATTGAAGATATTATGATGGCCAGAGGTATATTGAGATTAGCATAGATTTAAATATCTGCAAAGGAAGTTGCATTTGAATCAAGTCATTTACTATTGCATTCTAACCATTTCTATAGACAAAATCTCTTAACCGAGTGGGACTTAACAGTCTTTATTTATTTCTTTATGAAATTTAATGAATGTTGATTGTTTTCTTGTTGACCCAAGTGAATATATGGTCATGGAGAACTGTTAGTGATAAATCCTCTACCAAGGTCACACTTTACAGTGTGTTTTGTAAACTTTAACAAGCTTGGCTTTGGTGGGAGAAGCTAGAGTGGTGAAGGATATTCTTAACAATTATACCAGGACTACTGGCCAAAGTAGAATAAAAGTGCTCTTTTATTTATCAACACTCCTGAAGTGAGACAGAGGAAAATTGCTCAAATAATGGGATGCGGCATTGACACCTTACCTTCTACCTACTTGGGGCTTCCCTTGGGTGTCAAACCTCCAGATGCTTTTTGGAACAAACTGATAGATAGGTTTAACAGGAAGCTTGCCGGTTGGAAAGGGGTCATCCTTAGCTAGGAAGGTAAGATCTAACTGGTTAAGGCTACTTTACAGAATCTTCCCACCTATGCCCTTAGCCTTTTCCCTATCCTGGCTAAAGCTGCGGAATCCATGGAAAGAATCCAAAGAAGATTCCTCTAGTCTAGTGCTAAGGACCACAAGCGCATTCCCCTAATTGCCTAGGAGAAAGTGTGCCGACCAAAAATTGTTGGTGGCGTAGGCTTAAGGAAATTGAGACCCTTCAACAAAGCCCTTGAAGCCAAACAAATCTAGAGAATTTTCAATAGCATCGGTGAATGGAGGGATACCTTTGAAGAAAAATACCTCTTGCATAACTCACTCAAGAGTTTCTTTGAAGAGGCAAATTCCCCCAAAGGTTCTGTCATCTGGAATGGTCTCATTGCCACCAAGGAGCTAGCTAAATCTAGGGCTAAGTATAAAATAGGTAATGGTCACTCTGTCAATTTTTGGAATGACAATTGGCTTCAGATGGGCAGCCTGAGAAATTTTGATACTCTAAACACCTGGAGACTTATCTGCTCTCAAACCTATGGGACTCAGGTCTACAATTATAGAAGGGATGACAAATGGGTAGATCTCACTTAGATTTATCAGGACCTATCTCATTTGATGACTTCTCTCAACATGGTCACTCTATCTCCCAAGTAGGACAAGATTATCTGGGAGGATTCTCCAGATGGGAATTACACTGTGGCTTCGGCCTATTCTTCATTGACCACACATATCCATGACTTGAATCCTTTGTGGGCCAAAGCTTGGATTCCTGGTCTCGTGCCCAAAATTAATGTCTTCTTATGGCTCCTACTTCAAAACTGAATCCTCACGGTGGATAATCTCATCAAGCGTGGGTTCCAGTTCGCAAATAGATGTGTTCTTTGCAAATGTCAAGAGGAGTCTGTAGATCACCTTTTCATCCATTGCTCCTTTGTAGTCAAATTTGGCAACTCCTCTTTTTGGTCTTGAATCTCTCATGGTGTTTTCCCCTATCTTTCAGTGATCTCTTCTCCCAATGGGTCTTCAAAAGGTTTGATCAGGACTTCAGATTACTCTGTACCTGGATTCTTCCTCATTTTTGTTGGGGGGTCTGGAAGGAGCACAATAATCACATCTTTCATGACTGTTCCTCTCCTTCTAAAATTATCTTTGAAAAAATCATTCATGTTGTTAAGGATAATTTTCTCTATTGTGGTAGATCTAACCCTCTTGTAGGAAAGGCCCAGGCTATTACTCAGGAAAAAAGATAGAACTGTGTGTGGACTAGTCCTCCGACTAGTTGGACCAAAGCCAACTTTGATGGTGTGGTGAAAGGGAAACCTGGTCTTGCTGGCAGTGGAGGAATAATAAAAAATAGCTTTGGATTGACATTGCGGCTATCAGTCTCCCCTTGGGTGCTCAGACAAATCACTATGATGAAGCCTGTGTGGCTCTTCAAGTTACCAAACTTGCTAAAGATCAGGGGGTTAAGTGGCTCTGGCTGGAAGGTGATTCAATGAACATTATCAATTGCCTCAACCTTTCTCACCCTCCCTCTTGGACTATAGCCAACGTTATAACTAAAACTTGGGCCATCCTTAACTCCTTTGAGAAGGTGTTCATCACCCATGCATATAGGGAAGCCAATGGGGTGGCAGACTGGTTTGCCAACTTGGCTGTCATGAAGGATGCTAAGCTGACTTGGCATAACGGTGATGACTTTCTCAAAGAAGTGAAGAGTATCCTCTAAAAGGAATGACTCCAGTGTACAAAGGGAAAAATCTTACAAACTTAATTCCTTATTTCATGGGCGGGTGCTGCTACTTTTTGTCCACTTCTCTTGACTTTGTCCTTTCTTTTTTCCATCTTATGGGCAGTGCCCTAGCTGCCTCTCACCTAGCCCATTCTATCTGGCTATGGTTTTTTGGCACTGGGATTTCTGTGGACTGCCTCCTGTATGTTTCTGCTCTAATCTTGTGGGTTTCAGGCATCCTATAAAACCTGTTTTACTTAATCAAAAATAAGCTTGGCTTTTAATCGAGCTCACTTTAGAAGAATGAAAATATTTTGGGTACTAGTCCCAGCTAGTTTTTGATCCCCTAATAGGGTTTCTATTAATCCCTAAGTTTTTTTGTCTATTAGTGTCTTACACTTAGTCATTTTCTAGGCAATGTTGGTCAGTCATCACTATGACCAAGTCATCATATATAGGCCGAGTCATGTATATTGTAAAGTTACTGAGCAGTAGTCACTACTGAGTAAGACAGTGGTCACCGAGTACTTTAGTATTAGCTAAGTCATCTTATGCTGAGTTATGTAGAGATGTCAATGCTGAGCACCAGGGTATAAAGAGCAGTGAATGCTGAGTGCCAGAGATATCAAATGTCAAGCAATCCAGAATTGACATATGTGTTTGTTATGGCACAAATACTTAGGTAAACCATTTTGGTTGACATCCATATTACATTTATTATTTGTTGAGGAAATCATAGACGTAATCATGATTTAGTATTGTAATCATTAATCCCTATGTAATTCATGGAACCAATCAGAATTAGGGAAAGGTTAAGAGGAAAAAGTAAACAATCCAGATCGTAGATCTTAAATCTTGGAGATGATTAATTGTCTATATAAGATGTGATCCAAACCCTAAAGTGTATCATGAGAGGAGTAATGTATGAAGGAGATCTCATACTTTTAAAGTAGAACAGAGTTCAATGACCGAGAAGAACATAGCAGAGTAGTGAAGGACAAAATAGAGACATATTTGATAGAGGAGATCAAATCTATAGCGTAAGGAGAATATCTGTAATCAACATCACAGTGCAAATTGAAGGATCAGGTACTGAGACATTCTAATAGGTGTATCAGGGTAAATATCTTAATAGAGTGGTTTTGACAGACCTTAGTAAATCTCTTAACCAAGTGCTTACTTAGTTGTAAGTTTTTAAATCCTTTTACAAGATATATTGTATAAGTCTCAAATCTCTTAACAGGGCAGACCCCTCACAGGGTAGATCATATTTTGTGATCAAAATTGTAGCCTTAATAGGAAAAAATTTAATACAGTAGTAGTGAACATTTGTGGGTGTCATCCCCACCCCAATTTTACCTTTCAAGGGATCCTGAGTAACCAAAATCATTGTGTTATGTTTATTTTCATGGATGATGATTAGGGTATTAGATCTATTATAGTGTTGATTTTAATGCTTATACTTTGCAAGTTTGTTTATGTCAAAATGTATACAATTGGTTGATATCTAATGCACCCCCCCCCCCCCCCCCCCTCATTATCACACTTTACCAATAGATTTCCAACAATTGGTATTAGAGCTTAGTCTCTTAAAGAATTCTTACCACTTGTGAGTCAAAGATCTTGAGATGGAGGTTTACAAGTTGGGAAAGATTATAGAGAATCAGAAGATTGAGATTCATCTTGCATTACAACAACTTGAAGCAGCCAGAGATGAAGTGAAGAAATCTCTAAGAAGAAGAGAAATAGCTATTCAACAGAATGGAACGCAATATCAAGAAGAGGATACTACAGGACTATTTGATGGTGGCAACTCTACAGAAAGTGACAAAGCCTTAAAGGAATTGCTGGAGAAAAATAACATACTAAATGAGGACATCAAAAATCTAAAGAGAGAACAAGAAAGACAATCTGTAAGACTCTGTGAAGTTGTAGAATAGAAAAAGAAAGCTAAAGAAGATAAGATAATGGCTGAAGAAGACAAAAGACAAATATCAATGAGACTTGATGAGAGGACAAGTGACATGCAAAGATTGACAAACAATCAACTGTACATGGTAAATCAACTACTACTTGTTAATCAAGAATTGGGCAGGAAAGATGTGGAAATCAAAAATCTGAGATTAGAAAAAAATCAACCGAGGAATGAACTAAGATCTAGAAAGGAAATCAATGAAAGGATGAACAAGCCTAATGAAGTTGTGAAATATTTTGAAGAGCTATTGAGGTCACCTAGAAGATCCAATGATACATATGGACTTGGACATGATGAGCACTTATCATCCACTGAGGAAGGAGAATCATCAAAGAGTGGAGAGAAAAGGAATGCAAAGGAAAAGAACAACAAGCCCACATGCCATCATTGTGGAAAGCTAGGTCATACAGCCAACATTTGTAAAAGAAAACATGGTAAGTTTGATTCTAAACCAAAATTCAATGGACATTGTTTTAACTATAAAAAGCATGGACATCAGGCACATGAATGTAGAACAAAGGTTAGTAATCCACCTACCTCACCTAGATTTCAAGGACATTGTTTCAATTGTCATAAATATGGACATAGAGCATATGAGTGTAGATCCAAAGCCAAGTGGTCATCCAATCAACAGACTAAGATACCTAAGAAGGGTAATCAATACTGTGGAAAATATGGTCACATTGGAGAAAATTGTTTGACAACACATTTCATAGGCAAATCCAAGAGTTGGATGAATGGAAGTATGGTATGCTATAAATGCAATAAGATTGGTCACCTAAAGAAAGATTGCAGAGCACATGTACCAATAAATGATTAAAGAAAGATTGAAGAAACTATTGAGCATATGAGAAATGAGATGATCAAGACATGGAAGAAGAAAGAAGAAGCAAGCGGTAGTGAAGCCAGAGGTCACCCAATCTGATGGATCAGATGATCACACTACTTCAAACTAAGAAAAGAAGCTATGCATGGAACTGAATCTTATAATGTTTTATCTTACATCAGTTCCTAACATTTGATAAGAAAAGGTCCATATCTGCATAGATTAAGATGCATTAGGACAAATTTGAGTAAAGAGCTACATTGTATATTCAATGCCAAGCATCAGTATTTTAGCCTATAGTGACCAAGTCACTAGTGTTTGTCGAGATTTTGTGATAGCCAAGATGTGATGTACATTGAGCTACAACCGAATGGTTGTATCGACCGAGCTTATGTTGATCGAGTTAACATGAGATTGGTGAGACAATTGTATCTCACCTAGAAAGTGTACGGATCATTAATGAAGCCCTAATCCAACCGTTTGAAGTCTATAAAGTGGGAAGTTACCATTTATTTTCATTTCACCAGTGATTTGAGAACTTTTCAGAGAAATTCAAGAGCGATTAGTGCTAAGTGTGATTTGCAAAAATCTTCACAGCGTGCCATTGACAAATATCTGAGAAACACTTGTGTAAGGTATTTTACCGAGTAACTTTTTTTTTAGAATTTAAACCCTTAAGTCTGAAGAAATGGCATCAGCATCATCAGCTACAGTAAAGAAGCAAGGGAAAGAGGTTTTCAATGTTCAATTAGTAAGGAATGAGGCATGCAAATCACATAAGTTTTAGGTCATTCTAAAAGGTGCAATTATGGGAGATTTGACTGGAGCCCTATCATCTATTCCTAAGAAGGTTTTAATGATCAATGATATCCATTCATGTTACATGTGTAAGATCAAGGAGATCAGAGACTATGAACTTAGAGAAGCATATGATAAAATTTGTAGCAATGAGGTGTTAAAGTTGAAAGACCAGAAGGTTTCTAAGCAAGGGTTAGTCCATGCTCTCGATTTCTTGCAAAATTTCAAAGTTGAGTGGATCAAGATTGTACTGAGAAGAATACAAGATATGAAGATTTGGCTGGAAGATGGACCAGTCCAAATTACCAAAGATATGATTCACCATGTAACTCAATACCCTAATCATACTGGAAAGAAGGCAATGAGATGTCAAAGTAAGGGGGAAATACAAGAAAAGACCCAGGTAGTTTGGAACACACTAGGTATGACTATTTCAACTATCACAGACCCAAAAATTGAATTTGCAGTAAGGGTGATAGCACACAAGTTTTATCAGTCTAGTCAGTTGGATAGTGTCCCATGCATGGTAGTGGACCAAGCTTGGAAGATAATAAAGAAGGATCATACATATGACCTTACCAAGCTCCAACTAACATAGTTGGCCAAGAATCTTACATCAATTAGGAAAGAAAAGAACTCCATGTGTAAGTTCAGTTCCTTGTTTGTTTATTTTTCTACATTCAAAAAAGTTTTCCTACTATTGGAAGAGTAGAATGGGATAAGAATAGACCGGTGACAATTCAGCTTAGTGAGTTTAGTGGCCAAATGAGTGATAATTTTGAAAGTATAAAGGAGACTTACTTTGTTGAATTTAAGAATAAAATGAGGAAGAGAAGCAAAATTCATGTATCTCTAGTGGAGAAGTACAATCAAGGCATATGTTTTCTAGTAGATACAAACTACTCATATGCACAAGAAGTAATACTGAGGGTATCATGGCTAATTCCACTACCTTATGAGGTAAATATTGATGAGACAACAACAAAAATTACAACCCTATTAGCTAAGGAATTTGACAAGAAGGCCACACATTTTGGAACCTAATAGGAAGCTAAGGCCAAGATAACCATGGGATTGAAGTATGCTACCATGGAGAGAAAAAGAAAGAAGATAGTGAAAAACATAGAGAAGATGATAGGAGATGAAGAGGTAGATGCACCTCTTCAATTGACTTAGGGATTAGGAGAAGATAAGTCAAGTGAGTCTAAAGAAAGTGAAGAAGAGGAGAATGTGGTAGTAAAGAAGGAAAGAAGGCATCAATTTCTGAGCCTATAAAGAAACCAACACATAAATCTAAGCCCATCTCCTCACCAGTACTAAGGCTGAGAACTAGAGAAACTTCTATTGTAGTAGCTTTCAAGCCACAAAAGAAAACCCCCACATCTGGGAAAAGAAAACAAGTTCATCCTAAGGCACTGTCGAGCTAGTTAAAGAAGAAACCAAGGAGAAAGATCATCTTGGAGAAGGATGATGAGGAAACTAACATTGATGAGGAAATAAAGAAGGTACCATCACAGAATAAAATACTGACTATGGATGAAATACGCCACAACATCAAGAGCACTATTTGCCTAGCAGGTTTTAAATAAATAAGGTTTGAAAAACTGAGCATTGAGGATAAGGAGAAATTAGAACAAGATATGCTTGAGATGCTTTGTATATTTAAGATGACACCACTTCAATTGGGGAATTTGATTCCAGATGAACTATATCTGAGGATAGCTCAGAAATAGGAATATGCCCTAATGACTAAGAAGAAAATTAGGGAGAGTAATCTTGCTCAAGTCATGCCTAACTTATCCCCTGAATACATTCAGAAGTATATGGAGATGTATAGGAATATATTTTTTCCCAAGCTCTGGGCATACTCCATTCTTCAACACAAGGTTGAAAATATTGTACAACAAAGTTTAAGGTTGTGGATGATAATTTTTGGTATTATAATTGATAAGAGTGCACAACAAGATGCAAGCACATCCAAGGGAGTTGAATTAGATAATAAAGAGGATGTCATTGAACATCAAATTCAAAAAGATGCAGTTAAGGAGGCTGAAGAGATTGTGAAGAAGGATGAAATAACCATCATTGATATCACTGAGGACACTCCAGTAAAAACAAACATATTAACCAAGGAAGAAATTTAGTTGCATATACAAGTCGAGGTAGCCAAGGATAAATTTCTGCCAAGCATCAATCTGGTATTGTTACAAGTGCAAAACTACCCACAAATTGAGGATTCATCAACTTTTGAGATTCCATCAGTAAGCCCCCATATAGCCACAGTTGATCAGCTAGTTTTACTAAGTGCCAATACCAAGGAACAGAGTAAGTCAGCAATCACACCACATCCCACACCTGTCAAGGAGACAAACAAAGAGCAAATAGAATAGTCTACATTGGTGGTAGTAATTCCTCATGTGGAGGAAAAGGAGAAGGAAAAAGAAAAGATGGAGAAAGTGAAATAGAAAGACATTCATGAGCCTAAGGAGTAAGAGGAAATCAAAGCTCTTATATAGATGTTGAGTGGTACTACACCTAGGAGGAAGTCACAAAAGGAGAAATCTCCTACTACATAGGTGACACTCAAAGAAGTTATAGTGATTCCTAAGTGGGACACTAATAACTTGACCTATGAACAAATGCAAATTCTGCAAGATCTACTGAAGAAATGAGAAGGTAACATCAGCAAAAGCAAGTACTTCATGAAATAAAAGGCATATTCATAGAAGCTTTTGACATGCCTGATGTAAATGAATCTGAACCTATTTTGGAGCAACTTGTTCACATTGTCAAGAAGGTGACTGATGATGACAACGAAGCTAATGACAAGTTGTTGTAGTGGTCAAAAAGGAAATTTGAGATCAAGGTACTCAATAAGATCTTTGCAGATATGGCATTGAAACAGGTAGAACTCTCTACCTTAGTGTCAAATTTAGAAGAAGTTGTACAAAATGCACATTCTTATTATAAGAAATTATGCAATGTACAAGAGTTTACAAAGGACAAACATGATCTGATAGACAAGTTACAGCTAGATCTCAAGTCTACATGTCATTCATTGAGCATGGATGCAAGTTCCAGCTCTATGTATTTTACAAGGTTTTTACATGCCCAAGGAAGATTAGCTGACTTGGTCGCTAATGATGGTAAAATAAGGGCTAGACTGCTCTCTATCCAAACAATGTTAACACCTCATTTGGAGGCTATGCAAAGAGAGTTAGTCATGACAAAGGAATTAGTTCAGAAAGATCCTCATCTTTCTATTACTGAGAGACTAGTCGAGCTCGTTGCTGAGCTAGAAGTTGTTAGAGTAATAGTATATTTACCTTTATAATTAAGTCTATCTGATTTAATTATTAAAGGTCACTATTATTCTTTTTTCACTTAAGCTTGTCATTTAGGTGCATAATAATTAATATGTTTATTAATTATTAAATGCACAAACCTAGCTTTCTCCGGCTTTAGGGTTTCTCACCTTATAAGCCGCTTTTTGTAATTATTGTTCATACTTTTGGGAAATACAATTTTGCTCTCACTCCGCTGAGATTCTCAAAACCCTTGCTCTCTCTCTCTCTCAGGTTTTCGCTCCAGCTTCTGGTATTTTGCTTGCAGGTGATCTTGGTTTTTTGAAGATTTGCACATTTGTGAAATCTTACATGGTATCAGAGCCTCCCTGCCGCTGCCGAGGTTGAAGTTCTTGGAGCCTGGATTCGAAGACGACAGCCACAGCTTGTTTCTGGGGTTTTCTGTCACTTTGAGGGAGGCACGATCTTTTGGAGCAGATTGAGCAGAAACAGACTCCGCCATTGCGTTCAGAAGGTCCGGGAGAGTCGAAATCATATAAAACTCGACCCAGTTTGGCCACCGTGACCTCAGGAGAAAAATTTGCCCTATCAGGGCCGTACGGCTCGAAAATCGAGAAAAAAATTCTCAAAAATAAAAAAAAAAAAGTTTTTTTTATAAAAACTGTGACGCGCCGCCAGCGCGCCGCCACCGCGCCACCCGCAGCGGCTGCCGGGCAGCGCGCCCCGCTGCGCCCCCGGGCTCCGCTGCTGCGCCACCGCGCTCGGCCGCAGCCTCCGCTCAGCCAGGGCGCCGCCCGCGCCCGGCTCAACCGCCGCCCGCGCTCCGCCACCTCCGGTGCCGCCACCCCCTGCCGCCGCCGCCCCTCCGCCGGCCACTGCAGCAGGTGACGTCACACGCTGACGTCACCTCAGTTTTTCGGCGTTTTTTTAAAAAAAATTTCCGACGGTACGGTTCTGACGTCATGCTGACATCAGCGACGGCCCAGTGACGGTCATACGGCCGTCAAATTTTTTGCCGTCCCTGGTTTTTTCCAGAGAGCTTTCATTTGGGGGTACTTGGGCGTTTTTGCTCCTACAGGGTTCATACGGACTCGAAAATCGACATATGATATATCACCGGAAAGGTCTTTCCGAGACGGACGCAATGATGCTGGTTTGGTTTGCTGATTCAGCCATTTGAGCTCTCTTTTTCAGTGTCAAAGTCAAGGCTTCTCCTTTCCTCCTTTTCTGCTTCTGGAGTCCAGGTTTTCTCCTCATTTTTTTTGTGCTTTCAGTTATTTGCTGTACGGGGGTTTGATTTATACATTGTGGGGGGGGTGTTTTTCCTTTCAGTAATTTACTTCAGAAAAGACCCTTCCACTTCTGTCTTCTTCTTCTCTCAATGTCGGATCCCTCTGTGACCCGGCTGACACCGCATAATTATCATACCTGGAAAGCACACATGACCAGACTTCTTATGTCACGTGGCTTATGGTCATGTCTGGATGAGAACCAACCTGTCCTGCAACGTCCCTTTGAGATTCTTCAGCACAGAAATAAGATGGATGAAGCCATGGGCTGGATTGCACTGAACATCTCCGACAGTCTCCTCTTTCACTTGGAAGGTTTGACCACTCCTAGGGCCATTTGGGGCAAGTTTTCAGATTTGTTTGGCACAGTTAATGAGTTCAGGGCACTTCAGCTTGATGCAGAGTTGACTACTTTGACTCCTACCAGCTTTCCCACCATTGAGGACTTCTTGATGAAGTTCAAGTCTCTGCGTTCAGTTTTGCAGGGATGTGGGAAAACAAAGACAGATGATGAGTGTATCTTCTTGATACTCTCAAAGTTGCGAAGACAGTATCAGATCTTTTCTTCCACTTTCTACTCCACCATGGATGCTTTGGGTGCTAGGCACACCATGCCTTCTTTTGAGACATTCTGTGATCGGTTGACACGGGAACAGGCAAAGATCCAACAGATGGATGCTTTTGGCTCTTCTAGCCAAGCGTTGGTTGCTCAGTCTTCACAGGGGAAACCAAAACCGAAAGGCAAACCGAAGAAAGATTCCGCAGGCAATGAGTCTTCCTCCAAACCTGCACAGAAAAATGATTCCAAACCTCCAGCAAACCCTTCTAAGGGTAAATCTTCTTCGAAGTCTACTGAGTCTACCTCCAAGACTAAGAAGAAATCAGTTGAGACCTGTAGCTTTTGTGGCAAGGATGGACATCCCGTTTCCAGGTGTTGGAAACGTTTGGAGGCTTTAGAGGAAGCCATGCAGGAGCATCACATTTCAGCTCCCCAGTCCACCTCCTCCCCTGCAGGGAAAGGTCATGCTCTTACTGCACGAGCTATGACTTCTGGGCCCACCTGGATTCTTGATTCCGGTGCTTCTCACCACATGACTCACACTCAGCAGTTGGTCACCTCAATTGCTCCTTGCGCTACTTCGCAGATTGCTGTTGGGAACTCATCTCATCTTTCGGTTTTGGGTTCTGGTTCAGTTGCATTAGCTGGGGGTTCTCTTCAGGATGTTCTTTTTGTCCCCGACATTTCGACGAACCTTCTGTCTATCTATCAGATTTGCCACTCTGGCTCTGGTAAGACAGTTGAGTTCTCACCACATGATGTGGTTATTCGGGACTTACATGATACTGAGATGATTGTGGCTACTGGGAGTGTTGACACTGCATCCCGCCTATACAGATTTGATGGATTTGAGTCTTCTATTGGCACAGGTTCCTGTCTTATAGCACATGCAGATTCAGTGAGTAGACTTTGGCATGAGCGTTTGGGCCATGTCAATTACAGATATCTTCAGCAGATGAGCACACAGGCACTTGTTCTTGGGCTTCCACAGATTACTTGCACTGATGGGGTTTGTCAGGGTTGTGTTCTTGGCAAACAACATAGGGATCCTTTTCCTCAGGGACGAGCTACTCGTGCTTTGGCACCATTGGAGTTGATTCACAGTGACCTCATGTCCTTTCCTACTCCTTCTTTTTCTGGTGCCAGATATGTGCTCACATTCATTGATGACTTCTCCAGGCGCACATGGGTGTACTTTTTGAAGTACAAGTCGGATGTCTTTGATTCATTTCGAGTCTTTAAGACATTTGTGGAGAAGCAATCTGGTCTTTCTATTCGCCGGATACGCACAGATAATGGGGGGGAGTATGTGAACCAGGCTTTCCGAGATTTTTGCTCTGAACATGGTCTTCAGCATCAATTTTCAGTGCCCTACACCCCTCAGCAAAATGGTGTGGCAGAGAGAAAGAACAGAACACTTCGGGAGATGGCTAATTGTATGATACAGTCCAGGTCCATGGATTCGTCTTTTTGGGCAGAGGCAGTCAATTGTGCCAACTATATTCAGAATCGGATGCCTCACAAGGCAGTTCGACATATGACTCCTGAGGAGGCTTGGTCTCATGTCAAGCCTGATGTATCTTCATTTCGAGTTTTTGGCAGTGAAGCATGGGCATTTGTGCCTGACGCTCAGAGGAAAGCGATGGAGCGGAAGAGCTGACACCTCATTTTTGTTGGCTACTGCGAGGATGTTAAGGCATATAGGTTGTTTGATCCTGATTCCAGAGAGGTCCTGTTTCGACGGGATGTCCAGTTTGATGAGCGCCTTCCTGCAGTAGATACTCCGCTTCCAGAGTCTACTTCACTCACCACTACTCCCTCCTCTCTTCCAGTTGTGTTTCAGGATGATGAGGATGAAGATCTTGGTGATCCCCATTTACCTCCACCACAGGATCCTCCACAGATGCCTAGATGGGCTCGCGTTACAGTTGATGCTGCAGGATCCCTGGCTGGTGACCCTTCCACCTCTCGTCGCACCCGGTCTCATATTGCAGGTTCCAGTCTTCTGAGTCATGCTATTTTTGGTGATCCTCAGACATTTGGGGCAGCGACAGGACATACTGAGTGGGACAGTGCTATGGAGGAGGAGTATTCTTCTTTGATGAAGAATCATACTTGGGATCTTTGTTCGCTTCCTAAGGGAAGAAAGTTAGTGCGATGCAAGTGGTTGTATCGTACTAAGTTTGCTGCTGATGGTTCTATTGATAAGTACAAGGCACGTCTTGTTGCGAAGGGTTTTTCACAGGTTGAGGGTATTGATTACACTGAGACATTTGCCCCTGTCGCCAAGATGAACTCTATTCGCCTTGTCTTATCCCTCGCAGCTTCTCAGGGATGGCCCATTTTTCAGATGGATGTGAAGAGTGCTTTCTTGCACGGTGATCTTAGTGAGGAGATTTACATGGAGCAGCCTCAAGGATTTGTGCAGGATTCCTCCTTAGTTTGCAGACTTCGGCGTTCTTTATATGGTCTCAAACAGGCCCCTCGGGCTTGGTATGAGAAGATGGACTCTTTTTTGCTTTCTACAGGATTCACACGCTGTCATTCCGATCCTACAGTCTACATTCAGCGTCTTGAGGATGAGATTTTGATACTTGTGCTATATGTTGATGATCTTCTCATCACAGGTAGCTCATCTTCTATGATTCAGGATGTTCAGTGCGCATTGATGGAGCAGTTTGAGATGACAGACCTTGGTCTTTTACACTTCTTTCTGGGTCTACAGATTGTGCAGTCACCTACTGGGATCTTTGTTTACCAGCAGAAGTATGCTCTTGACATGCTTCAGCGCTTTGATATGCTTGATTGCAAGCCTGCTCCCACACCTTTTCAGTCGGGTGTTACTTTGTCTACCTCTTGCACTACGCCTTCAGTGGATGCTACTTTGTATCGGCAGTTGGTTGGCAGTTTGTTATACCTGACACACACTCGTCCTGATCTCTCCTTTGCAGTTGGTCTAGTCTCTCGGTTCTCACATGAGCCTCATGAGAGTCATTGGCAAGCTGCCAAGCGTATTTTGAGATACATTCAGGGCACACTTATGTATGGCATTCACTACACATCAGGGGCTCCTCACATTGTTGGCTACACTGACTCAGATTGGGCTGGTGATGTTGATGATCGGAAGTCTACTTCTGGCTTTGTTTTTTGTCTTGGCTCTGGTCCTATCACATGGTCGTGCAAGAAGCAGAACGCTCGAGCACTTTCATCTACAGAGGCTGAGTACAGAGCGGCAGTTCATGCTAGTCAGGAGATTTTATGGCTTCGGCAGTTGATGACTGAGTTTGGTTTTCCTCCTGATCGTCCCACTGTTCTGTGGTGCGATAATCAGAGTGCTATTCACATTTCTCGCAACCCGGTGGAGCATCAGCGCACTAAACACATTGAGCTTCATATGCACTTCATCCGTCAGCAGATTCAAGATGGTGTTCTCACTTTGGAGTACATTCCCACTGACGCGCAGGTTGCTGACATCTTCACCAAACCCTTTGCATCTCCGCGCTATCTTCAGTTGCGTTCTATGCTTGGGGTGACGGAAGTTGTCCTTGGGGGGTCTTGTTGAGTCCTTCCTTCCTTCATGTTTCTTTTCAGCATGTTGTTGTATCTCTTTTTGGGGTAGGGTTTTTCCCACTGGGTTTTCTCTATTTCCCCGGTTCACAGAGATTTCTTTGTTGTTGGGTACCTGATCAGGCCTTGTTGCCGGGACCCATTTTCCTGCTTTCTTAGTTGTGCTAGGTTAGTTTCCTCCTGAGCTTCGCTTAAGGGGGGGTGTTAGAGTAATAGTATATTTACCTTTATAATTAAGTCTATCTGATTTAATTATTAAAGGTCACTATTATTCTTTTTTCACTTAAGCTTGTCATTTAGGTGCATAATAATTAATATGTTTATTAATTATTAAATGCACAAACCTAGCTTTCTCCGGCTTTAGGGTTTCTCACCTTATAAGCCGCTTTTTGTAATTATTGTTCATACTTTTGGGAAATACAATTTTGCTCTCACTCCGCTGAGATTCTCAAAACCCTTGCTCTCTCTCTCTCTCAGGTTTTCGCTCCAGCTTCTGGTATTTTGCTTGCAGGTGATCTTGGTTTTTTGTGGATTTGCACATTTGTGAAATCTTACAGAAGTGAAGTCCAAGGTTTTGAAGGTTGTAAGGTCTGGTTGGGACAACACATTGGGCATAGTCATGCAGCTTCACAAACCATTTCTGGACAAATATTTCAAGACCCCTACACCCAAAGAACTTCAAGTGACAAAAAAAGGGGGAAATAGAAATAGATAACATGACAAATATAGGGGAAATAACAAAGGAAGGAAAAGAGAAATGGACTATCAGTATATGACAGATATCAGAAGGAAGAAAACAAGATACATGGTATGACATACTATTTTTTGCAAATGTATATATATTTGAGTATATGTCAAATAAGGAAGTCTTATGTGTATATATGTAAATTTTATTTTGAAGACCGAGTTAATTTTTAGGTGGAGTATTCTATGGAAATTGTTGTTAGTACTAAGTACTCTTGTAAATGTAATGAAAATCTCATGGAGAAGTGTTTTTGCCACTAATGTGAAAGGGGGAGATTGTTAATCCCTAATTTTTATTGTCTATTAGTGTCTTACACTTAGTCATTTTTTAGGAAATGTTGGTCAGTCATCACTGCGACCGAGTCATCATGTATAGGTCGAGTCATGTATATTGTAAATTTATCAAGCAGTAGACACTGCCGAGTAAGACAATGGTCACCGAGTACTTTAGTATTAGCCGAGTCATCTTATGATGAGTTATGTAGAGATGTGAGCACCGAGCACTAGGGTATAAAGAATGGTGAATGCTGAGTGCCAGAGATATCAAATGCCGAGAAAGCCAAAATTGACATATGTGTTTGTTATGGCACAAACACTTAGATAAACCTTTTTGGCCGACATCCATATTACATTTATTATTTTTTGAGGAAATTACAGAGGTAATAATGTTTTATTATTGTAGTCATTAATCCCTATGTAATTCATGGAACCAATCAAAATTAGGGAAAGTTTAAACGAAAAAAGTAAACAATCTAGATCGTAGATCTTAAATCTTGGAGATGATTAATTTTCTATATAAGATGTGATCCAAACACTAAAGAGTATCATGAGAGGAGTAATGTATGAAGGAGATCTCATACTTTCAAAGAAAAATAGAGTTTAGTGACTGAGCAGAATAGAGTAGAGCAGTGAAGGACATAACAGAGACATATTTGATAAAGGAGATCAAATATATAGTGTAAGGAGAAGATTTGTAATCAGCATCACAGTGCAAACCGAAGGATTAGGTACTAAGACATTCTAACAGGTGTATCAAGGTAAATCTCTTAACATAGTGGTTTTGACAGACCTTAGTAAATATCTTAACTAAATGCTTACTTAGTTGTAAGTTTTTAAATCCTTTTACAAGGTATTTTGTATAAGTTTCAAAGCTCTTAATAGGGCAGATCCCTCACAGGGTAGATCATATTTTATGATCAAACTTGTAGCCTTAATAGACAAAACTTTAATACTACAATAGTGAATATTTGTGGGTGTCATCCCCACCCCAGTTTTACCTTTCAAGGGTTTTTGGGTAACCAAAATCATTGTGTTATGTTTATTTTCATGAATGATGATTAGGATATTAGATCGGTTACAGTGCTGATTTTTATGCTTATACTTTGCAAGTTTGTTTATGTCAAAATGTATACAATTGGTTGATATATGATTCACCCCCCTCTCAGTATCACACTTTTCCAATAGATTTCCAATAGGTTTCCACATTAAAAATCAAGTATTATATGTATATGCATGTGATGATTTGTTATTTTACTTTACACATTACATTAAATGGTTTGATCGGTATATACTAGTTAATTTAACTAGAAGTCGGTAAATGAATAAAAAAGACATAGTCAAGTGTTTATCGAGATATATAATTTTATTTGTTAAATTTATTTTATACATATGAGATTTTTTGGGACATAACTGGACTTAATGGATTCACCCCCCCCTTTCAGTTATCTAACAATTAGTATCAGAGCGAGAGTACTTAAAGGGAGAATTTTGAAGGACTTAAGTTAAATATCTAAAGATGTATAAGAGAGAGGTGCCAAAGCTGGACAAAGATAATTTATCAACATGGCAAAGTAGGATGAATATGTATCTATCAGGCATTGGAGATTCTATACTTTTTATTTGGAAAATGATTTCATAACTCCTACTGGTCCTTTGACTATCAACCAGATGAAAGAAAGACAAGAACATAATGCTATGATATGTGGGACAAATTGACACTAGTTCATGGAGGAGATCTGAATATGCTCAGGGAAAAAGGAAAAAGCTTAAGAGGAAAGTTTGATGATATGAAGATGAAATAAGGTGAAAACATTACTCAGTACAACAACTGAGTCAAGGAAGTGGTGAATGCTATTCGAGGAGCAAGTTGAATTATTGAAGAAGACATTGTGGTAAGTAAAATTCTCAAAACACTATTACCTGCCTATGTTATTAGAGTCTCAACAATACATGAAATGAGAGCGGTTCCTGGTAATCATATTTCTCTTGATAGTCTAATCAGTAGACTAACTACATTTGAGCTTAACAACTATGATAACAATATTTTACCTAAGGTAGAATCTGCATTTGTGTCATCTTTGAATATTGGTAGATCAAGCAGTAGACATAAGATAAGAAATGAAAGTAATAGTGAAGCTGAAGAAGATGATATTGATGAACTTGAAGCATTAATGGCTAGAAGGATATTGAAAGGAAAAGGAAGATATAGAGGTAAACTACCCTTGATATGTTTTAAGTGTAAAGAGATCAGTCATATTGGTGCAAGATGTCTTGACAGGAAAGATGATGAGAAAACAAGTGAAAGATCAAATGAAAGGAATAATGAAAAAAGAAATACCAAGATCACAAAGGTAACTGACACTATGGTAAAAAAGACAACCGAGACTACAAAGATAAAGGTAAGAAAGCATGCTACCTAGTTGAAGATGAAGATGATGATATCGAGACTAAAACTAATGAAGATATAGAAGTGGTGTTTGTAGCATTGAAAGAACATTCTGAAGAAGAAGAAAGGTATGTTGAAAAGGAACTTATTTCTAAAGTAAGAAAGAATGATACTTGGATTATTGATAGTGGTTGCACACATCATATGACTAGTGATGAAGATAAATTTGAATATCTTGAAAATTATAATGGAGAATTTGTGAAAATGAGAAACGATACACCTTGTCAAGTGAAAGGTAAAGGATCTATATTGTTGAATAACAAGATCAGATGTGAAAATGTTTATTGGGTGAAATGATTTAACTATAATCTAGTGAGTGTAGCACAACTAAATAATACAAGTCATCGAGTTGCATTTGAGAAAAGAAAAGTAAAGATTTGTGATGAGGCTGGAAAACTGATCGGTACTGGTGAACAATCAAAAATTAACTTATTCTATTTGGATAATGTTGAAACTTCTAGTTTGTTGGATAAAAATGATGATGTTTGGTTATGGCACAAGAGGTTATGTCATGTGAACTTTGACAACATGGTTGAGATCAATAAGAAAATGAAAGTTAGAGGATTATTGAGCATATCTAAACCTAGCCATATATTGTGCAAACAATGTCAAATGGGTAGAATTTCAAAATATAGTTTCAAGAGAAAACATTACTCATCTAATGCTATTTTGGAGTTAGTTCATTATGACTTATGTGGTCCAATGAGAACTCAAAGTTATTATGAAGATATATATTTTATCTTATTTGTTGATGATTTGTCTAGAATGATGATTGTCATGTTCTTAAAAGAAAAATCAGAAACTTTCAAAATCTTTAAGTGGTACCAAGCAAAAGTGGAGAGAGAAAGTGATAATAAATTGAAATGCTTAAGGTTAGATATAGGTGGTGAATTCATTTCAGATGAGTTTACTAACTTTTGTAATAAGCATGGTGTTAGAAAGTAAAGTCCACCAAGATAACTAAGAGGGGGGGGGGGGGTGAATCAGTTATCAAATAAATACAGCTTTTATCAACTTTAATATATTTTAACCAAGTAAGAAATGTGATCAAAAACCATAGAAAGATATACATACACAACAACACAATAACACAAGATATGTTGACTAGGGAACCTCTTGATCAAACAGTAAACCCCGGTGGGAATGATGCCCACAAAAGATGCACTAATATGAAAGTTCCTTGTGAGAGGATGGACTTCGTTAGGAGTCTTATGAAATACATTCAATACATATTATTCCCTGCTAGGAGACTTTGAATCCATGCTAAAATATTCTAACTATGTTAGGAGTTATGGAAGACAGAAGGACCCACTTCCCAAATAGCTTCAATGGCAAGATCACTGAACACACTGTCCAACTAATCTCTGTATTACTCAACAGAATAATACCAAAAGATTACTAATCTCAACAACTTAACACTTCTCCTCTGACTGTTCCAAACCACACCAACTGCTTCATCAAATCTTAATACCAAATCTCTGTACTTCGCATATCCTCTTTCAACATGTATTGCACAATTCCACAATTCACTTTCACAATCTTACAATCCAATTTCATATTACAATAAGGAAAACATTCCTTCCTTTATACCACACTCAAGTAATTACAAATGAGTCGGCATACATATTACAAAATAAAATCTTCCACACGTTACATAAAAATTCCTTAATTACACAAAATTGTTGGCTTCCAATTAAGATAACTCTTCACTCGTGCGACCTCTGACCTTTTTGTCACGTCCACGTCACAATTATCATGTCTTCATCATCTTTTCAACTTCGCATGCTTAGATTCTATCTTGATTAGGAGATATCATCCGATTTCCAAAAAATGCTACTCAGGAGCACTGCCTGAATATTACTTCCACTAAATTACACATAATTGTCATGAATAAATGAATTTTTGTATGTGCTCTTAACCATGATCTTATAGAACATCATAGAGTAAGTCCTCAACTCTGCATAGCTTGATCTTCAATATTCCATGTGCGCTAACTTAAACATTGTTTGCTTCTCTGCTAAACTTTGATAGATCACTGTGTTGACATCAATAACAATCATAATCATGAATGCAACAATAACTGCTACAGAATGGCTACGAATACTCTCCCATAGGATATATTTAGCATTCATTCCTAACACATGGAATAAAGAGATGGGTATCAACACCGAGGACACCTCAACAAAATAGGATTGCTGAAAGAAGAAATAGATCAATTGTTGATTGTGCTAGAACTCTAATGATTGAGAAATATGCTACACAAATTTATTAGAGAGAAGTTGTTAGTACTACTGTTTATACACTAAACCAAGTACAATTGAAGAAAGAATCAAACAAGACACCTTATGAGCTATGCTATGGTTATACACCTAATGTTATCTATTTCAGAGTATTTGAAAGTAGATGTTACATTTTGAAAGATGATAGAAATAGAAAATTAGATTCTAAAGGTGATGAGGGAATATTTCTAGGTTATTCTACTAGAAGCAAGGCTTATAAATGTTTGAACAAGACTGCTAACAAGATGATTGAAAGTGAAAATGTGAGAGTTGATGAGTTTGCAAAAAAAAATGATGAAGAAAGCAAGAAGGAATCAAAAGACTATGGTAGATTTGTTTACATAGAAGACCTTGAAACTCTACCCAAGAAACAATCTGGTGTCACAGAGAAACATAATACTACTACCGAGAAACAATCCTTACAGACCGAGAAATAAAAAATAGTTACTGAAGAGAATGATGATCATGCACCGAGTGGAGAAAATATTAAAGAATAGAGATTTGAGCCTATACTAGCAAAATATGTGAGAAGGCACCATCCATATGATCAAATAATTGGATAAAAATGAGCAAAAATGATAAATAGAAGTAAGTTAAGGAATAATACATGTTTGGTTTGTGAATTTGAACCT
The DNA here is from genome assembly GCA_027943335.1 of Chamaecyparis obtusa. Taxonomy (NCBI): domain Eukaryota; kingdom Viridiplantae; phylum Streptophyta; class Pinopsida; order Cupressales; family Cupressaceae; genus Chamaecyparis; species Chamaecyparis obtusa. The sequence continues at coordinate 252,128 of BSBK01004169.1, forward strand.
AAAACTGTTAAAGATGTATTGGAAAATGATGATTGGATTAAGGCAACAAATGAAGAGATAGAGAAAATACAGAAGAACAAGACGTGGACATTAGTACCAAGACCTAACCAAATGGATTTTTAGAAAAAAATTGAATGAGAATGAAGATTTAACAAGGAACAAAGCATGATTAGTCTGCAAAGGTTATGCACAAGAAGAAGGAATTGACTATGGAGAAACTTTTGCACCCATTGCTAGACTTGAAGGAGTGAGAATACTACTTGCATATGCTTCTTATAAAAGATTTAAGGCATGTCAGATGGATGTGAAATCTGCATTTCTGAATGAGATACTTGAAGAAGAGGTATACATTGAACAACCTGAAGGTTTTTTTTATCCTTATCAGAAGAATATGGTTTGTAATCTGCACAAGGCATTATATGGACTAAAGCAAGCAACGAGAGCATGGTATAAAATACTGCATTCTTATCTCATAAGAATTGGATTTTTTAGAACAAGTGATAACAGTAATTTATATTTGAAATGTGAAACTGATGATAAGATTCTTATTGCTGAAATTTTTGTTGATGATATAATATTTGGAGGTCATGATACTTTATGTAAGTCTTTTGCTAATGAAATGAGAAAAGAATTTGAAATGTCAATGTTTGGAGAGATTAAATTATTTCTTGGTCTACAAATACAATAACTGAACGAAGACATCTATATCACACAAACAAAGTACATTAAAGAAGTTTTGAAAACATTCGGTATAGAAGATTCAAAACTAGTTGGTACACCTATAGTAACTGAATGCAAGCTAACCAAGGATGACAAGTCAACAGAGGTAAATCAAACCTTATACAGATCTATGATTGAAAATTTAATGTATTTTGTGCACAATAGACCAGATATTGCACATGTTGTTGGCATTATAGCTAGATTCTCTACTAATCCTAAAGACTCACATATGACTACTGTGGAAATAATTTTGAGATATCTGAAGAACACTAAAAACTATGGATTGTGGTATAAGAAAGAAGGTAATTTTGAACTTAAAGTTTACACTGATGCTGATTGAGATGGAAATATTGATGATAGAAAAAGCACTACAGGTGGAGCATTCTTTTCAAGAGAAAGATTAGTAACATGGATAAGAAAGAAATAAGGATGCATTTCTCAGTCCACTGTTGAAGCTGAATATGTATTTGCTACTGCTAATTGTTCAAATATTGCATGGATAAAGAAATTATTGGAAGGTATGAATGAAGAAATCACTGATCCAGTGATAATCTATTGTGACAATACAAGTTCTATTAACATTTCAAAGAATCCAGTGATGCATGCAAAGATAAAGAACATATCTATTAAATATCACTATTTAAGGGAGAAATTTCAATAAAAATAGGTCAAATTGGAATATGTGAAGTCACAGGAACAACTTGCTGGTATATTCAAAAAACCCTTACCAAAGGATACATTTGAATACTTGAGAAGTAGACTTAGGGTCCATACCCTGTCTAACAATCACTAAGGTGATATGGGGTTGCATCAACCTGTACTTTATCAGAAGATCTAATGATGTTAATGCCAGATGTTCACACTTTGAGATTCCTAAGGTTGTGAAGAAGATGGAAGACAAACTGAAATAGAGAACATTTGTACATGTAAGGTACAAGAATCTGAAAGGAACAATATAGATACTTATTTGGATACTAAAGAGTTTATTATTTTTGGCATTTCTGTCAGAGGGAGAGATGATCATGAAATATTGAAGAGATGGAATATCAATTAGGAATGAAGCTAACTGAAAGGGAGAGACAGATGATGTTGTGTAGTGATTAAACATATTAAATGCATAAGCTAAGGGAGAGCTTACTAAGTCACAAAATATAGATAAAGTTGTAGACACTTAAGATGTTTGGTATTCTATGACTTATTTCATATTGTGTTTCCATCAATGCCAATGGGAGAGATGGTTAGACTAGAACTGATTGACTACTTAGAGAATATAATGTGAAGATGATCACCAAGCTACTAAAGTATATGTGAGACATTACATCAGTTATTATATTGTCATTGATGTCAACTAGTTTTGACTGTACTTATCATGATAGTTGCAAACATCTGAAGAAGGTAATATTGGTGAACGAATGAGATGTTAACATAAAAATGAGATGTATGAGTAAGTTATGAATATGGTATTCATTGGATAACTTATTGATGAGTCTATGATAGTATGATAGTGATTTGATTGTATTACATGATTTTGTTAAGTATTGAAGATCAAGAAAGTACAAGTTAATGTGGTTGATATATGAAGAGCTCAGTATACACCAAGTAGATGCAATATACACCAAGCAAGTTTAGTGTATACCGAGTGCGGTATTAACCGAGTTGGAAGTCACCGACATATCACGGTATTAATTGAGTGGAATAAATAATGTGCAACATGTGATTGCCGACATGAGATGATGAGCTAGATGAATTGGGATGATTACAAGGATAAAGATAAAGTTTATTATAAAGATCTACGACTAAAAAAATTCAAGGTTGATCAGATGATGAAAATTGAAAATATTTTAAGGCACAAGTTCTGAGGAAGGTTAAAGAGGCAAAATCAATGATGGAGATTAAGAGGAAAAATCTATGGCTGAAAAGAAAATAATTTATCATGTCTATATAAGGAGATAAGAGATTCAAATAAGGAATGCACGTGAGGAGAAGATTATATTCATGCAAATTTGGTCAAACAGATTGAAGTAAGAACTGAGCAATTATACGGACTACATTGAGTGTCAAAAGAAAGAGATTAACTGAGTGGAACAAAATTGGAGTATAAAAGTAAATTGAAGAGATTATGATGACCAGAGGTATATTGAGCTTAGCATAGATTTGAATATCTACAAATGAAGTTGCATTTGAATCAGGTCATTTACTATTGCATTCTAACCATTTCTATAGATAAAATCTATTAACCGAGTGGGACTTAGCAGTCTTTATTTATTTCTTTATGACATTCAATGAATGCTGATTATTTTCTTGTTGACCCAAGTGGATATATGGTCACAAAGAAATGTTAGTGATAAATCCTCTAACAAGTTCACGCATTACAGTGTGTTTTGTAACCTTTAACAGGGTTGGCTTTTAACTGAGCTCACTTTAGAAGAGTGAAAATATTTTGGGTACAAGATCTAGGTGGTTTTTCCCCCAATAGGGTTTTTCCCCTAAATGTTCTCCATTAGTACGTGAGGAAGTGGAGCATATATTTGACGTTTAAGGAGGAAATCAAAGACCCCCTCTTGAAAAACCACTAAATCCAACCCAGGAGCTTTTGTTAGCACTTCATAACCTTATTGGAGCTATCCAAGATAGGCTACCTCTAGTGGGCCATTAGAGCACTAGATATCATAGGGGCATAGGTCAGAGGCTAGAGAGAGGACTAGGATGTATATTGAGTTCTAGAGAGGGACATCAAGCTCATGAGGTTGAGTTGGTTTGTATGCTAAAGCTACCACTTAGGATGTATAGAGAGAACCCCGTGATATAAGGGACCAAATTAGAGATCTCCTACACTTGTAGCCACCACTTTATTCAAGATCAACTGATGGTACAAAGGCTAAGGCATGGTTATTGAGTTTAGATAGGTGCTTCAGGTTGCAACCTTACAAGAGAAATTTGAAGGAAATGTTTTTAGTTCACCTTTTGAGAGGAGGTTCCTATACATGGTGGAGACAGGAAGAATATAAAAATAACTTATCTATGGACACTATCACTTGGGAGACCTTTTTGGAGAGATTTAGAGATAGGTACTTGTTAGAGAACTTCATATAGTGCCACATTGATGATTTCTATGATCTTTAGTAGAGGGGACTCACTATATTGTAGTATGAGAGTCAATTCCTTGAGCTTTTACCCTATATAGACTATATGAAGGATGAAAAATTGTGAGTTAATGGCTTTGTCAAGGGACTCAATGATTGGATATTAGGACAGGTTTGCATGACCACTCTAGGAAACCTTCAAGATGTTGTAGAGATGGCTTTGATTATAGAGGAGATATGGGGTAGGACACGTGATGCTCGAGATTGGCCTCAGAACAATAACTCTGCACCTTAGTCATCTGGGTATTAGAAAAACCATTAGAAATGTAAACATAGATAGTCATCAAGGTCTTATAAGAACCTTTAGTAGCAACCTCAATAGAATCAGAGAAAAAGGCCACCACGGGGACAAAAGGACTCTAAGCCCAAATAGTGGCAGTCACAAGGTCATAGGAGGGACCAGCGACCATAGAATTCAAAGGCACCTCCTACTCAGAATCAACAGACCTCTAGGGGTAGTTACAATGGATCTAGTAGGACTGGTGGATAGTAGTACTCTAGGCCACAAAGAGTTCACATTCAGACACACGGTTCTTGTTATGTATGCGGTGTCATAGGGAACCTAGTTAGAGATTTTCCTTAGGGTCAGATGGCAGGTAGTCAACACATGGAAACATCAGAGCCTACAATTGGGGACATGGGTAAGTCCCACAAGGTATTTGTAGCAGTTGATAACTACCAAGAAGAGCATCAAACCACATTTATAGATATCGCAGGTATGATCAGAGGTAGTAGCATTACCATTTTGTTTGATTTTGGAGCTATTGATTCATTTATATCTCCTTTAGTTCTAGAGCATTGCGGGCTAGTAGTAGATAGGAAGGATATCAATTTCGAGGTCGAGTTAGCTTCAGGAGATAGAATGTCAGTCAAATCCTTGGTTAGGGATTGTCAGGTGCAAATTAGGGACTTGACCACTACATTAGACCTTTATATCACACCTCTTAGATCTTATAGCATTTTACTTGGCATGGATTGTCTTTATGGCCACAAAGCCAAGTTAGATTTTTTTTAGAAGAGTATTGAGTGTTTAGATGATCACGACACTCCTATTATGATTTATGGGATTCAAAGGCCTATATCTCTTCGTATGATCTTCACCATGCAGCTTAAGTGGAGCATGTGAAAGGGATGTCAGTTATTTTCCATCCTCATTAGTGATAGAGAGGATGAGGAGGAGAAGGAACCATATCTTGATGATTATCCTATACTTCAATATTTTGTAGATGTGTTTCCTACCGAGTTACCGGGTATGCCTCCTCATAGGGAAGTGGATTTCTATATTGATCTTGTGCAAAGAGTTGCACCAATTTTGAGGGAATCATACAATATGACCACTAATGAGCTTAATAAGCTCAAGATCCAATTAGATGAGCTTTTAAAGATAGGGCACATTCATCCTAGCGTCTCACCTTGGGGTGCACCAATCATCTTCATTAAGTAGAAGGATGGATCATTGTGGTTGTGTATGGATTACTAATTATTGAATAAGTTAACCATTAAGAATCAGTATCCACTTCCCAGGATTGATGATTTGTTTGATAAGCTTCAAGGTGCCAAAGTGTTTTCAAATATTGATCTAAAGTCAAGGTGCCATCAGTTGAGGAATGTAGATAGAGATATTTACAAGATTGTGTTCTATACTAGACATGGAAACTATGAGTTCACAGTTGTTCCATTTAGTCTTATGAATGCTCCAGTTGTATTCACGAGTCATATGAACAGGGTTTTCCACACATTCATGTATATATTTATGATTGTGTTCCTTGATGACATAATGATATATTCTTAGAATGAGGAGTACAAAGAGCACTTGAGGTAGGTATTGCATTGTTTGAGAGACAATCAGTTGTATGGTAGCTTGTCAAAGTGCACATTTTATAGATCTAAGATTTATTACCTTGGGAATATTATTTCTAGTGATAGAATCTCAGTTGATCCATCAAAGATTACAGCCATCATGGATAGGCCAACACCTAGCATTGTGACAGAAGTCAAGAGTTTTATGGGTTTGGAAAGTTATTACAAATGTTTTATTGAGGGTTCTCTAGAGTGGTACACCCTATTACTTCTCTTCAATGAAAGGGAAATAAGTTTGAGTGGACATAGAAGTGCAAGAGGGCCTTTCAAGAACTCAAGAAAGCACTTACCAGTGCACCTATTCCTTCAATGCCAGATCCTTCAACAAATTTTATGGTTTGCACTGATGCTTCCTTGGATGGTTTAGGAGCAGTTCTTATGCAGGATGGTCAAGCCATTGCATATGATTCTAGGAAATTAAAGACTCATGAGATTAATTACACTACCCATGACCTTGTGCTTGCTATAGTGGTTCATGCATTAGTGAGATGGTGACATTTCCTCTTAGGACATCAGTTTGAGCTTCATTTGGACCACCAAAGTTTACAGTATATATTCACTCAGTTGAACCTTAATGCTCATAAGAGGAGATGGATGGATTTCCTTTGCGAGTATGATTTTTATGTTTTCTACATCAAGGGTAAGGATAACATAGTTATAGGTTCTTTGAGTAGGAGATGACATGAGGCTTATTCTATATATGACCACAGGCATATAGTTAAAAGATCATATATTTCATCATGTACATGAGGATGAGTGGTATGTCACTGTTAGCTAGGTTATTTGATCTCAGAGAACCCTTTAAGGGAAGTTTTCCAATTATTCTTTAGAGTTCGATGGAATATTATTCCATAGAGGGTGCATCTACGTACCTTCTTTTGGATATTTGTGAGATTTTATCATGTTAAAGGCTCATAGAGAACCTTATGTAGTGCATCTAAAATATCTACCTCTGAAGGGTCTGAACTTTTCTCTAGGTTCTTCATTAGTAGGTCTCTCTTCAGGAATAGGTCTTTCCTCATTCTTGGCTTCATTTAATTCTTCCTAGGTTTTTGAACTTTCACCTTCATTGAATCCAACTCCAATCATATCTCCTTTAGGATTTTGTCTTTCTCTTCGTTCATCAATCTTGTCACTACTCATGTGTAACTTCTCAATGTGTAATTTAGCTTGAGTGAGTTCACCTTTAATAATTTGGTTGTATTTTTCCAATTCCTAATATTTATCCTTGTATTGGTCAAGTTCAGTCTTCATTTGTCCCATCTTCATGTTAGCTTCTTTTAGTGACTCTTCGACTTTGTTTCTTTCATCCTTTTCATGTTGAATCTCCTTGATCATCAAAAGATTGATTTGTTCTTTTTCTTGCTCCAACTTCTTTACTTTGTCTGATGTATCACTATCTGAACCTTCTTTGATCTTCTCCATAAGGTCTTGTCTTTGACTCTTTGAAATCTCAAGATATTATTTTAGTTACCTCATGAAACCTTCTGCTCTTCTTAATTTAAATTTTAGTTCACCATTCTCAGCTTTCATCTTATCCAGATCTTCAAGTGCAGCTTCAAAGTTCTCTTGCAAATCTTCCAAATCCATTTTGATCTCCCTTAAGCTATTAGAATTTCTTTCAATGGGCCAATAGCTCCAATACCAATTTTTAGGATTAGGTAATACTGAGAGGGGGGTGAATCAGTATTACAGAACTTTGATCTCAACTTCAAACAATTACATACAATCCAAAGTAATGCAAAAATGAAAAGAACATATAATCATAACACATTACTCATGACACCATGATTTGTTCTCGAGCAAACCTTGGCCAAAGGGAAAACCCCAATGGGGATGGTACCCACAAATATGCACTAAAATATAATATCCCTTTTAGGAGATCTAGCCATGTTAGGATTTGATTGTTACATAGTACATTTCCTTGTTAGAGGAATACAAAACCCTATTAGGGGTATAAAAAACACTTGGTTAAAGGTGGTGAGCACACTACTCTTACAATCAATACTTGTCTCAAAAGAGTTCTCAAAAGTGGAACAATACAAGCACTTATCTTGCTTAGATAGTTCCAGTTATAGCTTGGCCTCTTCCTGATCTCGCATCTGATCTCTACTCTTACATTCTCAGAATTACTCCATCATCATAATCATCATACTTCGCTTTCATAAAAGTAATCTATACTTATACAAAATCAGCCTTCCAGTCGGCTTCACGGTTACCATACAAAACATAAAAATAAGTCATGAAAATGATATTTATGGAGTTGGTGCTCTTATATTACCAAAGAGTCAGAAATATACTTTATTCACCTTTCTTAGCACATTACCATATTCATTGTACTCTCCTTGATCTTTGCAACTATTCATATGCCCTGTTATGTTGTTTTACTGTCTTCGCATATCTTTCAAACACTGTATCTCTCAGATTTGGTAACCAAAACTCATGTGCTCTTAATTGAAGCATGTATACATCCCAAAATACCTTTAGTTAACTTTGCAAGCTCTCATACCTCATATATCTTCATTGCTGACCAAAACTGTAGCACTGTACCCTGTTATCCTAATTCTAGACTTAGTCATTTTCATGACTGTGACTCCAGTAGCAATATTTTTATCATGTGATCACTTCAAACATAAGTGTTTCTATAAATGAAAAACCTCAAGTGATTCCAAGTGCTCCAAAACATCACATGCCAACATTCTCTCCCTTTGGCATTGATGGCAACACTTAGAAAAATGACTAAGTGTCACAATACAACTCCCTTCTTTTCTTTTTTTCTTTTCTACTTTTTTTGTTTCTTTTCTATATTTTTCTTTAATTTTCTTCTCTACATTTAACTCTACATATTTCTTTCTCTTCCTCATTTTTCCTTTCTCTTCCTCTCCCTTTGACATCAATGGAAAAGGTATATTCAAAATTGTAAAACTTAAGCACAAATGATTCAATGCTTACTCACCATATTTAAGACATCTTGGAAGGAGTTTTCCAAGGTCTTAACTTCTTCAACCCATGAATTTATCAACAGTTCAATGACATGGATTAATCCATTCAGTGCATATGACGTTGTCTCTACTACCTTAATCTCTATAAGAGTGGATACAAACATTGAACCTTAAAATTTTATCATTTCTGAAAGATGAGTCTCCAACATTGTAAGCTTGGGAGTCAACAAGCTTCTCAATAAGATAAATCTATCTGCAACTCTCCCTTTCTCTATTTCCAGTACTCCTATCTTATCCAATAGTCTAGATGTCTCCTTATCTATTTCTACCACAGTTTGTGAAGATGATTCACAACTGTCCATTAGACTATCAAGGGTAGCCCTATCTTTGGCTATGATCTCCTCAATGTTATTTAAATATCTGCAGGGTTCTATGCAATAGCTATCAATTTTCCTTCCTTGTGCTACACAACTCTTGGCCTTATGAGTAGTAGCCTTAAGAATATAAAAGTCCCATGAAATATACTTACAAACTTCACTCAACTTCTTCTCCAAAAATTTCTTTTCAGCCTTTTCCTCTATTGTCTTTAGCAATGAGTCAAAATGACTATCAAATCTATCCAATACTATACCAAGGTTCTCAGCTTCATCTTTTTCTTTGAAGATAACCGGTGAGGGGAGCATCTTGTTCACTATTTCTACAACCCTGACCATTACCTTAGCTCTTTTGTCTCCTTTCTGAACTGATCTCTCCTTAGCTTTAGCAAAATCCATAAATGATAGTCTCATCAGCTCATCTTCATCCATGTTGTCCATATCAGAACTAACTAGTTTGGCCACACTTGCCAACAATAAAGATGTGTCCAATCTGACCTTAGCAACTTTTTATGATTTTATCTATTCTTCTTTGTTTTCCTCCTACTGTATTTCCTTCTCTTGTGCTTTTTCTTCTTGTTTCTCTTCTAATTTCCCTTCCTCTATCTACTCCTGATCTTCAACCTTCATTGCACTATCCACATTATCCAAAAATGGATCATTTACATCATGTGAAATGTCAAGGCTAATAGGCACACCAGTTACAAATAAATCTGGTTGCATGCTAACTTGAGCACTTTCATTTACTATCTTGGAACTCTCTCCTAAACCCAAAGATATAGGCTTAGAATCCTTGGGAGGTGAAACCTTATTAGGCATGTCATACATTAGAACTTCATCTAATGCCTTTTGAGTGTCCTCAATAATCTCATCATACTTCCTAGCCATAATCTTGAGTAGTCTGGCCTTTATCCTCAGTAGTGGTTTTAGTACTTTTATGATTCTTTCTCTTTCCTGAATTGACACAACCAAAAAAATATCATCAATTGTTTTGTTTCTTATGTTCTCATCCTCTAAATGTGCTAACTATTTTCTAATTTCCAATTTTCTATATAGGGCTTTGGGAATGCTTCCTTCAAAATCCAACAAATTCTTCATAAAGAGAAGAAGATGCTCAATGATAGTGTCCTCAATGACTACTTGGTCTTCAGAGTTGTATCTCTCATAGTATCTATTTACTATTAATAGATTTCCATCTTTGATTACCCTTTTTTGCAGTGATTTAAGGTCTAGTTTCCACAAGATTTGTGGATTCTCATATGCCTCTTATTTCTTCTTCTTCCTCTTCACCTCTGTCTCTTTCTTCTTAGGACTATCCTGCTTACTTGTCCTTGTGGATCTTCTAGGAATAACTACAGGCACCACATCTTATGTTTCTTCCTCTTGAGAGGCTGACAAATCAACAATATCAACAGTAGGAGCTACTATCTTTTCTATCTCCAAAAAAGTAGGTGCATTAGTGGCAATGCTAGAAGATGCCTCCATCTTATTTCTGATATCTATTAACTATGCTTTTGTGATACCCACCTTCGCAGTGATGTCTTCAAAAATCTTGTTGACTTTCCTTTTCCTTGTTACCTTTTATTTCTCTTCTCTGACTTTCTCATACTTCTTCCTATGTGTTCCCCGTCTTTCTTAGGTAGGGTCCTTTTCTGCTCCAGTACATATTCCACTTGCATAGATAGTATTTTAGCACTTACCTCATATCCCATAGGATAACACCACTTTTTCTAGGATCAACTGCCTAAAAGAAGACACAATCAGTTTCAACCATGAAACAGATAGTGTCCTCATATTTTCCCACTAAATTCTCTAGAATTTTGTACCTTTCTTTCATCTTCCTCTACAGTATCTTGATCATGCCAAACAACTCTCCATCTACCCAGTTCTTCTTATGTCTTCTATAGTATTTTGAGATCTGAAGTCCAATGGGTTCATTGTCTCTCCATGCTCTAGGATGCATGCCAGGAAATTTGTGAATGATATGAATGTACATGTGAATTAGAAATGAACCAAACCTAAATGCCTTAGATTTATCCTTCTTTATAGCCTTCACATTCTCAATAAACTATTGAGCTAGAATTTTGCAAAGATTATACTTCTTGTTCTCTTTTACCATTGTTCCATTTGCTTCTACCATACCATCCAATTCACTATAGATTTTAACCTCACCAATGATTTCATATTTGCAGTGTATGTAATCCCTAATGTGTTCTGCATGAAACATGCCTATGGGGGTTTGTGATAACGCTCCCTCTGGATCATTCTCATAGGATTTGTATGGATGCCTCTTGAACTTATACCTAGGTCTATCTACAACATCATAAACTACTGGTGCATCCATGACTTCTCTAAGAGATTAGGTCTAAATACCTTGAACACACCTGAATTCGATGCTTTGCTTCACGCGATCACACAATCACACTTCCAGATGAACACGGGTAGCTCAACTTTGCATGCCATCCAATTGATAAACCTCATGAACACAAAAGATGAATCCTTAGTGTCTGAAAACATCATACCTAAGCTCACATGAGCTTACTCCACATATACAAGGGCTGGATAATTCATGTTCACTACATCCAATGCTCCCCATAAGGCCATGCAACTTTCTAGGTTGATACCTCAAAGAACTCATCATGCGAAGACACAACATCATCTACTGTCTCTCCATGAACCACTGCTTTGTTTAAAAAGTTCACTTTCCATATTTGATCATCCTCCTTGCTTTTTGATTTCTTGAAATGATTTCCAAATTCATCCATGTACTCATTAAGACTCTTACCACTATCACCAATATTTTTCTTTATAACCACAGGAGGTGTTCCTCTTGGTTCACTAGATCTTCTCGGTCCTCTTTTGTTGTCATCTACATTATATCTACAAAACATTTTAATGTGACCTAGATTGTTATACTTATAACAAATAGGTGGTCTTCTTCTATCTTGATTAGTCTGCAGCTTACTATACCTTGTTGTGTGCCCAAAGTTATTGTATTTCTGACATGTAATCTTGGTTGTTGATTCTTCTCTGACATAGTCTTGCTTATACCTGGATTGATCAGGTTTTCTACAATCTGCTTTCTTGTGTCCATAAGCATAGAAATTAAAATAGTAGCTGGTAAATGGCTTAGAGTTACCTTTACTTCTGCAATCTCTTTTCATGTGTCCAACTTTGTTGCATCCAAGACATCTACCTCTGAAGGGTCTAAACTATTCTCTAGGTTCTTCATTAGTAGGTCTCTCTTCAGGAATAGGTCTTTCCTCATTCTTGGCTTCATTTGATTCTTCCTAGGTTTTTGAACTTTCACCTTCATTGAATCCAACTCCAGTCATATCTCCTTTAGGCTTTTATCTTGCTCTTTGTTCATCAATCTTGTCACTACTCATGTGTAATTTATCTTGAGTGAGTTCACCTTTAATGATTTGATTATATTTTTCCAATTCCTGATATTTATCCTTGTATTGGTCAAGTTCAGTCTTCATTTGTCCCATCTACATGTTAGCTTCTTTTAGTGACTCTTCAACTTTGTTTCTTTCATCCTTTTCATGTTGAATCGCCTTGATCATCAAAAGATTGATTTGTTCTTTTTCTTGCTCCAACTTCTTTACTTTGTCTGATGTATCACTGTCTGAACCTTCTTTGATCTTCTCCACAAGGTCTTGTCTCTGACTCTTTGCAATCTCAAGTTGTTCTTTTAGTTTCCTCATGAAACCTTATGCTCTTCTTAATTTAAATTTTAGTTCACCATTCTCATCTTTCATCTTATCCAGATCTTCAAGTGTAGCTTCAAAGTTCTCTTGCAAATCTTCCAAATCCATTCTAATCTCCCTTAAGCTGTTAGACTTTCTTTCCAAGGGCCAATAGCTCTGATACCAATTGTTAGGATTAGGTAATACTGAGAGGGGGGGTGAATCAGTATTACAGAACTTTGATCTCAACTTTAAATAATTACATACAATCCAAAGTAATGCAGAAATGAAAAGAACATATAAGCATAACACATTACTCATGACACCATGATTTGTTCTTGAAGAAACCCTAGCCAAAGGGAAAACCCCAGTGGGGATGGTAGCCACAAATATGCACTAAAATATAATATCCCTATTAGGATATCTAGCCCTGTTAGGAGCTGATTTTTACATAGTACATTTCCTTGTTAGAGGAATACAAAACCCTGTTAGGGGTATACAAAACACATGGTTAAAGGAAGTGAGCACACTGCTCTTACAATCAATACTTTTCTCAAAAGAGTTCTCAAAGGGGAACAATACAAGCACTTATCTTGCTTAGATAGTTTCAGTTATAGCTCAGCCTCTTACTGATCTCTGCTCTTACATTCACAATCTTACTCCATCATCATAATCATCATACTTCTCTTTCACAAAAGCAATCTATACTTATACAAAATCAGCCTTCCAATCGGCTTCACAATTACCATACAAAACATAACAATAACTCATGCAAATGATATGTATGGAGTCGGCGCTCTTATATTACCAAAGAGTCAGAAATATACTTTATTCACCCATTTTAGCACGTTACCATATTCACTATACTCTCCTTGATCTTTGCAATTGTTCATATGCCTTGTTATGTTGTTTTACTATCTTCACATATCTTCCGAACACTGTATCTCTCAGATCTCATCACCAAAACTCATGCGCTCTTAACTAAAGCATGTATACATCCCAAAATACCTTCAGTTAACTTCACAAGCTCTCATACCTCATATATCTTCATCACTGACCAAAATTGTAGCACTATACCCTATTATCCTGATTCTGGACTTAGTCATTTTCATGACTATGACTCCAATAGAAATCTTCTTATCATGTGATCACTCCATACATAAGTGTTTCCATAAATGACAACCCTCAAGTGATTCCAAGTGCTCCAAAAAATCACATGCCAACAAGAACATCATCATCTAGGAGGTTTTCTCAAGCCACGTGAGATGCCAGAGTGGAAATGGGATGTTATTCTATGGATTTTATTGTTTGGTCTTCCTATGTCATCGCACCGTCATGATTCCATCATAGTGATAGTTGAAAATTTGACCAAGGTATTCCACTTTTTAGCTATACAAACCACATTTATAGCTCCAATAATGGCATAGGTTTTCTTGTGGGATATTGTCAGACTTCATGGCATTCCTCGTAAGATCATTATCAGATAGAGACTCTATCTTTACATCTTCCTTTGGAGAGGATTATAGACAACATTGGGCACCAAGCTCAATTTTAGAAAAAAATGTATCACCCTAAGACAAATGGTCAAATAGAGAGGGTAAATCAGGTGTTAGAGGATATGCTTCACATGTATGTCACAAATCATCAGACTAGATGGGAGGAGTACTTACACTTCATAGAGTTTTCCTAAAATAATGGGCATCACTCTTCTCTAGGCATGCCACCCTATCAGGCCTTGCATGACAGACCATGCAGAACACCTTTGAGTTTAGATCAAATTAAGGATAGAATTTCTATTGGGCCTGAGTTAGTTTGAGATATGGAGCAACATGTGATCTTGATTAGATAACATTTGAGGGAAGTGCGGGATAGATAAAAGAAATATGGAGATGTGAAGAGTGAGGATCGTATCTATATGGTTGGGCATAGATTTTTCCTGAGAGTGCGACCACATAAGAGTCCAATCCATTATGGAAAGGGTTCTAATCTTGTACCTAGATTTGTGGGACCATTTGAGATCCTTGAGAGGATATGTCTAGTTGCCTATCGTCTAGCTTTGCCACCTAGCCTGTCATCCATCCATGATGTGTTTCATGTATCATTTCTAAGGAAGTACATTTATGATGAGTCTCATATTATAGATTGGGATGCCTTGTAGGTGGATTTGAATGAACAACTAGCTTTTGATCTCATTCGCATTTTGGCACTCCAGACGCTATCTCTTCAAGGCTGAGAGTTGAACCAGGTTAGAGTCTAGTAGGATTTTTATGATGAGGTTGCATCATCATGGGAGGATGCAACACAGATGAGGACACAATACCCACACCTCTTTGATGAACCCCAGGAGGACATTTACCCCTAGGGGGGAGGATGTGAGGCCCCATCCCAAGCCTATCATAGCATCACACACCTTTTATTTCATGGACTATGTTTGAGAAATTTCTGAGGCATTTTTATACTATTTACATATTGATTGTTAGTGCATTTTTATGATGTTTTATCACTGACAGTTTAGATTTGATATCACATGACATGGACATTATTATTATTATGATTGATTTTCAAGATATTATTATGGTTATTACTTGATGATTTGGTTACTTGATTATAGGCCATTGGGATGATGTTAGAAGATATTATTA